>CM046879.1:488105038-488705038 GCA_025667525.1 Glebionis coronaria | reverse complement strand
TATATTGGATGAAGAAGAAGGCTTTAAGGGAATAGGATCACTCACAACCACGGGTGGTGGGGAAATGGGGATAGAAGGTGAAGGAGGTGAGGAAAGTTGCTCTTTTTCCTTGTTCACAATCACGGGTGGAGGTGTAGGAAGCTCGGGTTCCATATAACCTTTTCCACTACGAGTGGTGATTGCTTTCATCTCCCCTCTTGGATTCGCAACGGTATTAATCAGAAGAGTACCCGAAGCAGAGGGTTGATTACTTTGGATGAGCGAACCAATCATATCACGAAGGTGAAGAGCTTGATTGTTAAAAGAGTTTTGCATGTTTGCATTAATTGCATCGCTGTGTTTGGCCATATCATTCCTTAGCTCGGCTCGAATATCGTTCCCTTGCTTTGCCATTTCTCCCTTCAAGTTGCGGACTTGACTCTGAAGATTCGTCACCAACTCTCGATTAGTCTTCATGAATGTCTCGACTTCTGGACTCACTGCCATCGATTGATTGAGAGGTGGAGCTTGGTAGGCTTGGGAATTTCCCTGAGTTGTGTATGCGTTTCGTTGGGATTGATATTGATTTTTTGCACGAGGTTGGGATTGGTTGTAGCTTTGTTGTTGGTTTTGGTTTTCAGGAGGGAAACCGGGAGGAGCAAGATATACTTCGCTTTTGGCTAGGTATGAAAATATTATCGTCCGAATCTTTTCGAATTGAAAACCGGTCTTAAGTGCGACTCAATCGTCTTTTGGTGGATCAAGAGAATGGTTTGGTTTGTTTGTTTTTAACTAATAGCAAGTAATTAAAGTGTCGTTGAGTAAAATGTAAGAATAAAGATTAATATTTAAAATGACGAATAAAAATAAATGATTGCAAACTAAAAGGTAACAATGGAAAAGTACTAGTACACTTAATAAGAATTAACACTAGGAAAACTTTCTAAGAATAAAAACTTAGTCAAAAAGTACTATAAGAAAGTAAGAACGGAGCACACCAAAACAAACCAAAAGAGGCCCTGATCGGAATGTTTTCCGATCGGTGGATCGGAATATGGGAATGGAGGTTGTCGGAATATGAGAAAATAAGGGGTGTAATCGGAATATCAATGAAGCTACAATCGGAATGAGCAAAGATCATCCAAATCGGAATGTGTAGAAAATGCACTCAATCGGAATAATACAAGTGGGAGTGATCGGAAAACGTTGGCTGCAAATCGGAACCACCAAAACCCTTTTCTGATTTGATCAATCGGAAAGAGGGGAATGTTACTGCTCGGAAAAGGGACCAATCGGAAAGGGGTTTTAAACCCTTTCCTAAAATTGTGGAAATCGGAAAAGCTAGGTAATAAGCTAAATTTATAAGCTAATACCCGAAACTTAACAATCCAAATACTTAACCGAATCAAATAAGCACTTTAATCAACTTATCTAACTCGAAATCCAACAACTTTTTAGATTAAACAATAAAAACATAAACTTTTTAAGGAAGATTTTTATAAAGTAAATAAGCTAATCATAAAAATAAGCCAATAAGCACAAAAGTCTTAAAGCTTAATCAAATGAAAACTTATAAAATGATCAAAAGATTAACTTTTTAAGCACGAAATCATTAAGAACAACACGAATCTATTGATAATCGCACCAAAATTAATCTTAAATCAAAGAAAAGTAGAATGAGAATAAGAATTAAAAGCTAAAAATAGAACTTTGATTAATAAAAATAAGCAATACAAATTGTTTAATCTTGAAAGATTAAAAGAAAAAGATGAACTTTAGTGAGAGAAAGTTTAAGACTTTCTCTCTCTAAAACTAGAGAAAACTAAGAAAAAGTGAAAACTAGCTAAAAACTATCTAACTACTCTCCTAATGACTATTAGGAGGGTATTTATAGGGAAGGTGGAAGGAGTGCATGTGTTGCATCTTCTTTCTTGCTTTCTTCACGTTTTCTCGACTCGACTTTAATTCTTCGTCTTTGTCGTCTCGGGATTTGAACTTGTCTTTTTAATTTTCTTCTTCTATTAGACTTAAGTTCTTCGACTTCGTTAAAACTTCCGTCTTTAGACTTTTTTTTCGATAAATCTTCAAAATAGGTCTTGGACTTCCGTTCTTCTTGCACTCTTGATCTTTTGACTTCGTCTTTTCCTGTTTTCTTCGATAAAAGCCCGTGAAAACCCGTGTTTTCTTCCTTTTTCATATTTTGGTCCTAAAACACAATAAAAACACAAACCACGCATAATTCCGACTTTTACGACATAAATCACACGTTTTGGTCTTGTTATTATTGGAAATAAGTGGTAAAAGGATAAGTGTTTTCACACTTATTAGACATTCTTGTTATAACACCCATTCTTACGTGAGACCTGAATAATAGGAGCCTTGTCTCTTGTTATTCTTGTTATTTTCTATTCATCCTGGGGTTTTACTGGGCCTAACCCGCATGGGTTTTACTGTTCTTGGTCCATCCAACATCGTCTCAGACAGAGATCCTCGTTTCACTCCGCGATTTTGGAGGAGTCTGCAGAAAGCTTGGGGTACAAAACCTAAGCTTATCACGGCTTTTCATCCTCAAACAGACGGGCAATCGGAGCGAACGATTCAGACATTAGAAGACATGTTGAGGTCATGTGCGTTGGAATGGACGGGAGATTAGGACGATTACATCTGTCTGGTAGAGTTTGCATACAACAAAAGTTGGCACGGAAGTATTAAGTGTGCTCCGTTCGAGATGTTGTATGGCAGAAAGTGTCGCACCCTAATCTGCTGGGATCAGGTTGGTGAGCGAACACTTGAAGGACCAGAAATGATAGAGTTGACCAACGAGAAGGTCGCAGTAGCTAAGCAGAAATTGCAACAAGCATGGTCACGTCAGAAGAGTTATGCCGACAAGCATCGTAGGGACTTACATTTTAACGTAGGAGATCACGTCTTCCTTAAGGTATCGCCGGCACGTGGTGTTAGACGTTTTGGAATCAAAGGAAAGCTCAGTCCTCGATTCATCAGACCGTTTGATGTCATTGAGCGAGTCGGTGAAGTATCTTATCGTCTAGCGTTACTTCCGCATCTTTCTCATGTTCACGATGTTTTCCATGTGTCCTTACTCAGAGGGTATAAGCATCATCCCCTTCACATGGTTCAGTATCCGCTGGAACAGATTCGTGAAGATCTCACCTTCATAGAGGAACCCGAACGAGTTCTTGACAGACAAGAATGAGTCATGGGGAGGAAGACGATTCCATTCGTCAAAATCCTTTGGAGGGATCATACCGAGCGAGAAGCCACTTGGGAAACACAGGAGTCTAACCGGGCTTCTTACCCTCATTTCATATTTTGATTCGGGTATGTTCCTCTTTTCCAGTTTACGTTACCTATAATTCGGGGACGAATTATTCTTTTTAGGGGGGAAGAGTTGTAAAACCCGCATGCTTTTACCGTGAACAGTACACTTATAATCGTACGTACATGATTAAAACTTTCCTTATATAACATGTTTACGTTTCATGAATATTAAATACAAGTATTACGTACGTGTTATTACACGATAAGTATTTAAGCATATTAATACACGATAATTATTATCAACAATAATTATAATCACGAACATGAAATCATGAACGTAAATAATCATGAACGTATAGTTATGTATGTACGTAATTATTATTACGATTACGTATAAACATATATTATAGCACGAACATTTAATTATAAAGTCACATAAACACGACCACGCGAACACGTAATTATTTAGAACACGGAAAACGTTGGGTTTCCCCATGTGGGCCCCACATACCCGCGGACACAAGACAAGAAAAGGGCCAAGCCTACTTTTAATTTTGCTAAAATAGAAAAAGGGAAAACATATTTTCATATTACATAAGATTTAGAAAAAGAACAACCCCCTAGCCCCTTTTCTCATTCCCTTTTGGCCGCCAGTTTTAAACACACCAAGGAGAGGTGTTTGTTGATTATTGGTGATTTAATTCAAGTGGAATCGTTCATGTTATCGTTCTCCTTTTTGTTTCACACATTGGTAATCCTTAAACCTTTTTCTTTTAATGCTTTTATTAATTAAGAACTCATGAAATCATGGGTTTAATAAAAACTATTAATCAAACATGTTAATTAAATCATGGGGGTTAATAACATGGTGGTTTTTGGGTGGCTTGGTTCGGCCGACACACACAAACCGATAGCCGAAGCTCTCGGTGTCTCTCGTTTGACCACAGGCGAGACCTTCGGGTCTTGGTGTTGTCTTTGTGTTTCGGCAGCAAGCGAAACAAGGGACCCCGACGTGAGTCGGGGTGGCCTTGTGGTTTTTAGGGGTCTCGGCTGAAAACAAACAAGCACCACCGGCTCAAGCCGGTGGCTAATATGACCAAGCAGGGGGAACACGAGCCGCGGCAAGGGGAACCACCGGCTAACCACCGGTGGGAACTTTGCATGGGCAGCGGCTAGCCGAGAACCAAGGGAACCACCGGCTTAAGCCGGTGGCATTTTTACACACACAGTGGCAACCGGCCAAGCGGTTCGCCACTATTAAGGCGGTGTTTGCTTGGTCCGGTTCAAGGGTAAACACGGTTCGGTTCACGACATGTCTAGATTAAACACACGGATCCGGTTCACGACTTAATTTTACAAGCCTAATTAATTATTACAAGTTTAATTATTTACAAGATTAATTAAATTAATTTAACATGTTATATAATTAATTTAATTAAAACATGACTTAGGTTTATTATTATTATTAATAATACATGATTTTAACCTAAGTATTTTATTATTTAATTTAGACTAAAGTAAATAATTAATTATTAAATCATGGCATATAATTAATTAATTTTCATGACTTAGTTATATTATTAATAATTATTAATACATGTTTTAACCTAAGTATTATACACACTTTAATTAAATCATGCTATATTTAATTAAATCTTATAACATATAGTTTATTTAATTTACATGTATTAATTAATAAACTATACTATTAATCACATGACTTAGAATATTAATCAGTAAAAACTTAAGCTTATCTTAGTAGCTTAATAATCCAGCTTATTTCTAAATATGGGAACTTTCTATTTTTAGAAACTTATTTATTTTAAGCAGCTAATCTATTTATGGAAACTTTTTATTTTTAGAAACTTATTTATTTTAAGAAGCTAATCTATTTTTGGAAACTTTCTATTTTTGGAAACTTTCTATTTTAGGAAACCTGCTATTTTTAGAAAGTTACTTATTATTACACAACAAGTATAATAATACAAGAAATACAAGTAATACTTAACCAGAATATCCAGAATACATGATAAACACATCATAACAATAAAGTCAGTAAAACAAGACATGAACATATAAAACAAGCTAAGAAATGATATAGAACCAGTTACGTACACAGTAATTAGAACACTTATACACGTATATTATTTATGTATCATTAGTGAGATCGAAGTAGGACTCTCTTCCGTTCGTCTTCTTCGTTCACAGGACATAAGGTACGGATTCTCCGTCCTTTCAGTATGGACATTCTTTTCTTATTAGGATTTCCCCGTATGCAGCCAACTCTTTTCCCAGTATATGTTTTATATGTTTTGATTGCTTATGTTTAAATAAAAGCCTAAGCCATATACATGCATGACCAGTTTCACCTAGTTTTGGAGGTACCATAACCATAACACTGAAGGCGCTAGTGTTATGACTTCACCAAAGCGGAGTGATAGCTCGTGGCGTCCCTTTCAGCTTTTGTCCATATTATTATATTATCATGTGGGGCGTATGGGTGCATCCTAGATAACATGTTTTTACAGATTATTCAGGTGAATGTGGTGTGTGCCTTGCATTCTTTACAAGGAGCTGATCCCTCCTACCCAAACTTATATTAATTAGAGGCAACCCCTCTAATTGCATGACGAGGTCACCCCTCCAAGTATTCATGCACGTTGATATTTCATGACTATGACAACCGTGGTTTTGAGGTTCGTCACTTGGTCTTATTTTTAGGTTATTTTATGTGTGAATACTTGATCTGTGTGTTTACGTGTTTATTTTGTGTGAACGAGGTTGGTGTGGTTATCGTTTATGAGTATAGAGTACTCATAAGTAAATCGAGGAACGGTTATTTCATGTTCATGAGCTCATAATTAGTGACTATGAAATGAAATGGTGATGTTTTGGTGTTTACGTATACGTATAAGTATTATAGTAATAGTATATATTTTTAGGATTTACGGTTTAGCTTTTGGAGGTCTCGGATGAGGTAATTAGTCATATGAATATTTTTCGGGATGGTTTTAAGTCATTTAGGACTTGGTTATAAAGTTTATTTAAAAATTTGAGATTTTTATTAAAAGTGTATATTTTATGTCTTTTACGGTAAAACGCGTAAATTTGTCTAGTTTTACGGTTTTGAGGTTTTGGGAGCTTTAGGAGCTGAAATAAATTAAGACAAATTAAGGTAATGTTAGTAGTATATTATTAAACAATAAAAAAAGAAAAAAAATTAAAAATACATATATAAAGTCAGTTTTAGGCCGATTGGTTTAAAAGGAAAGAAAAGGAAAGTGTAACGGGCTATGGGTTGGACTTGGGTTCACCCATACCCTATATAATGTTATAACTAAAAAACAAAACCATAATTTACTTCCTGGAACATTATAGTCGACGGCATCAAGAGAGTTTTTAGGGTTTTCTGTAATTTTTTCATCTTCTATTGAATTAAAGGTAAAACCTTCTTAAACCTTTTTAATTAAATTGTTTTTATGTTTAATTGATTATCTTATGATGGATTTAGGTTAGGTTTAATTTTAAAAACAGTAAATTAATGTTGTATTAATCATAATAGGATGATTACATGAATTAGGGCATGTATTTAATGGGGTTATGGGTGATTAATTAGTTTAATTTGATTAAACACGTTTTTAAAAACTGGGTAGAATTTTGAGTCAATTGTTTTGATCATATTGGGAGTATTTTTCGATCCACATATCCCTGGAAATCTATTTGAAGTGGCTTTCCAATACAAGAAAGTAGAACTAAATTGGAGGTCGGGAAGTGGGTCAAAAATAGGTTACAACAGTCGGAGGTCAAAACAGTTTTGAAGTCAGCTTGTTTTCTTTTTAAGTTTTGGGTTGTTTGGGGTACTTAGGGTTGCATTGGGATCTTCTCACGAACATGAGAGATGGTTTATATATTGTAGTAAGTATATGCACTTGGGATATGGTTGTGGTTTAGGGTAAGGCCCTCTAATAGTAACAAACTTTTAGTATGTTTAAAATCAGGAAATCTGGAATGACAAAAGTATATATATATATATATATATATATATATATATATATATATATATATATATATATATATATATATATATATATATATATATATATATATATATATATATATATATATATATATATATATATATATATATATATATATATATATATCGGGGCCTTAACAGTAGCTTTAAGGTTAGGGCAAGTGGGAGGTGTTAGCTAACATATGCAAGGGTATGAATATTCCTTTTACAGAAACCATGAGTATGTTTAAGTGGACGTTTGACTTAAAGTTTTGAGACCTAAAATTGGGACTGTTTTGTGTAAAATATGAACGGGATAGTTATTAAACTTAAACAAGTTAAGGACTTGTTAGGGAAGGGTAATGGGGTGTTTAGAGAATATAAATGGGTTATTTATATGGGAGTAGGCTAGATGTCCATCATAGGTTGATATCTTAGTGATTGGTTCATGTATTGATTGCGTGTTTTTGGCTTGTTAGCTTGTTGCTAGTGCGAGGACTTTTGGAGAAGCAATCAGGTGAGTATCATAGTCCCATATTCACTATTGTTTTTGACTTCCATATGGGATGGAAGAGACACTGTGTTATGTTTTGTTTTATAAATTTATGCTATGATTGTTTGGCGTTGGTAATGGACCTATGTGTTGATACTTATGTGATTAACTGCTAGATAATTCTTGATTGTTTATTGTTTTTGACTTGGTACCAAGGGGTGTTGACAAGGAAGGGCCTTGGGGATTGTTTCATAGGTGTTAGGATGCCTATGGGAGCATGATGTAAGGTATTGGCTGGGAGCCTTAGTGTTGGTTTGATTGATTAATTCTTGAATTACTGTTGTTAATACATGATAGTATCGCATTGTCCATATGATTTGAACTTTGTTTGTACTCACAGCTTTTTGATATGATTTGGCGTTTGAGTCTAAACCTATGACTCTCACCAACTTTATGTTGACGTGTTTTAGTGTCTCTTTCAGGTGATACTATGGTTAAGCATGAGAACATAAGTGGCTAGGAGTTGGAGAGCGTAGGAATGCATATAGAAGGATATCCCCGTTTCCTTCTTAGTTTTTATTTGTTCATTTAATAAGTGAATCTGTGGCACACATATGTTTGTTTTGTTATGTTATTTGTTTGTCTTGGGTAAGAGGTAGGACTGTTACCTACTTACCTAGACTCCTACATTTGTTGAGATATTGTCATGACCTTCGTGTCACCATTTTTATGACATTTCTTATTTCATATAGTTATCTCTATAGACACGCCATGTTGTGATGATATCCATATACGTCGCGCCCCATATTCCGCCATGGTGGGGTGTGACACAATGGTATCAGAGACAATGGTTATAGAGAATTAGGTTGCCTAGTCGCGTTGCCTAGTCTATAGCTTAAGGGTCCCTGCATATAGGCGTCATAGGAGTATGTGTGCATTTTATTATAATTGATGTGATTGGATGTTATTTTGCCATGTGGTTAAGTTAGGAACTAATATGGTTCATACTTGGCCACATATTATTTTCCTTTCGGGTTTTGACTAGTGCGGGTTTAACTACCATCGTCCACGCTAGTCATTTTTGTACTTTGCTAGAAATGTATGTTATAGTATATAATTTGATGCATGATAGCATCTGCTTTTGTTTATGTTATACTATGTATCTGATGAGTGATATTTTTCTGATATTTAAGTTATGCCCCTTAAGAGAGACGTAGTGGTGGTGCGAGCCACTAGAATTACGAGAATAGGATGCCACATACGTACAAACTATAAAAGGAAAGTTCCAGAGGAGTTGGATCCATGTGAGGCGGTAGCACACATGTCTAAGGTGAAAGTGAACAAAGTATGGGTCTATAAGACAGTCCTAACGATAACGGCTAAGGAAGGGAATAAGGAGGTACTATTGAGGACTGTCAAGACTAAACCAATTTATCCATGGGATAACAATTATGAAGGAGAAGAAACCGATACCGAATCCGATACCGAATCCACTGCATCCAATAGTTATTTGTTTTAAATTTTTCCGACTCTTATGGACGGCATGCCTTAGAATTATTTATGTTTTCGTTTGGATTATGTCTATGCTAGTTTAGCTAGACCATGGATTTGTGATGTTTCGAGTTTTTGACTATGTTATTTTAATAAATGGAGTTTTGGATCTTATTTTATGTGGTTATGTGCTTGTGAGTTGATGGATTATGTGTTATGTGTAGTATTAGTTTCTTATAAGTGTCATCATAGGAGGGAGTACATTGGTGAAAGGGAACATGTATAATTGTGGAGGCCTACATAGTTATATATGTGCCACAACACCACTGGACTTTCAAGTATGATTGCATGAAAGAGAGTTGATACATGCTTGTATAGTAGATGTTGGTAGTACGTATGGTTATGTTTAGGCGTGTGTATGGTGGTAAACGTACTATATGGAGTATTTTGGTAGTTGTTAACGGGTGTCATATTTTTACTATAGCATGGTGAATACGCGAAATGGTGCTGGGGGAAGTGGTGGTGATGGAAATCCTGATTTGGCTGCTTTGATTGCTGCTCAAATGGCCAACATAATACCAACCATTGTTCAGCAGGTGACTAACAACCTAAACAACAACAACAACAACAATGGTCAAGGAGGAGGTGGAAACAATGGTTGTAGCTATAAGGCATTCACTTCTTGTGGTGCAAAAGAGTATGATGGGAAGGGTGGCGCGGTAGTACTTACCCAATGGATTGAGAAGATGGAGAACGTGATTCAGATGAGTGGTTGTTTACCCAATCAAAGGGTCATGTATGTAACTGGTTCACTGGTAGGGAAGGCTTTAACTTGGTGGAATACTCAAGTTCAAGCAAGACGGAGAGTTGTTGCAAATGCTATGGCTTGGGCCGATTTTAAGGCTCTTATGACTACAGAGTTTTGTCCAAGCAATGAGATGGAGAAGCTGGAAAATGAGTTTTGGGGACATGCTATGGTTGGAGCGACTCATGCAGATTACACGGATCGCTTCCATGAATTGGCAAAGTTGGTTCCCCATTTGGTTACCCCTGAGGCAAACAAAATCAAGCGATACATTGCTGGATTGCCTACTCAGATTAGGGGAATGATCAAGGCTACTCAACCTAACACGATACAGCAAGCTATACTTACAGAAGGAATACTTATTGAGGAGGCGGTATCTAGTGGAACCTTGGTAATGGCGGGGGATAAAAGAAAGGAGCCAGAAGCCGCGAAAACGCCTGACACCAACTGGAAAAATGTTAAGAAGGCAAAAGATGGAAGAAATTTTGCCATGAGAGTACCTCAAGGTTCTGGAAATCCGAAAAACAACAATGCTGCTTGCCGAACCTGCTCTAGGTTCCATCCAAGAGGTACACCATGCCAGATATGCTTCAATTGCCAAAAATCGGGACACTTTGCTAGGAACTGTGAAGCACCTAACAGGAACGCGACACCAATCCAGTCTGTGAGGATGAATGTCACCGGGGGAAACTGCTTTAAGTGTGGACAACCCGGACATTTCAAGAGGGAGTGTCCTAGATTGGTTGGAGCAACCAACCAGGGCAGAGGGCAGCTAGCTTTGGAAGGAAGTCGAGGAAACCAAGGCGGTGGAAACCGAAACAATGCTAAACGCAACAATGGAAACACTGGGAATTGGAACTGGAACAGGAACGAGGGAAATCAGAATAAGGGAAATCAGAATGGAGGCAGGGTTTACTAGGGGTGGCAATTTCTGACCCGACACGAAACCTGACCTGAAACCGACATGAAAATTAACAGGTTCGGGTTGAATATATTGAATCTTAGGTCAGGTTTGGGTCGGCCTATCTGACCCATTTATTAAACAGGTTAAGTTTGGGTTGGAAAAAATTAAGCAGGTCGACCCGACAACCCGTTTAAGATTTTTTCCTTATAAAAATGATTGATATTTTACCAAACGTGTTGACTAGGTTAAACAGACCGAACATAAACACATTTAACATGTTTAACACGTGTAATGTGCCTACTTTTATACATAAAACTTGTTAAATGGATCAATATATAAACCCGTTTAACCTATTCAACCTATGTAACATATTTAATGTCAACCCAAATATATACATGGGTTAAATGGGTTAGGTTCAGGTTATGTGTAAACGGGTTAGGGTTGACATAACTGACCCGATTATTTAAATGGGTTAGGTTTGGGTTGGGATTTTCTGACCCGCCAACCTGACAACCCAAACCCGCTAACCCAAACCTGACACGAATTGCCACCCCTAGGGTTTACCTTGCAAATGCAGTAGAAGCGGTTCAGGACCCGAATGTAGTGACGGGTACGTTTTCTGTTAACAATCACCTCTCTACGATTCTTTTTGACTCTGGGGCAGATTTTAGTTTTGTGTCTTCTCAATTCGTGCCTTTGTTAAATATGAACCCTAGTGTAGCGAAACCAGGGTATGTGATTGAGATAGCTAGTGGTAAGCAAGAAGAGGTAGATGAGATATTTTTAAACTGCAAATTTGAGTTAGGAGAATTTAAGTTCACCATAGATTTAATCCCTCTAGGACATGGGAGCTTCGATGTGATCATTGGTATGGATTGGTTATCGAAGCATAGGGCTGAGCCAATGTGTCATGAAAAGATTGTTAAGATTCCCCTAGGTGATAATAAGGTGTTATACGTGTACGGAGAAAGGAAGGAGAAGAAGACCAGGTCCCTTATGAATGCCAAGGATGATGAGCCACAAATCAATAAGATTCGAGTAGTAAGAGAGTTCATCGATGTATTCCCGGATGATTTGGTGGGGTTACCACCGGTGAGACAAGTAGAGTTTAAGATTGACTTACCCGGGGCAACACCCGTAGCGAAGTCACCATATCGTCTAGCACCGTCAGAGATGCAAGAATTAGCCGAGCAACTCAAGGAATTGCAGGATAAGGGTTTCATTCGACCAATTTCTTCTCCATGGGGAGCGCCGGTGCTATTCGTTAAGAAGAAGGATGGATCATTCCGGATGTGTATCGATTATCGGGAGCTGAACAAGCTGACCATTAAGAACCGTTATCCTCTCCCAAGGATTGACGATTTATTTGATCAGCTGCAAGGAGCAAGATACTTCTCAAAAATTGACCTTAGGTCCGGTTATCACCAACTAAGGGTCTGTGAGGAGGACATACAAAAGACCGCGTTCAGAACAAGGTATGGACACTTTGAATTCACCGTTATGCCATTTGGATTGACAAACGCGCCAGCAGGGTTCATGGACCTAATGAACCGAGTGTGCAAGCCATATCTGGATAAGTTTGTCATAGTCTTCATTGATGACATACTTATCTACTCTAAGACGGAGAAGGAGCACAACCAACATTTAAGGTCGGTATTGGAACTGCTCAGGAAGGAGAAACTTTATGGGAAGTTCTCCAAGTGTGAATTTTGGCTGCAAGAAGTACAATTTCTGGGGCATGTAATCGATAATGATGGCATACATGTAGACCCAAAGAAGATTGAAGCAGTGAAGGATTGGAAGGCACCTACTACACCGTCAGAAATAAGGTCATTCTTAGGCTTGGCAGGATATTATAGGAGATTTATAGAGAATTTCTCTAGAATATCAAAGCCTTTGACATTGTTGATAGGTGTGAAAACACCCATCCTTTACCACTTATTTCTTGCTAAAAACAAGACCAAAACGCGTATTTAATGTCATTTGTTTGGAATTATGCGTGGTTTGTGTGTTTGTTGTGTTTTCAGAGCCAACCGGATAAATATTGAAGAAAACATGGGATTGCACGGGTTTTATCGAAGAAAAAGACGAAAAGACGAAGTCTATAATCCAAGAGATGCAAAAGATTTGAAGTCAATGGGCCTATTTGAAGATTTATCAAAGAAAAGGACCAAAGATGGAAGATTTACATATGTCGAAGAAACTCAAGTCTATTAAATGAAGAAATTAAAAGACGAGTTGAATTTATTCGTCGACAAATCCCGAATCAAAATCGAAAACGTCAACTTTTCTGAAAAGACGAGAAGAGAAGAAAAAAGGGAGAAAGCCTACTCACCAAACCAAGCCAAGCACTATATATACTCCTTCCATTCATATTTTCCAGCAGTTCTTCTTTTCTGTTTTTATTTTTCCTAGTTCGTAGGAACCATCTCCCTTAAGGAGTGGTTTTCATTTTTCTTTGATTTTCTTCTTGAATCTTGTAAGTTTAATCTTTCCATTTTGTTTGTTGAATCTTAATCATCAATACAAGTTTACTTTTAATCTTTCCATCATCTTGTTCTTCATCTCTTGGTGATTCAAAGTTCTTAAG
The DNA here is from genome assembly GCA_025667525.1 of Glebionis coronaria. Taxonomy (NCBI): domain Eukaryota; kingdom Viridiplantae; phylum Streptophyta; class Magnoliopsida; order Asterales; family Asteraceae; genus Glebionis; species Glebionis coronaria. The sequence goes on along the minus strand of CM046879.1, from coordinate 488,691,482 downwards.
TTTCATTTTTATTGGTTCGATCATAAAAAGTAGGTGGGTTTTGCGTTTTTGTTGTTTTGGATTGATGTTTACCTTAGGTAAATGTTTATTGGTGAAATTGGTTTAAGTTTTGATTAAAAACTTGGTAAATTTTTGTGTTAAATTCGTGTTTTTGTCATCCCCTGTTCTTCGCTATAGTTACTGTTCTTTCCCAGATTCCGGATTAAGGTCTGTGGTTTTGTTGTCTATTCGGAATATCTAAATATTCCGAGTAGGGGAAATATTCCGCGTAGGATCAAATATTACGGATAGAGTTTGTGGTTTTGTTGTTTATTCGGAATATCCGAATATTTCGCATAGGGTTTTTCTTTCAAATATTCCGCATAGGGTTTTTCTTTCCAAACATTCCGAGTAGGCATTATTATTCCGCATAGAGTTTCTTTTCAAAACATTCCGCATAGGGGCAACATTCCGAGTAACCATCATATTCCGCATAGAGCATTATTCCGGATCAAGGTGTGAAATTGTTGTTTATTCGGAATACCCGAGTATTCCGAGTAAGGCATTATTCCGAGTAGGCTTATTATTCAGCATAGCCGTTATATTCCGCATAGGCCATATTATTCCGCATAGACTAACATTCCGAGTAAGAGCAAATATTCCGGATAGCCATTATTCCGAATAAGGTAAATTTCCAGTTTTAATTTCCAGTTTTCCAGTTTTAAATTTTAGCTTTATTTAAATTCTAGTTTCATTCTCAGTAATTGTTTTTAGTTTAATTTTATTATTTCTAGCACTTATCATTTTAGTAGATTTAGACCAAAGCTCCCCCTTTTAGTCACCAATTACAACGATTCCACTTTTAGCCATGATCGATTCGAGAAGATACCGAGAACGAAACAACGACTTATATCAATTGGGTACGAGCAACGCAAAGAAAGATCTTGCAAGCAAACCCTTTTTATTAACCAACCAAAAGTCAGACATTAAAATGGCGCCGCTGCCGGCTCTTTTCGTAAAGATCAACGTTTTTTTGTGAGAAAAATTGGATTTTGGGATCCGTTCTTTCGGGAACGTTATTTTCAAGCTCAAAAATTTCAAAAACCCATAAAAATATAAAATTTCAAAAATACAAAAACATTAAAAAACCTACAAAAACCAAAAATATTTTCTCTTGCATTTTCTTTTTAGTGTATGCGTACTCGATCAACGTCTTATTCAGAGCACGAGACTCTCAAAGATTTAGACATGGCCGGTGTAAACAACAACAACAATAATAATCCACCCCTCCCCAATAATAATAATCCACCCTACCCAAACATGAATAATCAACCCTTACCCGACCTACGCACCATGGAGGAGCTATGCCAACCTACGATGAACGGACGTGGAGGCCCGATTGCGCTGATGCATATCACGGCTCAGGAGTTTTCGTTGAAGCATCACATGATCCAACAAGTGCAAACTAATCCATTTCGCGGAATTCCGGATGATGATGCCAACAAACACCTCGACAAATTCATTACCATCACCCAAAGCATGAAGTCCCCCGGTGTTTCTATGGATGACCTTCGCCTCCAACTATTTCCCCACTCGCTTTCTCATCATGCCGAAAAATGGTTTGACCGTCTCCCAAAGAACTCTATTCATACTTGGGACGACATGACTCAACGCTTTTTGTCGCGCTACTTCCCACCATCCATGGTCACGAGCCTTCGTAACCAAATTAGTGGATTCATGCAAGACAATGATGAATCGCTCTTTGATGCTTGGGAACGACACAATGATTTGATCGACCGCTGTCCAAATCACAACATGCTCCCCGTTACTCTCATTGATACTTTCTACAATGGTCTCACTTTTCGTGATCGTGACACGATCAACGCTGCCGCCGGTGGTACTTTTATGAAAAGGAGACCGGAGGAGTGTAGAGAGTTGATTGAAAACATGACTACTCACCACAAGAATTGGGATTCCTTCGCATCCTCAAGATCTAATCAGAGAGTCAATGTTTCTTCTACTACTTCTAATCCCGAGATAACCGAACTTACCCGACAAATCGCGAATATGCACAAAAATTTCATGTCTATGGCCACTAACCACTTTCAACAAGCTAAAGCCGTTTTGATTTCTTGTGACACATGTGCTGGTCCTCATTCGTACAATGATTGTCCTTCCACTCAAGGCAATTTTTCTGAAAACGTTAACACGGCATACGGTACTTATCCCATGGGAGGCTATCAAGCTCGTCCTCAAGGAGACCGTAGCTTGCTAAGTTATCGTTCAAACAACTATCTTGCTCCATCCGGTTTCCCTCCTTCAAACCAAAACCAACAACAAAGCTATAACCGAAACAACCAATCCCAACCTCGTGCTACCAATCAATATCAATCCCAAAGAAACCCATACCCAACTCAAGGAAATTCTCAAGCTTACCAAGCTCCACCTCTCAATCAACCGATGGCATTGAATCAAGACGTCGAGACGTTCATGAGGACTAATAGAGAGATGGTGACGAATCTTCAGAGTCAAGTCGTCAACTTGAAGGGAGAAATGGCGAAACAAGGGAACGATATTCGAGACGAGCTAAGGAATGACATGGCAAAACAAAGCAATGAAATTCGTGTAGACATCAGAGACTCTTTCAGCACTCAAGAGCTTAACATACGTGATATGATCGGTTCGCTCATCCAAGGTAATCAACCCTCTTCTTCGGGTACTCTTCCGATTAACACCGTTGCGAATCCAAGAGGGGAGATGAAAGCAATCACCACTCGTAGTGGAAAAGGTTATACGGAACCCGAGCTTCCTACACCTCCACCCGTGATTGTGAACAAGGAAAAAGAGCAACTTTCCGCACCTCTTTCACCTTCTATCCCCATTTCCCCACCACCCGTGGTTGTGAGTGATCCTACTCCCCTAAAGCCTTCTTCTTCATCCAATATACCTTATCCTTCAAGGTTGAGGAAAGAGAAGCAAAAGAGCAAGGATGATATTCAGGTTTCAAACTTTCTCAAAATGTTTAAACAATTGAATTTTAACATCTCCTTTGCCGAGGCTCTCGCTCACATGCCTAAATACGCTAAGATGTTTAAAGATCTTCTTAGTGACAAGGAGAAGCTTCTTGACATTGCTCAGACCCACCTTAATGAGAATTGCTCCGCCATTCTCTTAAGGCAATTGCCCACCAAACTTCGTGATCCGGGTCGCTTCTTGATTCCTTGCAATTTCCCGGGAGTAGAGAATTGCATGGCCCTAGCCGATCTAGGTGCCAGTATAAACTTAATGCCTTTAAGTGTTTGGAAGCAATTATCTCTCCCCGAGCTAGTCCCCACCAAAATGACTTTGGAATTAGCTAACCGTATGGTTGCGTATCCAGTGGGGATAGACGAAGACGTCTTCGTTGGCGTTGACAAATTCACCTTCCCGGCGGATTTTGTTGTCGTTGACTACGAGATGGATCCTCGTGTTCCATTAATCGTTGGACGTCCATTCCTGAGGACCGGTCGCACTCTCATTGATGTCGTCGCGGGCGAAATAATCATGAGAGTTGGTGACGATAAAATTGTCTTCAACATGGGTAAGATTTCTAAGCAACCTTATTCATATGAGAGCATTAATGCTATTGATGTTCTCGATGAGGCTTGTGAAGAACACTTTCATGATGCTTGCAAAAGTACTCTTTCTTTTCTACCCAATGTTGAGACCGTTGCCTCAATTGCTCCATCATTGAATCCTTTTGGAGAAAGTGACTTGGATGATTTCGAAGCTAGCTTGGTTCCTCTCGATCTTAAGTATGATGATTCTTCCACCGATTGGGATGAAGACATTCGTACTATTGAGAGACTTCTCAATGAAGACCCGTTTTCTCCTCCTTCTCCTAAAGAGGTGACTAATGATGATCCATCGTTAGTTACACCATCTATTGAGGATCCTTCTACTCTTGAGCTTAAGGACCTACCTCCTCATCTAGAGTACGTTTTCCTTGACGACAACAAGAAGTTACCGGTCATCATCGCGAAGGACCTTAAAGAAGAAGAAAAATCCCGACTCATCGCCGTGTTGTAGGAACATAAAAAAGCCATCGCTTGGAAAATCTCCGACATTCGTGGAATTGATCCTCACTTTTGCACACATAAAGTTCTCATGGAGGACGACCTTAAGCCCACAATTCAAAGCCAACGAAGGGTGAATCCTAAAATCCATGAAGTCATCAAAAAAGAGGTTATCAAACTTCTTGATGCGGGTATGATTTACCCTATTTCGGATTCACCATGGGTTAGTCCAGTGCATTGTGTGCCTAAGAAAGGTGGAATTACCGTTGTGCCCAATGCAAACAACGAGTTGATTCCTACCCGTCTCGTTACTGGGTGGAGAGTTTGTATAGACTACCACAAACTCAATGATGCCACGAGAAAGGATCATTTCCCTCTTCCTTTTATGGACCAAATGCTTGAACGTTTAGCGGGTAATGAATATTACTGCTTTCTAGATGGTTTCTCGGGTTATTTCCAAATACCCATCGATCCCCAAGATCAAGAGAAGACAACATTCACTTGTCCCTATGGCACATTTGCTTACAAAAGGATGCCTTTTGGCTTATGCAATGCCCCCGTGACTTTCCAAAGGTGCAGGTTGGCTATCTTCCATGACATGGTTGAGTAAACCATGGAAGTCTTCATGGATGATTTCTCGGTCTTTGGGGATTCCTTCTCTTCTTGCCTTGCTAATTTGGAACGTATGCTTAAGCGGTGCGAAGACACTCGCCTTGTTCTGAATTGGGAAAAATGCCATTTTATGCTAAAAGAAGGCATTGTGCTAGGACACAAAATCTCTAAAGCCGGTCTTGAAGTCGACCGTGCTAAAGTAGATGTCATAGCCAAATTGCCTCCACCTTCAACCGTGAAGGGTGTGAGAAGTTTTCTGGGTCATGCGGGCTTCTATCGTCGATTCATTCAGGATTTCTCTAAAATCACTCGCCCGATGACCCACCTCTTGGAAAAAGATACTCCTTTTATCTTTTCTAAAGAGTGTATCGAAGCCTTCAATCTCCTTAAGGATAAGCTAACTAAGGCACCGGTCTTGGTTACCCCTAATTGGGAGCTACCCTTTGAGTTGATGTGCGATGCTAGCGACTTTGCTATTGGTGCGGTTTTGGGACAAAGGATCAACAAACACTTCCAACCAATCCACTATGCTAGCAAAACAATGACGGGGGCTCAATTGCATTATACGACAACCAAAAAAGAGCTTTTAGCTGTTGTCTATGCTTTTGAAAAATTTCGCCCCTATCTTGTTTTATCCACCACCATCGTATACACGGACCATTCCGCGTTGAAGTACTTGTTGACTAAGCACGACTCTAAGCCAAGACTTCTTCGCTGGGTTTTACCCCTTCAAGAATTCAATATTAAAATTTGTGACAAGAAGGGAGCCGAAAACCTAGCCGCAGATCATCTTAGTAGACTTGAGGATCCATATCAAGGGGATCATCCAAACAAAGAGATCAATGACTCTTTTCCCCTTGAGACCTTAATGTCTATTAATCTCAATCTGGATGACACCCCGTGGTTTGCCTTTGATAGGTGTGAAAACACCCATCTTTTCTATCACTTAATTACATTAAAACTGGACCTAAATGTATATTTTATGTCATAAATGGCGGAATTATGCGTGGTTTGTGTTTTTATTGTGTTTTAGGGTCAGAATGTGAAAAGGGAGGAAAACACGGTATTTCACGGGCTTTTATCGAAGAAAAAGACGAAAGATGAAGTCGAAAGATCAAGAGTGGAAAAAGAACGGAAGTCCAAGACCAATTCTGAAGATTTATCGAAGAAAAAGTCAAAAGACGGAAGTTTACTAAAAGCCGAAGAACTCAAGTCTAAATTATGAAGAAATTACAAGACGAGTTCAAAGAAATCCCGAGACGAAGTCTGAAAAGTCGAAGAATTTAAGAAGACTGAAAGACTGAAAGACTGAGGACCAAGAAAGAAAGAAAGAAAGAGGAAGCCACCAACCACTCCCCTCTCCTATAAATACCACCCTCACAACATGTGAGAGAGTTAGTTAGTTTTAGTTTTAGTTTTAGGAGTAGATTAGGAGTAGGTAGTTTCTCTCTCTAAACTTATGCTTTCTCTCTCTAGATTAATTTGTGTTTAAGCTTTTGTTATTGAATCTTTACTTTTTAATTAAGCTTTTAATTTACCATCTTCTTCCTTTCTTGTTTGATTTGTTCTTTATCTTCATTGTTCATGATCTTGAATTTTTATGGTTTTAATCAAGTGGGTTTTGATTGATTTGGTTATGTTTGTTAGTTTTGATGATTTGTTTTGATTGATTATTGTTAGTTGATGCTTGTTGGTTGTTTTGTTTTAATCTTTTGTTTGATTTTGATTAATTTGAGGATTGATTGTCGTTACTGTATCTCCCCTGTTCTTCGGGTTCATTGTTTTTGTATCTTATCATTTCCCAGAACTTCCGGATCAAGAGTCCTTCATTCGGAAGTCGATAAAGTTCCGGATCAAGTGCTTCATTCGGAAGTTAAAAGTTCCGAATGAAGCAAGCTTCATTCGGAAGTTTGAGAGTTCCGAATGAAGCAAGCTTCATCCGGAAGTCAAAAGTTCCGAATGAATGCTTCTTCATCCGGAAGTCCAAAAGTTCCGAATGAAGGAAGCTTCATCCGGAACATTAGAAGTTCCGGATCAAGCCAGTTCATTCGGAAGTTTTAAACTTCCGAATCAAGGTTTCTGTCTAGGTTCTTTTCTGTTTTTATTTTTAAGTTTTCTTCTTTTATTTTCAAGTTTGATTTTTCCTGTCTTTTTCTTTATTTGAATTTTTATTTGCTTTCCTTTTAGTTTAAGTTTGGATTTGTATCATTTACTTTTTGTTAAGTTTTAATTTTACGTCTTTTCTTTTCTCGTCATTTACTTTTAAAGTTTTAAATATCGCACCGTTTACATTTTAACCTTTTTTAGTGTTAATTTCTCGTCATTTATTATTAATTCGTGCTCATTTATTTTCCCAAAACCAAAAATATTTGTTTCACCAAGAACAACTAATCTCACACAATTAACCGGAAATCAATTCGAAAAGACACCGAGAAACGAACTTTCAATTAGTAAAACTCTTGTTATTAAAATGGCGCCGCTGCCGGCTCTTTTCGTGAAGATCGAAGGTTTTTTGTGAGTGACGCGTTGGATTTTGGGATCCGTTCACTTGTGAACGTTATTTTTCGTGTCCAACAATTTTCAAAAATCCAAAAATATTTGAAAAATCATAAAAAGCATTTCTTTTTCAAAGTTTTGCACCAAAAATATTCATCTTGCTTATCTATCTTTCTTTATGGATTTTTATGTCCATTGCGTCCGGTGTGGGAAACAATTAACTGGGAACAACTCTTGTCAATGGTGTATATGTGAGCGGTGCGGAAAAGATATCGACTACACACAATTCGGATTTTGTCCCTTGTGCAACTCGACTAATTCACTCTTTTTGAACCCACCTCCTGTTCCCCCGTGCATCTATTGTGGAAGCGATTCTCATTGGCATGTTTCGTGCCCGGTTCGATACCCGTATGGTCACGGGCAAGAACCGGGGTACAATTATGACAATGATAATAGCTATCCACAAGACGCACCTGATTTTTCTCCACACCCGGTTTGAAACAACTGTGGGGGTCCTCACGATACCTATTATTGTCAACCAATGAATTGTTATGAGCCAAATCCGTGTCCTCAGTTTTCTTCACCTATGGATTATTATGAACCAAACCCGGTTTCTAATTCTTCTCAACCGATGAACAACTATGAGCCACATCCATCCTATAATTCCGGTTTTCAAAATCTTGAACCCCCACCGCACTCACTAGATCATCAACCTCGTCACGGGATGAGTTACCAAGAACCAATGGTCGATCTTGCTACAGCTTTTCAAGAGCAATCGAAAGAGCTTTTACACACGCTGCGAACTTGTATGGAGTCATTTTTACAGCAGCGAGATCAGACGAGTACTCATATCCCTGAGCATATTATTGGCCCTATAGATAATGAGGAGAGTCATGACGATATTGAGGTTATTTTCGACGAGGAGGAATTTCTAAAGCAAAATACTTCACTCCTTCGTGATAATGGTTTTCACATTCCCGAGATCGATGAGTTTCTTGATATTGATACACCAGTGGAATACATATCCGGGTATTCTGATGTGGAGGGAGATATACTTTTTCTAGAGAATTTATTACACGATGACACTATACCTTCTATCCCAGAGGTGGAAAGACGTGAATCTACTAAAAAAGGGACGCAGGTGGAAGGTAATTGTTCTCATACTTCTCATATTATATTGCCACTTCATCCTCCCACGTGCACACCCAAGCGGGTGATGTATCACTTTTACTCTACTCGTTTTATACCGGGAAATGAGGATGAGTGCTTTGACCCGGGAGGTGACAATGACAATTCTATAATTGATACCCTCACGGCTTTGCCGAATGCTCAACATCCATTGTCTTTGGGGGATGACAATGTGCTTACTTTACCCACCCCACCTCCCGTAGATCTTGATTTCACATACTTCTCGTATGTTGAACAAGCCTTTCTTCCATTCAAGACTTATTCCCCCGCCTCTCCTTTGTTGATGTCCTCCGGGAACGAGGACAAGGTCTTTGATCCAGGTATCACATTCGAGGTTTCCCCATGGACCATTTAATTCGGGGACGAGTCAGGCTCGTGACTCGGTTAACAAAAACAAGCGCTTTTTGGGAGGCAACCCAATTATCTATCTATTTTCACCATAAGTGTAGGGGGGAGCCCCGTTGGTGTTTCTTGTTCTTTTTTTTATCATGTGCAGGGATTAGAGCTTCAAAGACACACTCTTGATGACTTTTGACGAACCGTGATTCCGTGTTCCCTTCTTCCCGGTTCTATCCTAAACTATTTTCGATTCACTATTTTATATTTCTCAATATTAAAATAGGAATCTCTTTAGTTGTCTTTTCCTTAACGAGATTTAAAACAAAGTGCACAATGTCCTAAGTGTAGGGGAGTTTACTCCCACATGCTTAAACATTGAGGACAATGTTTATGTTAAGTGTAGGGGGGACTTCTATCGAAGTTAAGTGGCCTTTTCCTTGTATTTGTCCTCATTTTAACCGAAAAATCAATTTTTCGACATTTTTCAAAATTTTTAATCTATTTTGGCCTAGTCGTAGTTCCCTTTATTTTTTGCTATTTTTCTCTTATTTTAATAAAATGGTTTTAACAAGTTTAGTTATCTTAGATATATTAGGCCCGTTGTGAATTTTTTGACTCAACCCGAGTTTACTTATCCAAGTTCACTCTAGCTAGTATCCTTAACCGTATAGACCTTAATTGGTTTATTGGGCTAAGCATCCACGAGTCTCATTCCTTGAGATTTTAAATTGTGGAGGACGAGAAATGATAGAGTTGGTTACAAGTTTGGTATTCTCTCATTAACTTATGTGAGTTAATTATGATCTTTTTCTCCCATCACTTGCTAATAAATTATCTGCAATAAGTAAGGTCGTACGATTTGCAAAGTTACTTAGCTTCTAGCCCAAGATCGTTTAAAAGTTGCTCGGTAATGATAAGAGTTCATAGCCAAGGCATAACTTATGAAGCGGGGCGCGAAGATTGGCGAGTCCGAAAAGGCCCCAACAAGGCATGAGGATTCCATTTTATTGCTAAAGATCCAAAGTGATGTGTAAAGCATTATTCCTAAAGTCAATATGAAGGATCAAGACTCACGACGAAAAGCAATCAACTCCCATAAAGATCATGGAGAAGTCTATCCGAAAAGACCCTAACAAGGTATGAGGATAAATAGATCCAAGTCCGAAAAGGAGGCGGATCGTTGTATCTCGAAATCCCAATTAGAGATTGAAGAAATAATCATGAAGTCGTGGTCAACAAAGTTGGAGTACCTCTCAAAAGTCTCCAAGTGAAGAAACTCTATGAACGATGAGAAGACCATTATCTCAAGCACGTCTCTCAAGATATGAAGTATGAAGTACATGCCAAATATCGGCCCGAGAAAGGTCTCAAATCGTGAACCGAGTTATGCCAAGATATGAACTTTTTGATATCCCGAGAAGCAGTTTTAAGAGATTTTGTCCTTTAGCTAACTACTGATCAAATCGTCCTACTTTGCTTTCAGCCTAAATAAAGTATCGAAATAAGTCAACAATGCATCCTCGTGATCATTCAAGACATCAATAAAATATAAGAGATACCCATAGGAATAAGGGAGTTTAAGTGATTAATTGAACCGCATGAGTAAATGTTTGTTATGCTAACTTGTACTAACAATGATCTTGTTTTTAAGCTTGGCATGGGGAACGTGAAACTTGAGGGTGATAAACATTCATGACATACAAGCCCTAATGTAAGTCTTAGATTTCTTTACAAGTTTCTTCCTTGTTTCATCTTGTTATTTTCTATCTTTTTGATTTTCCTTAGTTGTTTAATAAAGGCCAAGGTAGGTTGATTATGATGAAAAGTGTAGACCTTGCTTTATTGCTAAGCATTGCATGAGGGCATTGCAATGGTTAAGTGTAGGGGATTTGATAGGTGTGAAAGCACCCATCTTTTCTATCACTTAATTACATTAAAACTGGACCTAAACGTATATTTTATGTCATAAATGGCGGAATTATGCGTGGTTTGTGTTTTTATTGTGTTTTAGGGTCAGAATGTGAAAAGGGAGGAAAACACGGTATTTCACGGGCTTTTATCGAAGAAAAAGACGAAAGATGAAGTCGAAAGATCAAGAGTGGAAAAAGAACGGAAGTCCAAGACCAATTCTGAAGATTTATCGAAGAAAAAGTCAAAAGACGGAAGTTTACTAAAAGCCGAAGAACTCAAGTCTAAATTATGAAGAAATTACAAGACGAGTTCAAAGAAATCCCGAGACGAAGTCTGAAAAGTCGAAGAATTTAAGAAGACTGAAAGACTGAGGACTAAGAAAGAAAGAAAGAAAGAGGAAGCCACCAACCACTCCCCTCTCCTATAAATACCACCCTCACAACATGTGAGAGAGTTAGTTAGTTTTAGTTTTAGTTTTAGGAGTAGATTAGGAGTAGGTAGTTTCTCTCTCTAAACTTATGCTTTCTCTCTCTAGATTAATTTGTGTTTAAGCTTTTGTTATTGAATCTTTACTTTTTAATTAAGCTTTTAATTTACCATCTTCTTCCTTTCTTGTTTGATTTGTTCTTTATCTTCATTGTTCATGATCTTGAATTTTTATGGTTTTAATCAAGTGGGTTTTGATTGATTTGGTTATGTTTGTTAGTTTTGATGATTTGTTTTGATTGATTATTGTTAGTTGATGCTTGTTGGTTGTTTTGTTTTAATCTTTTGTTTGATTTTGATTAATTTGAGGATTGATTGTCGTTACTGTATCTCCCCTGTTCTTCGGGTTCATTGTTTTTGTATCTTATCATTTCCCAGAACTTCCGGATCAAGAGTCCTTCATTCGGAAGTCGATAAAGTTCCGGATCAAGTGCTTCATTCGGAAGTTAAAAGTTCCGAATGAAGCAAGCTTCATTCGGAAGTTTGAGAGTTCCGAATGAAGCAAGCTTCATCCGGAAGTCAAAAGTTCCGAATGAATGCTTCTTCATCCGGAAGTCCAAAAGTTCCGAATGAAGGAAGCTTCATCCGGAACATTAGAAGTTCCGGATCAAGCCAGTTCATTCGGAAGTTTTAAACTTCCGAATCAAGGTTTCTGTCTAGGTTCTTTTCTGTTTTTATTTTTAAGTTTTCTTCTTTTATTTTCAAGTTTGATTTTTCCTGTCTTTTTCTTTATTTGAATTTTTATTTGCTTTCCTTTTAGTTTAAGTTTGGATTTGCATCATTTACTTTTGTTAAGTTTTAATTTTACGTCTTTTCTTTTCTCGTCATTTACTTTTAAAGTTTTAAATATCGCACCGTTTACATTTTAACCTTTTTTAGTGTTAATTTCTCGTCATTTATTATTAAGTCGTGCTCATTTATTTTCCCAAAACCAAAAATATTTGTTTCACCAAGAACAACTAATCTCACACAATTAACCGAAAATCAATTCGAAAAGACACCGAGAAACGAACTTTCAATTAGTAAAACTCTTGTTATTAGCTGACATTGCAAACTACTTAGCGGGTGGTGTTCTCATCAAAGGGTTAACATCCCAACAAAAGAAGAAGTTCTTGAACGATGTTAAGACTTACTTTTGGGATGACCCTTTTCTATTCAAACAATGCGCTGACTTGATTATTCGCCGATGTGTTGACGGACCGGCAGCTTTTGACATTCTCCAGGCTTGCCACAAAGGACCCACCGGTGGTCACTTTGATCCCAACTACACCGCCAAAAAAGTGTTTGATTCGGGATTCTATTGGCCCACCATTTATCGTGATGCTCACGAGATGGTTAAACATTGTGATGCTTGCTAAAAACAAGGCAAGATCACACATAAAGATGAGATGCCTCAAAATTTTATACAAGAATGTGAAATCTTTGATGTATGGGGCATCGACTTTATGGGGCCATTCCCTTCTTCTAAAGGAAACAAATACATCCTTGTCGCCGTCGACTACGTTTCTAAATGGGTTGAAGCCAAAGCCTTACCCACTAACGAAGCGAGGGTGGTTTGTAATTTCTTGAAACAACTGTTTGCTCGATTCGGTGTTCCTCGTGCTATAATCAGTGACCGCGGGACTCATTTTTGCAACGACCAATTTGCAAGAGTCATGGCTAAGTATGGTGTCAATCACCGTCTTTCCACCGCTTACCATCCTCAAACCAACGGTCAAGCCGAGATATCCAACCGTGGATTGAAGAGAATTTTGGAACGTACTGTGGGAGAGCGTCGTGCCTCGTGGGCCAATAAACTTGATGATGCTCTGTGGGCTTTCCGTACCGCCTATAAGACACCGATTGGTTGTACACCTTATCGTCTTGTGTACGGGAAAGCCTGCCACCTCCCCATCGAGCTGGAACATAAGGTATACTGGGCCTTGAAGTGGGCTAACTTCGACATCAACAAAGCCGGTGATCTTCACAAGATTCAACTCAACGAGCTACAAGAATTGAGGAATCAAGCTTACGAGAACTCATTGATCTACAAGGAGAAGACCAAGATTATCCACGATGCTAAAATCAAGAACCGAGAGTTCCACGTTGGTGATCAAGTCTTACTCTTTAACTCTCGGTTGAAGATCTTCTCAGGCAAGTTGAAGAGCCGCTGGTCTGGTCCATTCACCATCGCCAATGTTTTTCCCTATGGCACCATTGAGCTTTCTCAGCCAAATGGGCCCAATTTTAAGGTGAATGGCTAGCGTTTGAAGTTGTACCTTGGTGAGGACATCTCTCATGAGATGATTCCATCCCTCACCACGTTTCCCTTGAATTAGTTCGGGACCGAGTCAGGCTCGTGACTCGGTTAACAAAAACAAGGGCTCCTCGGGAGGCAACCCGAGTATCTATCCCCCTTTCCCGTTTTTCATCCTAAGTGTAGGGGGAGCTATATAGGTTGCTTGTGTTTGTATGGTGATGTGATTACAGGTATTAGTGCACTCTTGGATCTTTGAAGAACCGTGCTTCCATGTTATCCGCAAATCCGGTTCTATCTCTCAACTATCGTGATTCAATCTTCTTCATATTCACATTTGAAATTGATCACTTTAGTAGTCTCTTCCTTAGCTTGATTTAACCAACGTGCACAATGTAATAAGTGTAGGGGAGACTTCTCCCACATGCTTAAACATTGAGGACAATGTTTATCTTAAGTGTAGGGGGGACTTCTATCAAAGTTTTAAGTGGACTTTTCCATTAAAATGCCTTTATTTAACCGGAAAATCATCTTTTTCAGCATTTTTCAAATTCTTAATTAACTTTGGCCATTTAGTCGTAATTTTTAAATTTTTATTGTTGCTATCATATGTATATATCCCGCAATAAAATGGTTTTAACAAGTTTTGATATCTTTGATATATTAGGCCCGTCGTGAATATTTTGACTCAACCCGAGTTTACTTATCAGAGTTTACTCTAGCTAGTATCCTTAACCATATGAACTTTAATTGGTTTATTAGGCTAAGCATCCACGAGTCTCATTCCTTAAGATTTTATATTGTGGAGAACGAGAAATGATAGAGTTGATAATGAGTTTAAAGGTTAATTTTTGCTTATATGGTTTTTGTGGCTCTTTCTTCCCGCTTGTATATTTAAATTGCTTAATAAATGAGGATTCTTGCGGTGTAGATTCGATATCTTAACTCTTAGCCAAATCTTTATTCTCCTTGTAATTAAAGCATGAACACATTGAGGGTGCCAGCGTTGTGGACTTCCGACTAAGGTGGCTCATAACCACTAAGTAGGAGGTATTCAGACCATGGGACCGCGGAATTTGGCCTACTATATATATGATAATAAAAGAATAAGATTAAAACATGACCTCAAGGAGCCTTAGGGTGTGGGGCATGTAGCACGAACCTTGTCATTAGAGCCTTAGGGTGTATGGCATGATAAGTGTTGAATAAAAATTGATCAATAAAATCAATTCCCTCGTTTATCGTTCAAGGAGCCTTAGGGTGTGGACAATAGACGGGGAGCATTTTTACATCTTAAAGATCCTTAGGGTATATGATGTGAACTTGCTAAACTCCACATAAAGTCAACATGACTTTGGAGGAAATAATTAATAAGTAGTACTATTCGGCCAAATTTTGGATCCGGGAATTTATTCCCCAAATCGTGTTAAATCATCCTTGATGTGGGCTTACTTTAGTGACAACGTTTTTGAGGACGAGGTTAGGTTTTGAGTGTCGGGTTTGCACCGTTTGGCTTTCATTTTTGGAATAATAATTATCAAATAAGTCAAATGAGCCTACGGGTGAATTACAATTAATAAAATCTAGAGATACAAAGTAGGAATTGGAGAAAGAGTATTACACAATTAACTTATATGAGTGGGATTTAACTTGAGGACTTATGGTAAACAATGATCTCGTTTTTTGAGCTTGGTATGGGGAACGTGAAACTTGAGGGTGATTTATATTCATGACACCAAAGCCCTAATGTAAGTCCTTGATCTCTTTGCAAGTTATTTCCATATAGCTATTTTCAAGTGAAAATGGTTTCTATCCTTTTGTCTCCTTTTTAGTTTTAATTTCTCTTAGTATTTAAATTTTTGTTTAAGTAGAATTTTAAATAAGGCCAAGGTTGATTGATTATGAGAAAAGTGTATATTTGCTTTATCACTAAGCATTGCATGAGGGCATGGCAATGGTTAAGTGTAGGGGATTTGATAGGTGTGAAAACACCCATCCTTTTACCACTTATTTCTTGCTAAAAACAAGACCAAAACGCGTATTTAATGTCATTTGTTTGGAATTATGCGTGGTTTGTGTGTTTGTTGTGTTTTCAGAGCCAACCGGATAAATATTGAAGAAAACATGGGATTGCACGGGTTTTATCGAAGAAAAAGACGAAAAGACGAAGTCTATAATCCAAGAGATGCAAAAGATTTGAAGTCAATGGGCCTATTTGAAGATTTATCGAAGAAAAGGACCAAAGATGGAAGATTTACATATGTCGAAGAAACTCAAGTCTATTAAATGAAGAAATTAAAAGACGAGTTAAATTTATTCGTCGACAAATCCCGAATCGAAATCGAAAACGTCAACTTTTCTGAAAAGACGAGAAGAGAAGAAGAAAGGGAGAAAGCCTACTCACCAAACCAAGCCAAGCACTATTTATACTCCTTCCATTCATATTTTCCAGCAGTTCTTCTTTTCTGTTTTTATTTTTCCTAGTTCGTAGGAACCATCTCCTTTAAGGAGTGGTTTTCATTTTTCTTTGATTTTCTTCTTGAATCTTGTAAGTTTAATCTTTCCATTTTGTTTGTTGAATCTTAATCATCAATACAAGTTTACTTTTAATCTTTCCATCATCTTGTTCTTCATCTCTTGGTGATTCAAAGTTCTTAAGTTTTATTTTTATTGGTTCGATCATAAAAAGTAAGTGGGTTTTGCGTTTTTGTTGTTTTGGATTGATGTTTACCTTAGGTAAATGTTTATTGGTGAAATTGGTTTACGTTTTGATTAAAAACTTGGTAAATTTTGGTGTTAAATTCGTGTTTTTGTCATCCCCTGTTCTTCGCTATAGTTACTGTTCTTTCCCAGATTCCGGATTATGGTCTGTGGTTTTGTTGTCTATTCGGAATATCTAAATATTCCGAGTAGGGGAAATATTCCGCGTAGGATCAAATATTCCGGATGGAGTTTGTGGTTTTGTTGTTTATTCGGAATATCCGAATATTTCGCATAGGGTTTTTCTTTCAAATATTCCGCATAGGGTTTTTCTTTCCAAACATTCCGAGTAGGCATTATTATTCCGGATAGAGTTCTTTTCAAAATATTCCGCATAGAGTTTCTTTTCAAAACATTCCGCATAGGGGCAACATTCCGAGTAACCATCATATTCCGCATAGAGCATTATTCCGGATCAAGGTGTGAAATTGTTGTTTATTCGGAATACCCGAGTATTCCGAGTAAGGCATTATTCCGAGTAGGCTTATTATTCAGCATAGCCGTTATATTCCGCATAGGCCATATTATTCCGCATAGACTAACATTCCGAGTAAGAGCAAATATTCCGGATAGCCATTATTCTGAATAAGGTAAATTTCCAGTTTTAATTTCCAGTTTTCCAGTTTTAAATTTTAGCTTTATTTAAATTCTAGTTTCATTCTCAGTAATTGTTTTTAGTTTATTTTTATGATTTCTAGCACTTATCATTTTAGTAGATTTAGACCAAAGCTCCCCCTTTTAGTCACCAATTACAACGATTCCACTTTTAGCCGTGATCGATTCGAGAAGATACCGAGAACGAAACAACGACTTATATCAATTGGGTACGAGAAACGCAAAGAAAGATCTTGCAAGCAAACCCTTTTTATTAACCAACCAAAAGTCAGACATTAATTGTTTACCCAAAAGAATCATAAGTATGAATGGGGCGAAGAGCAAGAACAGGCGTTTCAGATACTAAAGGATAGGTTGTGTAATGCACCGATCTTGTCCTTACCAGAAGGGGTGGAAGATTTTGTGGTTTACTGTGATGCGTCCAACCAGGGTTTAGGATGTGTTCTTATGCAGCGAGATAAGGTCATAGCTTATGCATCACGACAATTGAAAAACCATGAGAAGAATTACACCACACACGACTTGGAACTAGGGGCTATAGTCTTTGCTCTTAAGATATGGAGACATTACTTGTATGGGACAAAAAGTGTGATCTATACGGATCACAAAAGCCTGCAGCACATCTTTGACCAGAAACATTTGAACATGAGGCAGAGGCGATGGCTGGAGTTATTCAGTGATTATGATTGTGAGATTAAGTACCACCCTGGAAAGGCCAATGTGGTGGCGGATGCTCTAAATAGGAAGGAGAGGCTAAAACCTAAAAGAGTAAGGGCAATGAGCATAACTATTCAGACAACCCTTAGAGATAGAATTCGAGCAGCACAAGTAGAGGCCGTTAAGGAGGAGAGGTTGGTTGAGGAAAATCTACATACTATGGATCAGTACATGGAAGAAAGAGGGGATGGTTGCAAGTATTACTTGGATAGAATCTGGGTTCCGTTGTTTGGCGATACAAGGAAGGTTATATTGGATGAAGCTCATACGTCGAGGTATTCGATACACCCAGGAGCCGATAAGATGTATCAGGACATGAGAGATATGTATTGGTGGCCAGGAATGAAGAAAGATGTAGCTTTGTACGTTAGTGAATGTTTGACTTGCGCCAAGGTGAAGGCTGAACATCAAAGACCGTCAGGGTTACTGCAACAACCAGAGGTTCCTAAGTGGAAGTGGGAGAATATTGCCATGGACTTCATTACAAAACGGCCAAGGTCTAACAGTGGTAATGATATGATTTGGGTAATAGTGGACAGACTGACTAAGTCTGCCCATTTTGTGGCAATGAAGGAGGATGATAAGATGGAAAGGTTTGCCAAGAAATACTTGGAACATGTGGTGGCAAAACATGGAGTGCCGGTGTCGATCATATCGGATAGGGATAGCAGGTTTACATCTAGGTTTTGGGGGCTATTGCAGAAAGCCTTGGGAACGAGACTGGATATGAGTACAGCTTATCATCCGCAAACGGATGGACAGAGTGAGATGACTATACAAACACTAGAGGATATGTTGAGGGCGTGTGTGATAGACTTTGGAGGAAGTTGGGAGAATCATCTGGCGTTGGCAGAATTCTCGTACAATAATAGCTACCATGCTAGTATAGAGTGTGCACCGTTTGAAGCACTTTATGGTAGGAAGTGTAGGTCACCGTTGCTATGGGCTGAAGTAGGAAGTAGTCAACTAATTGGACCGGAGATGGTACAGGAGACTACAGATGCGATAACCGTGCTTAAGGAGAAATTAAAGGCTGCTAGAGATCGAAAAAAGAGCTATGTGGACAAGAGGCGTAAGCCGTTGGAGTTTGAGGTTGGGGACAAGGTTATGCTAAAGGTTTCACCATGGAAAGGGGTGATGCGGTTCGGGAAGAAAGGAAAGTTAGCACCTAGATTTGTGTGTCCATTTGAAATCCTTGAAAGGATTGGGCTAGTAGCGTATAGGTTGAGATTACCGGAAGAGTTGAGTAGTGTACATGATGTGTTTCATGTCTCAAACTTGAGGAAATGCTTAGCAAGAACTGACTTGCAAGTATCGGTGGACGATATTAATATAGATGCGAGCCTTCGTTTTATTGAAGAGCCGATAGAGATTATGGACCGTGAAGTTAAAACACTGAAAAGAAGTAAGATACCGTTAGTTAAGGTTAGGTGGAATTCAAAACGTGGACCGGAGTTCACGTGGGAACGGGAAGAGTTTATGAGGAATAAGTATCCTCAGCTGTTTGTTAATGACGATCCTAAGGAGTAAATCTCGGGATGAGATTTCTATTAGGCGGGAGTGATGTGACAACCGTGGTTTTGAGGTTCGTCACTTGGTCTTTTTTTAGGTTATTTTATGTGTGACTACTTGATCTGTGTGTTTACGTGTTTATTTTGTGTGAACGAGGTTGGTGTGGTTATCGTTTATAAGTATAGAGTACTCATAAGTAAATCGAGGAACGGTTATTTTATGTTCATGAGCTCACAATTAGTGACTATGAAATGAAATGGTGATGTTTTGGTGTTTACGTATACGTATAAGTATTATAGTAATAGTAGACTTTTTTAGGATTTACGGTTTAGCTTTTAGAGGTCTCGGATGAGGTAATTGGTCTTATGAATATTTTTCGGGATGGTTTTAAGTCATTTAGGACTTAGTATTAAAGTTTATTTAAAAATTTGAGATTTTTATTAAAAGTGTATATTTTACGTCTTTTACGGTAAAACGCGTAAATTTGTTTAGTTTTACGGTTTTGAGGTTTTGGGAGCTTTAGTAGCTGAAATAAATTAAGAAAAATTAAGGTAATGTTAGTAGTATATTATTAAACAATAAAAAAAGAAAAAATAAATAAAAATACATAAATAAAGTTGGTTTTAGGCCGATTGGTTTAAAAGAAAAGAAAAGGAAAGTGTAATGGGCTATAGGTTGGACTTGGGTTCACCCATACCCTATATAATGTTATAACTAAAAAACAAAACCATAATTTACTTCCTGGAACATTATAGTCGACGGCATCAAGAGAGTTTTTAGGTTTCTGTATTTTTTTCATCTTCCAATGAATTAAAGGTAAAACCTTCTTAAACCTTTTTAATTAAATTGTTTTTATGTTTAATTGATCATCTTATGATGGATTTAGGTTAGGTTTAATTTTAAAAACAGTAAAATAATGTTGTATTAATCATAATAGGATTATTACATGAATTAGGGCATGTATTTAATGGGGTTATGTGTGATTAATTGGTTTAATTTGATTAAACCCATTTTTAAAAACTGGGCAGAATTTTGAGTCAATTGTTTTAATCATATTGGGAGTTATACAAACTATTATTTTTCGATCCACATATCCCTGGAAAGCTATTTGAAGTGGCTTTCCAATTCAAGAAACTAGAACTAAATTGGAGGTCGGGAAGTGGGTCAAAAACAGGTTACAACAGTCGGAGGTCAAAACAGTTTTGAAGTCAGCCTGTTTTCTTTTTAAGTTTTGGGTTGTTTGGGGTACTTAGGGTTACATTGGGATCTTCTCACGAACATGAGAGATGGTTTATATATTGTAGTAAGTATCTGCACTTGGGCTATGGTTGTGGTTTAGGGTAAGTCCCTCTAATAGTAACAAAATTTTAGTATGTTTAAAATCAGGAAATCTGGAATGACAAAAGTATATATATATATAGATATATCGGGGCCTTAACAGTAGCTTTAAGGTTAGGGAAAGTGGGAGGTGTTAGCTAACATATGTAAGGGTATGAATATTTCTTTTACAGAAACCATGAGTATGTTTAACTGGACGTTTGACTTAAAGTTTTGAGACCTAAAATTGGGACTGTTTTGTGTCACATATGAACAGGATAGTTATTAAACTTAAACAAGTTAAGGACGTGTTAGGGAAGGGTAATGGGGTGTTTAGAGCATATAATGGGGTATTTATATGGGAGTAGGCTAGATGTCCATCATAGGTTGATGAACCATCTTAGTGATTGGTTCATGTATTGATTGCGTGTTTTTGGCTTGTTAGCTTGTTGCTAGTGCGAGGACTTTTGGAGAAGCAATCAGGTGAGTTTCATAGTCCCATATTCACTATTGTTTTTGACTTCCAGATGGGATGGAAGAGACACTATGTTATGTTTTGTTTTATAAATTTATGCTGTGATTGTTTGGCGTTGGTAGTGTACCTATGTGTTGATACTTATGTGATTAACTGCTAGATAATTCTTGATTGTTTATTGTTTTTGACTTGGTACCAAGGGGTGTTTACAAGGCGGGGCCTTGGAGATTGTTTCATAGGTGTTAGGATGCCTATGGGAGCATGATGTAAGGTATTGGCTGGGAGCCTTAGTGTTGGTTTGATTGATTAATTCTTGAATTATTGTTGTTAATACATGATAGTATCGCATTGTCCATATGATTTGAACTTTGTTTGTACTCACAGCTTTTTGATATGATTTGGCGTTTGAGTCTAAACCTATGACTCTCACCAACTTTATGTTGACGTGTTTTAGTGTCTCTTTCAGGTGATACTATGGTTAAGCATGAGAACATAAGTGGCTAGGAGTTGGAGAGCGTAGGAATGCATATAGAAGGATATCCCCGTTTCCTTCTTAGTTTTTATATGTTCATTTAATAAGTGAATCTGTGGCACACATATGTTTGTTTTGTTATGTTATTTGTTTGTCTTGGGTAAGAGGTAGGACTGTTACCTACTTACCTAGACTCCTGCATTTGTTGAGATATTGTCATGACCTTCGTGTCACCATTTTTATGACATTTCTTATTTCATATAGTTATCTCTATAGACACGCCATGTTGTGATGATATCCATATACGTCGCGCCCCATATTCCGCCATGGTGGGGGTGTGACAATGACCTATATTGGCTAATGGTAAACATGTTAAACAGTTTTCATAAGATAAATATAAGGCTTTTCAAACTATAAAACCAGTTTTACTAAGTTATACCAGGTTTTCCAGGACTTAATCAATTCCGCTGCTATATGTTGTATATGCTTATGTTATTCATTCTATGCTTGTATATCCGTGCACTGAGCGTTATGCTCAGCCATTTTCCTTTCATGTTCCCAAAACGACAGGTACTCAGGGACGCTCGTAGACTTTAAGCGTACGTGCATAGGGATTGGAAGCTTCCTAGCCTTCATTACTTTATGCATTTCTTCATACTTTTTGCTACTTATTTCTATGGACATTGTTTAGTCCTTTTCATTTACAGTACTTATGTTTGTGTGTGTTGAGCTTTACTTTGGGGTACCGATGTTTGTTTCCGGTATTTCCTTTATGGTCATGTAATGTTTAAGACATTTATCCTTGTATGCTTTGATGACACGCCATAATCACGCATGACATTCCATTTACCAAAATGGGGTGTTACAATTATGGTATCAGAGCCAAGGCTTCGACCTATAGGCTCTCAAAACACGACCTGTGATTAGTGGGTAGTCACTATGGTCTTCCTAGAACTGACAGTCGGTTTTCATGCATTCATTGTTTTCATGCATTCATGTATATGTCATTGTCGCAGGTTTATGACTAAGTAATGGTTGGTACAGAACTTGACCTATTTAGTCGCATGTACTTTTATCGAAACTTTTAACTTTGGGACCGACCTATTGGCGTCCCCTCGCCATGTCTTTTGTTTTAAGTGAACTGACCATAGGCGTTCACTCTCGCGCATATAAAAGTTTTCATAAAACTGCATCATGCATTCATGTACTAGGTTTCCTGCATAAATTTTTCTCATGATTTATTGGCATAAATTTTTTTCATGTATATATTTTATGTTTTGATCAGTTTAATCATGTATTTTTATGTTATACTGTCAGATGGTTCTCACACGCGAGTAGGAACAACTCAATGCAACAGTCCAAGCTGCAATGCAAGCTATGCTTCCTCAACTACTAACAATTAGCAACAACACCCAATACCTCCTCCTCCTCCTCCTCCAGCAACATTGGTCACATGGCTGGAGAGATTCAATAAGCTACGCCCTCGATCCTTCGAGAAAACAGATAGCCCCAGTGAAGCTGAAAGCTGGTTGGATCATATTGAGAAGATCTTTGATGCAATGGACTGTGACCCTGTCTTCAAGTCGAGGTTGGCCTGTTACAGGTTCGAAGGTGATGTGCTAGCATGGTGGAAGGCACTAAAGCAGTCTGAGGGAGGTGATGGTTGGGTGGCTGGTTTGACTTGGGCTCGGTTCAGGGATTTAGTCATGGGACAGTTCTTTCCCAAGGCTGAGCAAGACAAGCTGAAGAGAGAGTACCATAGGATCAGACAGAGTGCTGGAGAGAACATCAACGAGTTCATGTAGCATTTTCTTCGTTTGGCTGGTTTTCTTGGCGCAGCAGCAGGTACTGCCGAAGAGCAAGCATACCACTTCCGGTGGTCTCTTTGTACATTGGTCGCCAACAACTTGGTGTGTGCTATGTTCAACACGGTGGCACAAGTTACCGATGCAGCACGTAAGCTGGAGATGCTTCAAGAAAGAGAAGAGTTCGGGGAAGCAGAGAGACTCGAGAAGAGGTAAACATTCGTTATTTAGCGGTGACCAAACCATATTCTTTCAGTATACGTCAATAATTATATCTCTTTTGAACTATATCTTCCAGGTAGAAGACTGGGGACCGGTCTCAGCCGGCTACTCAGCAACAGCCTACTCAGCCCAAGGGAAACGGTCAGACTCACGACCGTTCTGCTACGGATAGGCGTGGCGGTAATGATAATTACCGTAACAACGCTGGAAACTCCAGCAAGAATCATGGTAACGGGAGGGACCAGAACCAAAGAGGTTCACGTCCTAACCGTCCAGCATCGTCTCAGACATCAAGAAAATAACAAGAATGGACCATGATCTCAGAACGGGGTACCAGTTGGCTCTAATACAGGTGAATTCAGAAACAGCCTCAGAATGGACCAAAGTAAAGCTCATCACACACAAACATATGTACTGTAAATGAAAAGGACTAAACAATGTCCATGGAAATGAGTAGCAAAAATTATGAAGAAATGCATAAAGTAATGAAGGCTAGGAAGCTTCCAATCCCTATGCACGTACGCTTAGAGTCTACGAGCGTCCCTGAGTACCTGCCGTTTTTGGAACATGAAAGGAAAACGGCTGATCATAACGCTCAGTGCACATATATACAAGCATAGAATGAATAACATAAGCAAATACAACATATAGCAGCGAAATTGATTAAGTCCTGGAAAACCTGGTATAACTTAGTAAAATTGGTTTTATAGTTTGAAAAGCCTTATGTTTATCTTATGAAAACTGTTTAACATGTTTACCATTAGCCAATATATGTCATCAAATATCAACGTACATGAATACTTTGAGGGGTGACCTCGTCATGCAATTAGAGGGGCTGCCTCTAATTAATATAAGTTTGGGTAGGAGGGATCAGCTCCTTGTGAAGGATGCAAGGCACACACCACATTCACCTGATAATCTGTAAAAACATGTAATCTAGGATGCACCCATACACCCCACATGATAATATAATAATATGGCCAAAAGCTGAAAGGCACGCCACGAGCTATCACTCTGCCGTGGTGAAGTCATAACACTAGTGCCTTCATTGTTATGGTTATGGTACCTCCATAACTAGGTGAAAGTGGTCATGCATGTATATGGCTTAGGCATTTATTTAAACATAAGAAATCAAAACATATAAAACATATACTAAGAAAACAGTTGGCTGCATATGGGGAAATCCTAATAAGGAAACAATGTCCATACTGAAAGGACGGAGAATCCGTACCTTATGTCCAGTGAACGAAGAAGACGAACAGAAGAGAGTCCTACTTCGATCTCACTAATGCTACATAAATAGTATACGTGTATAAGTATTCTGATTACTGTGTACGTAACTGATTTTATATCATGTCTTAGCTTGTTTTATATGTTCATGTCGTGTGTTACTGTTTTTAACGTTATGTTGTGTTTATCATGTATTCTTGATATTCTGATTAAGTATTACTTGTATTTCTTGTATTATTATACTTGTTGTGTAAAATAAGTAACTTTCTAAAAATAGCAGGTTTCCTAAAATAAAAAGTTTCCAAAAATAGATAAGCTGCTTAAAATAAATAAGTTTCTAAAAATAGAAAGTTTCCATAGATAGATTAGCTGCTTAAAATAATTAAGTTCCTAAAAATAGAAAGTTTTCATATTTAGAAATAAGCTGGATTATTAAGCTACTAAAATAAGCTTAAGTTTTTACTGATTAATATTCTAAGTCATGTGATTAATAGTATAGTTTATTAATTAATACATGTAAATTAAATAAACTATATGTTATAAGATTTAATTACATATAGCATGATTTAATTAAATTAAGGTGTATATAATACTTAGGTTAAAACATGTATTAATATTTATTATTAATATAACCTAAGTCAAAGAAATTAATTAATTATATGTCATGTTTTTAATAATTAATTAATTACTTTAGTCTAAATTTCATAACAAAATACTTAGGTTAAAATCATGTATTATTATAACAATAATAAACCTAAGTCATGTTTTAATTAAATTAATTATATAACATGCTAAATTAATTTAATTAATCTTGTAAATAAATAAGTTGTAAAAATAATTAACTTGTAAAATAAAATAATAAAACGAACCCATGTATTATTTTATTAAAAACATGTCGTGAACCGGACCCGTAACCCGTGAAAACCCATGAACTGGCCCGAATAAACCCCACCGAAAACAGTGGCAAATCGGCCTAAGCCGGTTACCCCTGTCTTCGGCAAAACTGCCACCGGCTAGGCGCCGGTGGTCTTGTCCCTGCTCGGCTAGCCGGTGACCACCATGGGTTCCCACTGGCAGTTGCCAGTGGTTCCCCCTGCTGTCGCGGTTCCCCCTGCTTTCCATAATTAGCCACCGGCTGGAGCCGGTGGTTGGGACTGTGAGGCTGTCGAGGTAATCCGAACCACAAGGACACCCCGACATGCGTCGGGGTCCCTTGTCCTTGCTGCTGAACCACCAAGACCACACCGAGACCCCTTGGTCTCGGCTGTTGGTGCGAAACAAACCAAGCTGAGAGCTTGGGCTCTCGGTTGTGCGTGTCGGCCAAACAATGCAACCCAAAACCACCATGTTATTTACCCCCATGATTTACTTAACATGTTTTTAATCTTGTTCATAACTTCTCATGATTTCATGTGTTCTTAATTAATAAAAGAATTAAAAAGAAAAAGGTTTAAGGATTACCGAATGCGTGAAATAATTAGATGACAATAACACGAACACCACACTTGAATTTAATCAACCAAGATCAACAAACACCCCTTCCTTGTGGTGTTATAACAGGCGGCCAAATGGGAAGAAAAGGGAGGCTATGGTTCTGTTATTTTCTAAATCTTCTGTAATATGAAAATATGTTTTTCCCCTTTTCTTATTTTAGCAAAAATTAAAGCGGGCTTGGCCCTTTTTCCTTGTCTTGTCCGCGGGTATGTGGGACCCACAAGGGGAAACCGACGTTATTCATGTTCTAAAATGTTACGTGTTCTCGTGCTCGTTTTTACGTGACTTTATTATTAATTGTTCGTGTTATAATATATACTTGTACGTAGTCGTAATAATAATTACGTAAATACATAATAATATGTTCGTGATTATTTACGTTCATGATTTCATGTTCGTGATTATAACTATTGTTGATAATAATTATCGTGTATTAATACGTGTTAAATACTTATCGTGTAATAACACGTACGTAATACTTGTAATAAATATTCGTGAAACGTAAAACATGTTATAAAAGGAATGTTTTAATCATGTACGTAGGATTTTTAGTGTACTGTTCATGGTAAAAGCATGCGGGTTTTACAACTCTTCCCCCCTAAAAGAATAATTCGTCCTCGAATTATAGATAACGTAAACTGAAAAAGAGGAACATACCCGAATTCAAAATATGAAATGAGGGTAAGAAGCCCGGATAGACTCCTCTGTTTCCCAAGTGGCTTCTCGCTCGGTATGATCCCTCCAAAGGATTTTGACGAATGGAATTGTCTTCCTCCTCATGACTCGTTCTTGCCTCTCAAGAACTCGTTCGGGTTCCTCTATGAAGGTAAGATCTTCACGAATCTATTCCAGTGGATACTGAACCATGTGAAGGGAATGATACTTGTACCCTGTGATTAAGGACACATGGAAAACATCGCGAACATAAGAAAGCTACGGAGGTAACACTAAATGATAAGATACTTCACCGACTCGCTCAATGACATCAAACGGTCAGATGAATCGAGGACTGCGCTTCCCTTTGATTCCAAAACGTCTAACACCACGTGCCGGCGATACCTTAAGGAAGACGTGATCTCCTACGTTAAAATGTAAGTCCCTACGATGCTTGTCGGCATAACTCTTCTGACGTGACCGTGCTTCTTGCAATTTCTGCTTAGCTACTGCGAACTTCTCGTTGGTCAACTCTATCATTTCTGGTCCTTCAAGTGTTCGCTCACCAACCTGATCCCAGCAGATTGGGGCGCGACACTTTCTGCCATACAACATCTCGAATGAAGCACACTTAATACTTGCGTGCCAACTGTTGTTGTATGCAAACTCTACCAGACAAATGTAATCGTCCCAATCTCCCGTCCATTCCAACGCACATGACCTCAACATGTCTTCTAATGTCTGAATCGTTCGCTCCGATTGCCCGTCTGTTTGAGGATGAAAAGCCGTGCTAAGCTTAAGTTTTATGCCCCAAGCTTTCTGTAGACTCTTACAAAATCGCGAAGTGAAACGAGGATCTCTGTCTGAGACGATGCTGGACGGAGCACCGTGAAGTCTCATGATCTCCTTCTTGTAAGTATCGGCGAGTTTACTGATCGAATCGTCCTTGCGGATCGGTAAGAAATGAGCTGACTTAGTAAGTCGATCAACGATAACCCAAATCACATCATGCTTCCTCTTTGTATGCGGAAGACCGGTAACAAAATCCATCGTGATCTTGTCCCACTTCCACTCTGGAATATCTGACGGTTGTAGAAGATCGCCAGATCGCTGATGCTCGATCTTAACCTGCTGGCAGGTATGACATTTGGAGACATAAGTCGCAACATCCTGTTTCATACCACTCCACCAAAAGTATTGCTTGATGTCATGGTACATCTTGGTCGAACCAGGATGAATAGAGAATTGGGAGCTATGAGCCTCAGCTAACAATGCTTCCTGGAGTTCTTGATCATCAGGAACACAAAGTCTCGTACCCTGCCATAAGATACCGTCTTCGTCTACACGAAATTCTGTCTGCTTCTCTAAGTTCTGAATTATCGCCCAAATTTCACCATCATCCTTCTGAGCTTCCTTGATCCTAGAGAGTAACTCAGGTTCCACTCTAAGATTAGCCAAGTAACCATGCTGTCTACGTACCATGATCTTAATGTCTAGTCGCTCCAAGTCTCCTATAATTTCCTCCTCAATTTTAATGTCTTTTATCATTCCGGACTTTCTGCTAAGTGCATCTGCCACCACATTCGCCTTGCCGGGATGATACTTCAGATTTATGTCATAATCCTTCAACATCTCTAACCATCTCCTCTGTCTCATGTTCAATTCACGTTGAGTGAAGATGTACTTCAAGCTCTTGTGGTCCGTGAAAATGTCACATGATTCTCCATACAAGTAGTGCCTCCATATTTTCAATGCAAACACGACTGCTGCAAGTTCCAAGTCATGCGTAGGGTAATTTTCCTCATAAGGCTTAAGCTGTCGTGAAGCGTACGCGATCACTTTCCCATGTTGCATGAGAACACAGCCAAGTCCCTTCCCCGATTCATCACTGTAGATCTAAAATCTACCTATACCAGATGGGAGAGTAAGAATCAGTGCAAATACTAACTTCTGCTTTATGTCTTCAAAGCTCTTCTCTCTTTCTTCAGTCCAGACGAATTTCTCCCCTTTCCTCATTAGTTTTGTCAATGGTAGTGCTAAACGGGAAAAGTTCTCCATGAACCTACGGTAGTAACTAGCTAAGCCTAGGAAACCGCGAACCTCAGTTGCTGATGTCGGTCTTGGACATTTGGTAATAGCCTCAACCTTTGCTGGATCCATGGTGATTCCTTCTGCTGATACAATGTGACCTAAGAACGCCACCTTGTCTAACCAGAACTCACACTTGGAGAATTTAGCATACAGCTGCTTCTGGCGAAGAACCTGTAACACTGTACGAAGATGGTCTTCGTGTTCCTACTTGGACTTAGAGAATATCAGAATGTCGTAAATGAAAACAATGACGAACTTGTCCAGAAATTCATGGAAGATTCTGTTCATCAAATACATGAACACTGCTGGAGCATTGGTTAGGCCAAATGGCATGACTACAAGTTCGTAGTGGCTATAGCGTGTACGGAAAGTAGTCTTGGCGATGTCCTGCTCTTTAACCCGTAGCTGATGATAGCCCGACCTCAGATCAATCTTGGAGAAATGTTTGGCCCCTTGGAGTTGGTCAAACAAATCGTCAATGCGTGGTAGAGGATACCTATTCCTGATGGTGATCTTGTTGAGCTCGCGATAATCTATGCAAAGACGCATGTTGTCATCCTTCTTCTTCACGAATAAGACCGGTGAGCCCTATGAAGATGCACTCGGTTGAATGAAGCCCCGTTCTAGAAGCTCTTGAAATTGATCCTTCAACTCCTTCAACTCTATGGGAGCCATGCGATAAGGAGCCTTGGAAATCGGCTCAGCTCCTGGGATGAGCTCGATATTAAACTCTACTTCACGTGCAGGTGGTATGCCCGGAAGTTCTTTTGGAAATACATCTAGAAATTCTAACACTATCGGTTGATTCTGAATTGATGGAGATTCAGCATCCATGTCATGAAAATTAGCTAGATAGCCCTCGCAACCATGTGAAAGTAATGCACGTGCTTGCAGGGTTGATATGATTTGTACAGACCTTCCGAGTACGAACCCGTTGTGAATGTACTCTGGTGCATTAACATCACCGAAGATGACTCGATATGAATGACAGTCTATGGTAGCATGATGTTTAGATAACCAGTCCATGCCCACTTATCATGTCAAAATCATTCATGTCCAGCAGAAGTGCGTCAACAGGACGAATCTTGTCGTCAAACTCTAGGGGAAGGATCTTGTACACATGTGTTATGCGTACAGAGTCTCTTAAAGGCGTG
This sequence comes from Glebionis coronaria, assembly GCA_025667525.1. NCBI lineage: Eukaryota > Viridiplantae > Streptophyta > Magnoliopsida > Asterales > Asteraceae > Glebionis > Glebionis coronaria. Next base: position 488,661,662 of record CM046879.1, on the reverse strand, counting down.
GAAATGTTCAGTACATTCTCTAATGGCATAGGGGATATCCTAACATTTTTAGCATAAGTAGTAGAAATGACCGAATGAGTAGCACCCATGTCAAATAGAACACATGCAGCCTGACCATACATATACAAGATTCCAGTGATGGTACATGTAGACTTGTTGGCTTGATCGCGAGAAGTCGTGTAAACGCGTCCACTAGTAGGAGGCGGCTTAGTATCAGCATGTCCAGATGTGCCCTCCATCTCGCCCTTGCGGCAGTCCTTCATGCGATGGCCAGAGAGGCCACACTTGTAGCATGCGTCTCTATCACGGCGACATGACCCTGGGTGCCTATGGTTGCAGGTAGTGCAAAGAGGATGAGTATACCCTCCAGCAAGTGCCCTTACTGGCTGGGAGCCTATGAAGAACAGTATACATGAGACATGGTTTATAGGTACAAAGGACAATGCGGAAAATTCGTAAGATGTAATACGAATGATAGCTGGACAGTTAGGCTGTGAACCTCTTTGGTTCTGGTCCCTCCTATTACCATGATTCCTGGTAGAAGATTGCTAATGTGTCAGAATTATGATCTATTTCATGTAATCATAAGAAAATGAGTAAGTGAAGGACATGCTGATGTTGGAGTTTCTAGTGTTGTTACGGTAATTATCATTACCGCCACGCCTATCCGTAGCAGAACGGTCGTGAGTCTGACCGTTTCCCTTGGGCTGAGTAGGATGTTGCTGGGTAGCCGGCTGATCACACACAATTGTAACAATGATCTCAATGTTATTTTCTGGGCCTTATAACATGTAAATAACAAGAATGTAGGCTCTGATTTACATGTTATTTTCAGGTCTCAGTGTTGGCATGTTATAACAAGAGAATGTGAATAACAAGAATGGTATTCTGACACATAACTAAAACACCCCACTAGTCACAGGTCCATCCATATTACAATAACAAGAGACCTAAAAACATACAGTTGTGTGATAATAATAACCTGAATCTCACTGTTGACCCTAGGATACCTGAATCTAACAAGAATGTAGCCTTATAACTTACCACTTCTAATTTGTAGTCATGCCATTTGGCCTTAACAGGTGAGAGTAACACCCCATTCTTGTTATTTTCTGATTCTCAGAATGGACCAAAGAGGTGCACGTACCATGATCTCAATGTCTAGTCCCAGTAAAACCCGCATGCTTTTACCATGAACAGTACGCTAATAACATACGTACATATTAAAACTTTCCTTTTATAGCATGAACACGTGTCACGAATGTTAAGAATTACGTACGTGTTATTACACGATAAGTATTAATTACGTATTAATGCACGATGATAAGTACGTATGTGGTAATATACGATAATTATTAATTATAATAATTATAATCACGAACATCTAAAACACGATCATTTGAACCACGTACATATATTAATACACGATAAATAATAATTACGTATTATTGATATAACATGAACATTTAAACACGAACTACACAAATATTTAGAATACACGAATACGCTTACTTAGTGATTTTAAACACGAAATGTAGTACCAATAAGGGGTGTAGTGTTGGGCTAGCGTCCAAAAGAAAGGTAGTGGACTCAAGGCCCACTTGGTTATCTAAACCATGTATAAACCAAACAAACGGGGAGGTATTGTTTATTTTTGGACAAGTCAGGAAAACCCTAAAACATCAAACATGCAGTCGTTTTTTTTGTTCTTCTTCTTTGTTTCTTCAGTCGTCGACCAACACCAAGACAAGAGAAAAGATCGTGGGTCAATCCAAGGAAACAAGGTGTGTGTTCGTGTTTGTTTTATTCTAAACCCCAGCATAATAAGTAATCGTTAATTCCTTGTTTTCTTTTATTAATTATGCTAAGGGATCAAGAACCGGTGATTAATAATTTAAAAACATGTTAAAACAAGATGTATAATAGGGGAGAATCGTTTGGTGATGTTTAGGTGCGGGTTACACGCAAACCGAGACCACACATGGTCTCGGTGGTGATTTTCTGTCCAACCAACCGCACCCTATAAGGGTCGGTGGTAACTACCTTCCACCAGCCGCAACCCTTAAGGGGTGTTGGCTGGATGGTGGTTTGTCAGTGGCAACCCAGCGGGGTGGGGGGGGGGGGGGGGGTGGGGGGGGAGTGTTTGTTCTAGCAGTGGGAACCGAGACCTTGGTGGTCTCGGTGGGAATTTTATAGACGGCAGGGGGTAGTAACACACAGGCAGGGGGAAAAGGAAACTAGCAGCAGGTAGGTTAAAAAAACAGTGGGAATTATGAACTAACATCATGAACTATGAAACCATTTAAGGGTGTGTTTGGTTCGCAGTGTAAGGACAGTTAAGGGGCTATTTGCTTTTGGGTTTAAAGACAGTTTAAAGGCGCGTTTGGCTAAACTTATAAATATGTATTTTATTTAACCTAGTTAGTTTAATTATTACATCTTAATTAAATTAATTACATGCGTAACTTAATTGTAGTTTTATTTGATTAAAACATAGTTTATGCTGTACATGTTATTTAAATAAAGCTTATGATTAAATAATTATTTACATAATTATTCATGTACATGTAATTAATTAAACTTAGTTAATTGAATTATAAAGTTTAATCAGTAAATCATGGATTATTATTAATTAATAAATACTTACAATATCATGCAATATGGTTATAAATTAATAGTTACAAGTTTAGACTAAGTATTTATTTATTTAATTTAAACTATAGTATTAATTAATTATTTTAACATGGACTATAATTAATTAATAATCATGACTTAGTTATAATTAATAAATATTAATACATGTTTTAACCTAAGTATTCTTATACACTTTAATTTAATTAAATCATGCTTATATTTAATTAAATCGTATAACCTATAGTTTATTTAATTAACAGAATATTATTAATAAACTATACTATAACTACATGACTTATGATATTAATCCAGCTTAATTCTAAATATGGAAACTTTCTAATTCAGGAAACTTACTATTTTTAGAAACTTTCTATTTTTATAAACTAATCTATTTTAAGCAGTTAATCTGTTTTTGGAAACTTTCTATTTTAGGAAACCTACTATTTTTTAGAAAGTTATTTATTATTAAACAACAAGTATAATAATACAAGAAATACAAGTAATACTTAATCAGAATATACATAATACATGATAAATACAACATAACATTAAAATCAGTAAAACAAGACATGAACATATAAAATAAGCTAAGACATGATATAGAATCAGTTACGTACTCAGTAATCAGAATACTTATACGCGTATACTATTTATTTAGCATTAGTGAGATCGAAGTAGGACTCTCTTCTGTTCATCTTCTTCGTTCACTGGACTTAAGGTACGGATTCCCGTCCTTCAGTAAGGACAATCTCTTCCTTCATTAGGATTTCCCGTATGCAGCCAACTGTTTTTCCCCAGTAGTTACAGATTAAATGCTTACGTTTTATTAGTTACCTTAGCCATATACATGCATGACCAGTTCACCTAGTTATGGAGGTACCATAACCATAACACTAGAGGCACTAATGTTATGACTTCATCACGGCAGAGTGATAGCTCGTGGCGTCCCTTTTTAGTTTTGGCCATTATATTATATTATCATGTGGGGCGTATGGGTGCATCCTAGTTACATGTCTCAGTCAGGATTTCATGGTGAATGTGGGGTGTGCCTTGCATCCTTCACAAGGAGCTGATCCTTCCTACCCACTTACCAGTTAATTAGAGGCACCCCCTCTAATTGCATGATGAGGTCTCCCCTCCAAGTATTCGTGCACATTTTTGACCTCATGACCTATTCTAACACTCCCAAATTACATGCGCAACGGAAATACATAATTTGGGTGCTAGGAAGTTATCATCACACACTAGTCATACATAACGACTCAAAAGAGACGTTTTAGAAATTTACATTTATAAAAATGTATAACCACAAAGTCTAAATGTTATTCCAACCCAAAAGTTTCTACAGAGTGTGTTTAGGTCCCCACCGAATCTCAACCAAATATCCAAATTTTTACACATTAAACAAAATAAAATTTAGATTGTTTAAATAATAAGGATGAAAACATAATAGACTACAAAAGCCACACCAACTTTCCATTGCATGCTCTGCCACATCCTAGCCTTGATTACCTGATACACATGCTTAAAAGAGTCAACAAATAATATTGAGCGAGATCTATAGGTTTTACAATCACATTCACGATCATTTATAGAATTGTCGATCAAATAATCTATTATTCAAGGTTGTTATATTTAGCAAAAGCTAATGATTCTGTTTGAGCTCATGACACCGAGCCGTTAACTAATTAGTCACCCGCGCCAAATGCCGGCGTAACTTATATGAAACCATTGCCCCTCTAAAAGCATTAGTTGCAATTAATCCTTATCTCTTATCACAAGTTATCCGTCCGCAGAGGGTACTCAATGTACTAGCTCTCATCTCGGATAGGGTCGTCAACCCTATAGTACTATCAATTGTATAAGCGGCTATTTCCAATTCACACAAGAATTAGATAATAACTAACGGTTCATGAAATTAGGGACTTTTTGCAACTAGGTACTCAACACAACTCAAGGCATCATTCGGGTCCAACAATCATTCATGACTTATGTTCATTTTCATTTAAATAGCATGTATCCCCGCTCGCATGTAAAAATTATTTGAAATAAGTAAAGAGCGAGGCTATAGACTCTCACCTTATGTAGAAGTATAAGTCGAAGTAACGGATGACGATCACCGACGATGAGGATGCCCGGGAAATTACAAACTCACGCCAAATGCAAACAAGTGATAGTTACTAGACTCGTACCATTTATCTACGTAACTAAGAACATTGCTCATTTTATAATTCTGTCGGTACTTACCAAAAGTACGGGCTGTATTCCTATACTTAGATATCACCATAAATTATCAGAAAATTTGTAAAATTCACTTATAAGCTATAGATAACCCATATTAAATTTTATAAAAAGTTTTCACTTTTAAGATTTTCTGCTCGACACATTTCTAAACTTAAATTTTCGGACAGTTTTGTACCTTTATGTTGTAAGACCTCTTTGACACATTTAAAATGTAACACTTACTAATTTGACTCCTAAGTCTAAAAATAGACTCAAAAACACAGGTTTCTAGCTAAAGAACAATTTCAACTCTTTTTAAAACTCTACTTATAGTCCCGGAGATTTGACCTAAAATCGAACACAATTTCGGATTATGTCGACTTTCATCTCCCGGTACACAAAATTTCAAACTAGCGTAACTTTTGACTCGTTAGGAGTTAAAATCTCTATCTTATATCAAAACGAAGCTTGAGAAAAGCTCTACGACTACATCTATTACTTATAACCTGGACTTAGACTTAAGACTACTAAAAATGGCCTTAAACAATCTGTTTGAAAAAGACGTTTTAAAACTCGCATCAAATCATCATTTCAATCCAATCCGATAACTCTTAGACCTATAATAACCTCATATGAACAATATTAAACATACTAAACATCCTATATCACTTGTAAAATCAAACATTCATAAAAACCCATTTGATAAATCATACATGCAATGTGATTAAACCACTCAAAAACATTCAAAACATCATCACAAACACAAACCCATAACTCAAATCATCAAACACCAAAATCAATCAAACACCCCTTTTTGGCCGTGGGGTGTAGGTGACCAAAAAACCCAAAAATAAATTGTTCCCAACTCATTTTATTGATGAATTACCATTACTAACATATAAATTAAACATGCATATGGTTTAATTGAGTCAAAACCCATTTTTGAAAAGTCTTTAAATTTTGAAAAATCAAATGAATGCATGTTGTAATTGAGTGAATCAAAACACTTACAAAGGGTTTAGAAGATGTGGTCTAAGCTTAGTTCTTCAAAAATTAAAAAAAATTATGGTATGATGATGGTGTGGTGGAGGCCGACGGTCAAGAGAGAGGAGAAGGAAGGGAATTTTTTTTTTGAAATGATTTTGTGTTGTGTGTTTTTCTTTCCTCCCCTTTTGTAAAACCTTGAGAGACCTCTCTTTGCAACTTGGTTTTCTTTTGGCCTCAAATTTAAACGACAAGTTTCAAAGGCGGGAATCGACTCACTAGTTAGTTTTGAAATTTACCCGGCTTCCTAAAACATATTCATACGTCTATACTCACACAAAATAAAGTAAGAACGGTTTCGAATCGACTTATCACATAAGTAAAAAATAAAAATCTCGAGAAATTAAATATCGAATAATCCATAATAAAATACAAACTTTGGGCATCCGTCGTCGGTATCGCGATCTCTATCGATTCTTCTTAAATCGTCAAACATCGAAATTTAGTCTCGTTTATCGGTTTAACTTAAACCATCAAATAATTCCACGATAAAAATTTTCAAAATTTTCAAAAATATGCGTAAAATAGGATAAAATAGTGACCTCTGTTTTTGGGGTGTTACATCCTCCCCTCCTTAAGAGAACGACGTCCCGGCGTTCGCCTCCTCTTATGCTCACATTTCATACCACTAGAGAAAATGCGGGTACTTTTCCTTGAAGAAATCCTCACGCTCCCACGTGAATTCCGGTCCACGTCTAGAATTCCATCGTACCTTCAAAATCGGAATCCTACTATGCTTCATCTTCTTAACCTCTCGATCCATAATCTCCACTGGTTCTTCAATAAAATGCAACTTATCGTCAAGTTGTATCTCATCCAAAGGAATCACCAATTCTTGGTCCGCTAAACACTTCTTCAAGTTCGACACGTGAAACGTGTTATGAGTAGCACTAAGCTACTCTGGCAATTCCAACTTATAAGCAACCGGTCCAATTCGTTTAATGATCTTGAATGGTCCAATATACCTCGGACTCAACTTTCCTCTCTTCCCAAAACGAATCACACCTTTCCATGGCGATACCTTAAGCATAACCATGTCTCCAATCTCAAATTCTAAAGGCTTCCTACGATTATCTGCATAACTCTTCTGTCGGCTTCTTGCAGCTAATAATCGATTCTTGATTTGCACAATCTTCTCAGTCGTCTCAAACACCATTTCAGGTCCAGTTAGTTGACTTTCCCCTACTTCGCTTCAACACATTGGAGATCTACACTTACGCCCATACAACGCTTCAAACGGTGCAGCCTTAATACTCGCATGATAACTGTTGTTATATGAGAATTCCACTAAAGGCAAATGACGTTCCCAACTACCACCAAAGTCTATTACGCACGCTCGAAGCATATCCTCCAACGTTTGTATAGTCCTTTCACTTTGGCCATCGGTTTCGGGATGATAAGCAGTACTCAAACTCAACTCAGTGCCCATAGCACGTTGAAGAGATCTCTAAAATTCTGAAGTAAACCGACTGTCACGATGTGAAATAATCGACAGCGACACTCCATGACGACAAACAATCTCTTTTACATACACCTCAGCGAACTTCCCCATACTATCCGTCTTCTTCATAGGCAAAAAGTGTGCAGATTTAGTCAATCTATCCACAATCACCCATATCATATCACAACCACTAGGAGTTCTTGGTAAACCCGTGACCAAATCCATAGTGATCTTCTACCACTTCCATTCAAGAATCTCACGTTGAACCAATAATCCGGACGGTCTCTTGTGTTCAGCCTTAACCTTCGCACACGTCAAACACTTGCTAACATAGCGCGCAATATCTGCCTTCATATTCGGCCACCAATACACCTTCTTTAAATCATGATACATCTTTTCCGATCCAGGATGTGTCGAATACTTCGTCTTATGAGATACATTCATCACCAAATTGTTGGGTCAAAAAGTTGATGTGGCAGAAACTCAAAAATGAAGAAAACATGAAGGTATTTGTCTAGGCGTTGACAAGAGCATTCCAGGCGTTGACAAGAACAAATTAGACGTTGATGGAAGCAAGCATTGTCAAGAGCAATTCAAGCATTGTCACATGCAATTCAAGCATTAACAAAACGTAGACAAAGAAGCCTTTAGAAGCTTCTATTTGGATATATATGCAGGATATATTTTGTATATAGTTATTTAAATAGAAGATTCACATGTTTATTCATTCTTATCTCTTATAAACCCTAATCCTTACACTATAAAAGAAACCAAGGGTCTTAGGTTTTATTCATCAATTGATATTCACAATGTAAACCTAAAGCGTGTGTCGACTAGACGTGGGATTCAATGTATACACGTCTAGTGATTGTTTGTTATTAATATAATGAACAATCCAATTGTGTTTTAATTCATGTTATTCGTGCCTAAACACCTTGTTCATAATCAATGTTCTAATTCCTCTATGTTAATTATATGAACGTTGATTATCCTAGTAAGCTTAATCGATCCGTGATTTATGGTTTCCACAATTGGTATCAGAGCCTCGTGGCTCGTGATGCTAGGACCAACAAGGTGTTCGTGTATGGTGAAAAGAAGAAAAATCCGTCTAGGGTTTTTCTGGACGTTTTTGTGTGCGCAGCAGTATTCAGAAGGTCATAACTTTTGATTGAACCGTTGGATCGTCACGAAATTTTATATGTCTGTTCTACATACATATATCTAAACATCCACCGGAGGGATTGTCGAGTTTTATCCCCAGGCAAAAGTTATTAAGCGTCAAAGTTGGCTGATGAGGTGATTTTCAGTTTTCTGCTTTTACATAAAATCATGAACTAGGGTTCCTCAAACCCTAGATCGACTTAAAAGCAGGAAGAATTGTAGTTCGTGGCTGTTAGAATGCATAATGATACATGATTCAAGCTAAGGTTAATTTACAAACCCTAAGTTAGGGTTTTGATGCATGTTTTCATAAACCCTAGTTTCGTCTCTTTGAAACATTGCAAGCAGCATGCTGATCTGTGATAAATGTCTCAACAAACGAAGTATTTGTGGTCCCATGAAGTATTCAATGGCTGATGTATGGTTATTCACGTGCAAGTATTGTTTCCAATGTTTGCAAATCATGAAGATTACATCACATGAGAAGATATAGTTCAAAGGTGTGAAAAAGAAAGATTTCTGTGCGAAGGAACAAAGGGATTGTTCACGTTGGAGTATTCTATATTTTCACAAATTTTCATCCAAGATTTAGGTATGTGATATTCTTTACTGATTGGCGTTTTTGTTTCCTATCTTTGTGGGGTACAACAGCTATAATCGTGGGATATGTTACTAAAGATGTGGGATTTACTCTATTTTTGGACGTTATATCGACTATTGTGGGACGGATATGTATATTGCTAAAGTACGAAGTATCAGCTTGTGTATATGGTCAAAAATTATCTACTTTAATGCTTTGTGTTCACACGAACAAAGCATGAAGTGGTCCCTGTTTTCAAATATTTGACTCATAATATATAACTTGGAAAAGACAAGCGTATATCATGTGGGCTACTAAATCAGTATTTGATGGAAAAGACAAGCATATATCACGTATTATTGTACAAAAGAGTTGCTTCGGAATTAAGATAACTTGTTATCTTCATTATAGCACACTGCTCTTATTCTTATACGCTGATAAAAGATGTAGCCCTAGAAGACGAAGTAGACGCTGAAAGGTATTGTTTTGGCGCTGATAGAATAAGGCAACGCTGACAGCGTTGACAGTGTCGTCCGAGATATCTTTTTTCAAACGCTGTTAGGTATTGTCCGATATGTGACAATACACATTCCAGATATATTGGATAGAGAAGGATCTCGGATAACACAAGGATTGCTGCTGTTGAGAAATTTGGTACGTTTTTAACACACAAAAAGGTGGTAATTAAACACGAAGGTACTTGGAATCTCCATTATAATTTAGAATATCATGTTGATATTTATGGCTCGGATATTTTTAAAAGGAATTAATGATCTTAATGCGAGTTAGCAATTATTCGTGGGAGTTTGATGGATATTTAAACTATGTAATTAGGATAGCCTTGTGAAAGAGTTATCCATCCAAATACTTTTACATATGGTATGAAGATGTGATTCCATTAAAATCGTCATGAAGAGGTGTTGACTTAAGGGGAAGAATTCTTATGGTAAGTTTGATGATTGAAGAAGATTTTCGCGAGTTTGTGTTCTATCATATCTTAAAGTCATGCACTAGCGACTTTAAAGGTAACTTGTTCGTGCTTTACATGGTTGGTGATGAAGACTTGTCATAACACTTGAAGGAGTTACATTATCGTGCTCAGTGTATCACAAAGGATGAGAATATTGACAAGAGATCGAGGTCTGCTTATAATGCTAAAGGTATAAGTTCTTTATCACGTGGATAGTACAAGACATGGAACACAAGGTTGGGTTATTCTACTTCTACATCAAAAATATTATATTAATTGTTCTTCAAGATCATTACATAGAGCTACATTTGGAGAATCTTCAAAGATTGCATACATTTTTACTTCCCTGTTGATGTGACAAAAAGGGGAAGACATACATGCTACACTTGAGGGGAAGCAATTTGAAGATCATGTACAACTTACAAGAGATACACATAGAGTTTTGCCACTATCAACTAGGGGAAGATTGTTGGGTCAAAAAGTTGATGTGGCAGAAACTCAAAAATGAAGAAAACATGAAGGTATTTGTCTAAGCGTTGACAAGAGCATTCCAGGCGTTGACAAGAACAAATTAGACGTTGATGGAAGCAAGCATTGTCAAGAGCAATTCAAGCATTGTCACATGCAATTCAAGCATTGACAAAACATAGACAAAGAAGCCTTTAGAAGCTTCTATTTGGATATATATGCATGATATATTTTGTATATAGTTATTTAAATAGAAGATTCACATGTTTATTCATTCTTATCTCTTGTAAACCCTAATCCTTACACTATAAAAGGAACCAAGGGTCTTAGGCTTTATTCATCAATTGATATTCACAATGTAAACCTAAAGCGTGTGTCGACTAGACGTGAGATTCAATGTATACACGTCTAGTGATTGTTTGTTATTAATATAATGAACAATCCAATTGTGTTTTAATTCATGTTATTCGTGCCTAAACACCTTGTTCATAATCAATGTTCTAATTCCGCTATGTTTATCATATGAACGTTGATTATCCTAGTAAGCTTAATCGATCCGTGATTTATGGTTTCCACACAAATCTCGCACTCCTTGTGCTCCTTTCTTAGGTGGACACAAAGGTAACCAAATTCTATTATCAAAATATCTCATCCCATTCGACCTCACTTCAAACAACGGATTCATCATCCTTCCCAATTTCTCCTTCCTAACATGCTTCCTCAACAACCCATTGGCTTGAGCTTTCAATATCAACTCGGTCAAGTCAATCCTTTCAGCCATCACCAAATCCCTAACTCTCAGCGGCTTTTCTCTTTCCTTCCTACTGAGTGCATCAGCTACAACATTCGCTTTACCAGGGTGGTAACGAATCTCGCAGTCATAATCACTCAATAGTTCAACCCATCTCCTTTGACGCATATTCAACTCTTTCTGATCCAATATGTGTTGTAAACTCTTGTGGTTAGTAAACACCACACACTTGGTTCCATACAGATAATGTCTCCACAACTTTAAAGTGAAAACAACAGCTCCAAGTTCTAAATCATGAGTCGTATAGTTTTCTTCATGATTTCTTAGTTGTCTTGATGCATAGGCAATTACCTTCTCGCGCTGCATCAATACCGCTCCATAGCCCTTGTGAGACGCATCAGAATTGTAAAACCCGCATGCTTTTACCATGAATAGTGCCCTTAAGATCGTACGTCCTAGATTAAAACTTACCTTATTTAGTATTGATCACATTCATGTGCTAATAATCAAGCAAGTGCATACGTGTATGACATGATAAGTATCGATTACGTACGAACTCATGATAAACAGTTAATAAATATGTCACGTGAACATAATTAAATCATGATCACCATTTAAAATACGATCTAGAATAATTACGTAAATACATATAATATAATTACGAGCGTTAAGATTACGATAAGCGACATGATAAAATAAACAGAAACACTTTAAACACGAGCACGTTTAACCACGAACGAACACGAAACATCAGGACACGAGAAAGGTACGGGTACCCCATGTGGGGCCCCCATACCCACGGCACAACAACCAAGAATGGGCTAAGCCCATGGACTTTTACAAGTAAAGGGGGGTTATGGTAAATATGTTTTTCATTTTTCACTTTCAAGCAAAATAACATTTTAACCTAAAAAGTTTTCTCCTCCTCCTCCTTGGTTCTTTTGTGCCGCCACCTACATCAACACCATAGGAGGGTGTTGTTGATTTTTGACATTAAATACAAGTGCTAGAAACCGTGTTTGTTCATCCCCTTTCAAGCTACGTAGTGGTATATCATTCTAAACCTTTCTTTTTAATTCTTTTTAATCTTTGATTATTTTCATGAACATGTTATTATTTTCTTATTAAAACATGATAATTAAACATTGATCTAACATGTTTTGGGGTTAATTAAAATCAAAGAATGATATAATAAGGGTGTTTGTTTTAGCCGCCTAGCAAAACAAACCCGAGGGGGGTTTGGTTTGCTTATTGCCGCCACCACCAAGACCATTTTTGGTCTTGGTTGGTGCTTGTGGGACCCACGGCAGCAAGGAGGCACACGTGCCCCGAGTTTGGCTCGGGGTACGGTGTCGAGTTCATGCCCGATTCATGGTTCGTTGGTTAAATCATGATTTATGCTACATGTTAATTTTTATGAATTATGAACTTAGGATATAAATTAATTAATAACATGAAATATTAATTAAACCATGACTTAGGTTATTTTAATTATTAATTTAGCATGATATTAATTTTACCTAAGTATTTTATGTTATAAGTTATAATTAATTAATTATTTAAAACATGCCTATAATTAATTAATTTAGACATGACTTAGGTTATATTATTAATAATAATAATACACATTTTAACCTAAGTATTTCATTTCATTTTAATTAAAACATGTTATACTTTAATTAAAATGCTTAACCTATAGTTTAATTAAAATACATGAAATAATAATTAAACTATATACTATATCATATGACTTAAGAAATCAGCTTATAAACACTTAGACTTATATGTTAGCTTATGTAACCAGCTTAATTCTAAATATGGAAACTTCTATGTATAGAAACTTAATTAAATAAGGCAACTAATCTATTAATGGAAACCTTCTATATATGGAAATCTATCTAATTCAGGCAGCTAATCTAATCATGGAAACCTTCTATATATGGAAACTTATTTAATCAAGGCAGCTGATCTATTTTTGGAAACTTTCTATTTTTAGAAACTAATCTATTTTAAGCAGTAAATTCTATTTTTGGAAACTTTCTATTTTTGGTAACTTTCTATTTTTGGAAACTTTCTATTTTTGGAAACTTTCTATTTTTGGAAACTTTCTATTTTTGGAAACTTTCTATTTTTGGAAGCCTGCTATTTTTGGAAAGTTACTTATTATTACACAGTAAGTATAATAATACATGAAATACCAGTAATACTTAATCAGATTAATCAGAATACAAGATAAACACAGTTTAAGGCTTTAAACAGTAAACCATGACCTAAAACATACAAAGTAAGCTAAGATGAGACATAAAACCCAGTACGTAATCAGTGATTCGATACTTATACACGTGTGTATTCATGTAGCGTTAGTGATCCAGAAGTAGGAGTCTTTCTTCCGTTCATTCACTGGACTTGAGGTACGGATTCCCGTCCTTTCAGTATGGACATTCTTTCCTTATTAGGATTTCCCCGTATGCAGCCAACTGTTTTCCCCAGTATTTGTTTTATTGTTTTGAACTGCTTATGTTTAATTAGCATAATCTATAGCCATATACAAGCATGACCAGTTTCACCTAGTTATGGAGGTACCATAACCATAACATTGGAGGCACCAATGTTATGACTTCCCCACGGCGGAGTGATTGCTCGTGGCGTCCCTTTTCAGTTTTGGCCATATTATTATATTAGGTGGGGCGTATGGGTGCATCCTAGTTACATGTTTTATTCAGTATTTCATGGTGAATGTGGTGTGTGCCTTGCATCCTTCACAAGGAGTTGATCCCTCCTACCCAAACCAGTATATTAATTAGAGGCATCCCCTCTAATCAGCATGATGAGGTCACCCCTCCAAGTATTCATGCACGTGACCTTTTCATGACCTATATGGGATATGGTATATTTATGTTAAAACAGTTTTCATAAGATAAACATAAGGCTTTTCAAACTATAAAACCAGTTTTCTCAATACTTAACCAGTCTACTCAGAACTTAGTCTTCCGCTGTTATATGTTACATGCTTATCCTATTTCATGCTATATTGTATATCCGTGCACTGAGCGTTTTGCTCAGCCGTTACTTTCCTTTCCATGTCCCAAAACGGCAGGTACCCAAGACTCGAGCATTTGGAGGACATGCATAGGATGGAAGCTGCCGTAGACTTCTTCTCCTGTTTCCTTCATATATTTATGCTTGTTTAGTCTTTCATTCAGTTCATTTACTTTGTTATGTTTTGGGCTTATGTTTGGGAACCGATGTTTGATTCCGGTTTCCCTATGGTCATGTATGTTTTACTACATATTACCTTGCATGCTTTGATGACACGCCATAATTACGCGTGACATTCCATTTATCAAAATGGGGCGTTACAATTATGGTATCAGAGCCAAGGCTTTGACCTGTAGGCTCTAAAACTCGACCTGTGACTAGTGGGTAGTCACTAGGAGCTTCCTAAGCCAACGATTGTTATTCCACGTATTGACGTTTTCAGCACCTTTTTGTTTTAACCATTACGTTTTCAGCACCTTGTTGTTTTAACTATGATGTTTTCACCAGTATCGTTTTACCAATATGGAATGAACAACCGTCATCCATATTTAGTTATGTGTCAGTGTCTATGCATGATGTTCCTAGTGAACTGTGATTATGTGAACTGAACCCCAGTAGTTCATAATTTTCACATAAAATTTTTTTCTGTTAAGTTTTGACAATGACTTTTAATTATTTATGTTTCATGCATTCATGAATTTATATCATATGTCATCTATTGCAGGAATTTTGACTAAGTAATGGTTGGTACAGGACTGGCCCTATTTAGTCGCATGTGCTTTTATCGAAATTTTTAACTTTGGGACCGACCCATAGGCGTCCCCTCGCCATGTCTTTTGTTTTGGGACCGACCCATAGGCGTCCCCTCGCACATATAAAAGGTTTTTATAAACTACATTACGCATTCATGCACTGTTTTCATGCATAAAATTTTTCTCATGATTTATTGGCATAAAATTTTTTCATGTCCCCTCATAAGTTACTATGTTTTATGTCAAGTATGTTTTCATACTGTCATGGTTAACTTCGGTTCCATGCTGAATATGTTATACACTCCTTTATGCTAGATCGTTTTATGTTCCTTCATGATAATTCCATTTTCATGTTGATTATGTTTCACGCCTCTTTTGTTATTTACGTTGTCCCGCAAGACATTGTTGGATTTCATTGAATTCTGCTTTCATGATTGTCATGGTTGGTTTTCATTGATCATGCTGTCAGGCAAATCATCGTTGAATTTTTGTGTAACCACACTTTAGCGTTTCTCTATGCAACCAGAATGATGTCTATGCTAATACTGCCAGGTTATCGTGATGGATTTTCCTAACCGTTTAACCGGTTTACTTTCCTTAAATCATGACAAATGGTCGAGGCCATACCCATCATTTCATGTGCATTCCATGTGTACTCCACGTACCGTATTTCATGTGTATGACATGTACCTTAATCCATGTGTATTCCACTTGCAATACTTCACGAGTATTCGCTAGTCGATTCTAAATCATCTCAGGCGTATGTTCACTTGCTGATATTCTACAAGGTTCTCGATGCCGCTTATAGCTTGGAGATGTTACTGAAGGTTGATGCTGCTGATGTTGGGAGACGCTATGAGATGCTGATGCTGATGCTGTTCACAACCTGGAGATCCTAAAAGACGAAGACAAAGGCGTCGGAGCAAAGCAATTGGACGAGAAGATGCTTCACCATCAGACAATTCCCATCAATCATTGTCCCAAATTCATAGTTACATGTCACACGTCGTTCGGCTGTCATTTCAGCCATATGAGTTCAAACCAGTACAAGCCGGCCACTCAGCTAAATAGTTACATGAGTCACGGTCATGAGAATGACCGTCATGGAACCGACAGACAAGATGATAGTAACCACTACTATGACAGCAACTATCCTAGAAATCGTAACCGAGGCTCCGGCCACGAACGTGATCAGACATACAAATGATCATTAGTCCAACCGATCCGCCAATTCTGGCATATTAACCTAATATTTGTAGTTCTAATTGTTTCACATCTCGAGACACATGTCAAGACATCAGTCAAGACACATGTCTCACGTATACTTTCTAAGGACGCATGTCAAGATACCAGTCAAGACATATATCATGCTTATAGTTCCAAGACACGAGTCAAGACACATGACTCACATCCGACTATGGAACAATTCTAAGAAATTCAGGGTAGCCTCCAAGGGTATATCCATTTTGTTGTGCCATGTATTAATCAGGCCACAAGAATTTCAATACCATTATCAGCGCATCAGTGAGAACTGTCATGTTGCCGATGTCACTTTCATTTCTTTCACCATAGTTCATATATTCCTGACCAGGAAGGACGCCTTTCGTATTTCCACGTATACGAAGATTTTCCGTCAGCTTAATGATGAGATCCAAGCTGCTAACGCATTTTCCTCGGACAGACACGAGATGAATTTATATCCTAATTATGGACTATGAATAGCACACCATGCTACGATTCATAATTATGTACAGTAATGTTCAGGCTCCTGAATACTTTCAGCTTGATTTTCCATCGGAATATCTGTGCAAATTTTCTACGCTTACAAGCATGTGCATTGTTAGCCATGGTCGCTAAAATTTTCTAGCTGTCAGTAAGACACAACCACTTAACTCTTTTACGCATAGCCAGTTGATTATTCCAAAGTCTTCCTATACATTCCAGGAGAACCTACAAGGAGAAGGATGGTACCATGAGATTATGTGTCGACTACCGTTGACTTAAACAAATCACCATTCATGACCGTTATTCTCCTCCACGTATTGACGACATGTCCAATCAACCGTATAGTGTTAATCACTTTTCCAAGATCGAACTCATGAACAAGTTGCCAATAGTGACGGATGAAAGAGCAGAACATGTCCATAACTGCTATTCGTGCACGACTGGGTCATGCTAGATTTATGATTTTGGATTAGTCTCATCAATGCTCCAACAGCATTATGGACTTAATAAATTGTGTATCCATGAACTCCTAAACAAATTCATCAGCATTTTCATTAAGGATAACCTGATTTCATTTAAGCCTAGAGAAGAACAGGAAGACCATATCTGCACTATGATGCAAATTCTTGACAAGAGAAATTTTACCCTAGAAATTTTCCAATATCAATTCTGTTTCATTACAGTGACACGCTGAATCACATGGGTTCCTACGGTTAATCTTACCATGACTCTGCTTATGCGTAAAGGAGAGAACCCTACACTACATTAGGTGTTCTAGGAAATCCTACGCTAGGAGAAGTCTGATTCAAAGACTCAGAGTTTCGCAACCTTCTATGTATCAAGTTTCTACAAAGCAGGATACAGCTACGTCCATATCTATGTACCTGATATACCAACAGGCTAAGATGGGACACCAACAAACTGGGATGTTTCATCATCTGATATTGTGAACTAAAATGGGACAAGATCTCCATGGATGTTAGTTACCAGATTTCAGCAAACTCAGAAGAAGCATGATGTTATTTGGGTTATTGTCAACAGTTTGATCAAGTCTGCAGAATCCTTACATCCGTACGGATTTCAGAACCAACAGATTGAACGAACATGTTCCAGCCAAGGCTCATCCAATCACTTGGTAATCCCTCAACTATCGGGTCAGACAAAGATTCGTAATTGTACTCCTAACTTACTTCACGTCTTCATTCTAATTCCACGACTTGCTTTCGCGCTCACGTTCATGACACTATTCACGTTCATGATCGTATTTTGGCATACGATTTTACGTTCATTTCTTTTCTCATTCTGGAAGTTTGCAAGAACTTGTGAGACCAGACCCAAGTTTAGTATAACTCTCCATCATCAGATAGACGTTTCACGTCATATTCCACGTCTCACCTTGTAGCGTTTGGGGTTACCACCATTATATTCTATGATCACGATATGTCTCACATGTCATGTTCATTCCACGTTCCTCATATCATGATCAAGATATGTTGCACGTATCATGGATCACGATATGTTTACTCATACTACACTCGCCATATCTCCACGTAGCACGTTCAAAATTTTTCACGTATCACGTTCAAAATTTTTCACGTACTACGTTTCTTTATGTCTCGCGCATCGTTTCTAATTATCAGTTAAGTCAGATTGTCTTGTATCGTAACGTTTCAGTTACCCTTGCACGTTAACTCTTATTTTCCTCGATCGAATTTAGGGGATCTACCTTCCGTTGATAACCAAGAATTTCTTCGTATTCCAAGTCAAGGTCAGGAGGACCAAGATTTATCATTAGTGTCAGGATCTTCTGAAGGAAGCGTTCCAAGAGGGAGGCCACTTGGAAACGGACAAGTTCATCCGAACTTCTTATCCATTTTTCTCTTATCGATTAGATATGTCCTTTCAGTCACGTCACGCTCCATGTCTTTTCAAGACATGTCACGATCCACGTTCCCTTCTACCAGGTCACCTTCATTTCCGTTATTTTTTTTTGCATACCTTTCCAGTTTGATTCGGGTATGTTTCGCTTCCAGTTACTTTATCTATAATTCGGGGACGAATTATTCTTTTTAGGGGGGAAGAATTGTAAAACCCGCATGCTTTTACCATGAATAGTGCCCTTAAGATCGTACGTCCTAGATTAAAACTTACCTTATTTAGTATTGATCACATTCATGTGCTAATAATCAAGCAAGTGCATACGTGTATGACCGTATAAGTATCGATTACGTACGAACTCATGATAAACAGTTAATAAATATGTCACGTGAACATAATTAAATCATGATCACCATTTAAAATACGAACTAGAATAATTACGTAAATACATATAATATAATTACGAGCGTTAAGATTACGATAAGCGACATGATAAAATAAACAGAAACACTTTAAACACGAGCACGTTTAACCACGAACGAACACGAAACATCGGGACACGAGAAAGGTACGGGTACCCCATGTGGGGCCCCCATACCCACGGCACAACAACCAAGAATGGGCTAAGCCCATGGACTTTTACAAGTAAAGGGAGGTTATGGTAAATATGTTTTTCATTTTTCACTTTCAAGCAAAATAACATTTTAACCTAAAAAGTTTTCTCCTCCTCCTCCTTGGTTCTTTTGTGCCGCCACCTACATCAACACCATAGGAGGGTGTTGTTGATTTTTGACATTAAATACAAGTGCTAGAAACCGTGTTTGTTCATCCCCTTTCAAGCTACGTAGTGGTATATCATTCTAAACCTTTCTTTTTAATTCTTTTTAATCTTTGATTATTTTCATGAACATGTTATTATTTTCTTATTAAAACATGATAATTAAACATTGATCTAACATGTCTTGGGGTTAATTAAAATCAAAGAATGATATAATAAGGGTGTTTGTTTTAGCCGCCTAGCAAAACAAACCCGAGGGGGGGGGTTTGGTTTGCTTATTGCCGCCACCACCAAGACCATTTTTGGTCTTGGTTGGTGCTTGTGGGACCCACGGCAGCAAGGAGGCACACGTGCCCCGAGTTTGGCTCGGGGTACGGTGTCGAGTTCATGCCCGATTCATGGTTCGTTGGTTAAATCATGATTTATGCTACATGTTAATTTTTATGAATTATGAACTTAGGATATAAATTAATTAATAACATGAAATATTAATTAAACCATGACTTAGGTTATTTTAATTATTAATTTAGCATGATATTAATTTAACCTAAGTATTTTATGTTATAAGTTATAATTAATTAATTATTTAAAACATGCCTATAATTAATTAATTTAGACATGACTTAGGTTATATTATTAATAATAATAATACACATTTTAACCTAAGTATTTCATTTCATTTTAATTAAAACATGTTATACTTTAATTAAAATGCTTAACCTATAGTTTAATTAAAATACATGAAATAATAATTAAACTATATACTATATCATATGACTTAAGAAATCAGCTTATAAACACTTAGACTTATATGTTAGCTTATGTAACCAGCTTAATTCTAAATATGGAAACTTCTATGTATAGAAACTTAATTAAATAAGGCAACTAATCTATTAATGGAAACCTTCTATATATGGAAATCTATCTAATTCAGGCAGCTAATTTAATCATGGAAACCTTCTATATATGGAAACTTATTTAATTAAGGCAGCTGATCTATTTTTGGAAACTTTCTATTTTTAGAAACTAATCTATTTTAAGCAGTAAATTCTATTTTTGGAAACTTTCTATTTTTGGAAACTTTCTATTTTTGGAAACTTCTATTTTTGGAAACTTTCTATTTTTGGTAACTTTCTATTTTTGGAAACTTTCTATTTTTGGAAACTTTCTATTTTTGGAAACTTTCTATTTTTGGAAACTTTCTATTTTTGGAAACCTGCTATTTTTGGAAAGTTACTTATTATTACACAGTAAGTATAATAATACATGAAATACCAGTAATACTTAATCAGATTAATCAGAATACAAGATAAACACAGTTTAAGGCTTTAAACAGTAAACCATGACCTAAAACATACAAAGTAAGCTAAGATGAGACATAAAACCCAGTACGTAATCAGTGATTCGATACTTATACACGCGTGTATTCATGTAGCGTTAGTGATCCAGAAGTAGGAGTCTTTCTTCCGTTCATTCACTGGACTTGAGGTACAGATTCCCGTCCTTTCAGTATGGACATTCTTTCCTTATTAGGATTTCCCCGTATGCAGCCAACTGTTTTCCCCAGTATTTGTTTTATTGTTTTGAACTGCTTATGTTTAATTAGCATAATCTATAGCCATATACAAGCATGACCAGTTTCACCTAGTTATGGAGGTACCATAACCATAACATTGGAGGCACCAATGTTATGACTTCCCCACGGCGGAGTGATTGCTCGTGGCGTCCCTTTTCAGTTTTGGCCATATTATTATATCAGGTGGGGCGTATGGGTGCATCCTAGTTACATGTTTTATTCAGTATTTCATGGTGAATGTGGTGTGTGCCTTGCATCCTTCACAAGGAGTTGATCCCTCCTACCCAAACCAGTATATTAATTAGAGGCATCCCCTCTAATCAGCATGATGAGGTCACCCCTCCAAGTATTCATGCACGTGACCTTTTCATGACCTATATGGGCTATGGTATATTTATGTTAAAACAGTTTTCATAAGATAAACATAAGGCTTTTCAACCTATAAAACCAGTTTTCTCAATACTTAACCAGTCTACTCAGAACTTAGTCTTCCGCTGTTATATGTTACATGCTTATCCTATTTCATGCTATATTGTATATCTGTGCACTGAGCGTTTTGCTCAGCCGTTACTTTCCTTTCCATGTCCCAAAACGGCAGGTACCAAGACTCGAGCATTTGGAGGACATGCATAGGATGGAAGCTGACGTAGACTTCTTCTCCTGTTTCCTTCATATATTTATGCTTGTTTAGTCTTTCATTCAGTTCATTTACTTTGTTATGTTTTGGGCTTATGTTTGGGAACCGATGTTTGATTCCGGTTTCCCTATGGTCATGTATGTTTTACTACATATTACCTTGCATGCTTTGATGACACGCCATAATTACGCGTGACATTCCATTTATCAAAATGGGGCGTTACAAGAATAGACCATGAAATATTCAGTTCCTTCAGGTAGCGACAAAATCGGTGCAGAACACAACTTTTCTTTAAGAGTTTGGAAGGAGGTCTCTTCATCTTGTCCCCACAGAAACTCTCGATTCTTCTTGGTCAACTTAGGTAAAGACTTAGCGATCAACGAAAGTCCTTTGATAAATCTTCGATAATATCCAGCTAAACCTAGAAATTGATGGAATTCAATCGGTGTTGTTGGTACCGACCAATCCCTGATAGCTTCAATCTTGGCAGGATCTACACGAACACCTTTGTTGTCAATCACATGCCCAAGAAACTGCACATATTCCAACCAAAACTCACACTTCGAAAACTTGGCATACAACTTCTCCTTCTTCAACAGATCCAAAATCGTCCTCAAGTGCTTCTCATGATTCCTCTTGCTTTTGGAGTAGATAAGGATATCATCAATAAACACTATGACAAACTTATCCAGATACGGCTTACACACGCGGTTCATAAGATCCATGAATACGGCAGGCGCATTCGTTAAACCAAAGGCATCACTTGGAACTCAAAATGTCCATATCGAGTACGGAACGCAGTTATAGGAACATCTTCCTCTCTAACTCTCAGTTGATGGCAACCTGATCTCAAATCGATCTTCGAGTGCACACATGATCCTTGCAATTGATCAAATAAATCATCAATCCTCGGTAGCGGATACCGATTCTTAATCGTCAATTTGTTAAGATCCCGATAGTCAATACACATTCTGAACGATCCATCCTTCTTCTTCACAAACAGAACAGGCGCTCCCCATGGTGATGAACTTGGTCTAATAAATCCCTTATCCATCAATTCTTTCAACTGATCAGATAACTCCTTCAACTCTGATGGCGCTAGTCGATAAGGCACGCGAGCCACTGGCGCAGCTCCCGACACCAAATCAATCCGAAATTCGACTTCTCGAGGTGGCGGCAAACCCGGCAACTCTTCAGGAAAAACTTCAGGATAATCTCTGATTACTGGCACATCAACCAATTTCTTCTCAACCTCACCATCACTAGTGATCTGAGCCAGAAATACATCACCACCTTCCTCCATATACCTCATCATCTTCAAGTAAGATATTACTTTCAAACTAGAAATACATTCATCTCCTTTCACAGTCAATACCTTATTCTTCAACGGTATCTGGACAAACCTTTCTCCACAAACAATCACCGCACTATGAGAAATCAACCAATCCATAGCAATCACCACATCAAAAGATCCTAGCTCTATAGGCATCAAATCGATCTCAAACACGTAATTTCCTAACTTCAAGGAACACCCTTTTAGTATCGAATCAGTGCTAACAATTTTCCCATCTACTAATTCCATATTATAACTAGTTGCCAACTCTATTGGTTCTCTATCGATAAGGCGACTGAATTGTAGATCTACAAAACTCCTATCTGAACCAGAATCAAACAATACACTAGCATAACGAGCGTCAAGTAAGAACATACCATTCACTACGTTCGGACCTTGAGGCTTATCTACATTCCCTACAGCATACACTGGAACAGTAACAATTTCACCTTGATTATTCCCAATCTTAGGACAACTCCCTTGCTGGTGTCCTCTTTCTCCACAACCAACACAAACCATCACTCTAATAGCATTAGCACCCGTAGCCACGCCTCTGGACCAACTTTTCCACACTTGCCACATGCAGGCGAACAGTTACCTACATGATACAAATTGCACCGACCACACTTAGGGTTAATCTTGTTTCCTCTTGGCACTGTAGCAGCTCTAACCCCGTCATTCCTTCTCTGATTAAACTACTGATTAAGGTTAGATCCTTGATTACTTCCTTGCTGACCTCCACGACTTTGACCTTGAGACTGATTAGACTGGGCAGTCTCCCATTTCCTTCAGCCACACTAGCTTTCTTATCCTGAACTTTCACATCCATCAAAGCATGAGCCATTTGCACTGCTTCATCAAAGGTTGTAGGCCTTGACGAATTCGTCTCACCCTTGATATTACTCGACAATCCCTTGATATACTGTCTTATCTTTTTGCGGTCATCCGCAAAAGCGTTTGGACAAAGCAAACATAACTCATTAAATCTGCGGGTATAACTAGCAATGTCATTGTTTCTCAACATCAATTGTCTCAACTCATCTTCCAACTGACTCAGCTCTTCCTCGGGACAAAACCTTTTAGTTAGCAATGCCTTAGTGGTAGCCCAAGTTCTCCCATTGGCCACTTCTAGCCCAACTGTAAAACCCGCATGCTTTTATCATGAATAGTACCCTTAAGATCGTACGTACTAGATTAAAAAATTTTCTTTTATAGTACGATTACGTTTACATGTTAGGATTTTACGTATTACGTACGTGTTAGAACACGATAAGTATTTATTACGCACGAACACACAATAATTATTTAAACAATAATTAATCACGAACGTAATTAAAACGCGAACTAATATTAATTACGTATATATATATATATATATATATATATATATATATATATATATATATATATATATATATATATATATATATATATATATATATTATTAACACGAATAAATATATTGGGTCACGATCGAAAACTAATTAAATTACGTAAACTACGTAACACGTAATCACGGACATTTAAACGATTATTATTATTACGTATAGTTAATTTAACACGACAAGTAATTACATACGTAATGATTACGTTTAACAAGTATTATGATAATTATGAACTTACGACACATTAAAATACGATTACGCGTACCACTTTAACAAAACGCGACTTAATAAAAATTACAAGTGTTTTAAGGGGCTGTTTTGACAAGTAGAAAAGTAATAGGACTTGGGCTCTAGGCCCAAGTGTATGTTTCGGCTTATACAACAAAAAGGGACGAAGGGATTGTTTTTTTTTCTTTATGCCGACACAAACACACAAACATTCCAAACCCTAAAAAGACAAATACAGCCGTGGTTTTCTTTGCCTCTCTGTGTTCTCTACCGCCGACCAACCAAGAACAAGAACAAAAACCATGGGTGATCCAAGGAAACAAGATGTGTTCGCGTTTGTTTTTTTTTCCGAAACTCTAGCATAGTAAGTAAACTTTAATCCTTTGTTACCCTTTTATTTAATTACAATAAGGAACCAAGAATCCGTGATTAAGGACTAAGAAAACATGTTAATAACAAGCTTAAACTATGCGGGTAATGGGTTTACTGTTTGGGTTTTGGATATTGCACGTTAACCGAGAGTCCTAGACTCTCGGTGGGCGTTTTCTCCTTCAGCCGCAACCCCTGCAGTCAACAGGGCTGCGGCCAGTGGTGGAATTACCCTGTCAATGGGAACCGGGGGATTAAACTAGCTGGGAGAACACAAAACTGCCAGGGGGAACTGGCAGTTTAAGGGGGTGTTTGGTTTCTAGGTTTAAACAGAATCAGGGGCTGTTTGGCAATGGGTTTAAGGACAGTTTAGGGGGCTGTTTGGTTCGGCCTATATATATTAATATAATACGAATAACACGGGTTTTCACGGTTTGGGTTTTCGACATGTTTTAATAAAATAATGCATGGGTTCGGGTATTTTTACAAGTTATTAGCTTTAACATGTATATTAATTTACAAGGTAAATTAAATTAATAAAACACGACTTATAATTATAAGATTATTTATTTACGAGTTTAATTAAATTAATTGACATGTTACTTGTTTTATATAATTAAAACATGGACTTAGGTTGTTATTAATAATTAATAATACATGATTTAACCTAAGTATTTTATTATTTAGTTATTACTTTAGTAATTAATTAATTATTAAACATGACCTATAGTTAATTAATTACCATGACTTAGGTTATATTAATATTAATATTAATACATATTTTCAACCTAAGTATATTATACACTTAATTTAATTAAATCATGTTTATATTTAATTAAATCTTATAACCTATAGTTTATGTAAATTACATGTTATAATTAATAAACTATACTATTAATCACATGATTAGTATAATTAATCAGTAAAACTAAGCTTATATTATTAGCTTATAAATCCAGCTTACTTCTATTTTTAGAAACACATTTATTTTAAGCAGCTAATCTAATTATGGAAACTTCCTATTTTTAGAAACTTATCTATTTTAAGCAGTAAATCTATTTTTGGAAACTTTCTATTTTTGGAAACTTTCTATTTTAAGAAACCTGCTATTTTTAGAAAGTTACTTATTATTACACAACAAGTATAATAACACAAGAAATACGAGTAATACTTATCAGAATATACAGAATACACGATAAACACAGTATAACGTTAAATTTAGTAAAACAAGACATGAACATATAAAATAAGCTAAGACATAACGTTAAACCAGTTACGTATTCATTAATCAGATACTTATTCACGTATGTATTCATGTAGCATTAGTGATACGGAAGTAGGATTCCTCTCAGTTCGTCTTCTTCGTTCACTGGACTTAAGGTACGGATTCCCGTCCTTTCAGTATGGACATTCTTTCCTTATTAGGATTCCCCATATGCAGCCAACTGTTTTCCCAGTATTTCTTTTATATGTTTTTGAATTGCTTATGTTTAATTAGAATACCTAAAGCCATATACATGCATGACCAGTTTCACCTAGTTATGGAGGTACCATAACCATAACACTAGAGGCACTGATGTTATGACTTCACCACGGCGGAGTGATTGTTCGTGGCGTCCCTTCAGCTTTTGGCCATTTATATTATATTTATCATGTGGGGCGTATGGGTGCATCCTAGTTACATGTTTTCAGTCAGGATTTCATGGTGAATGTGGTGTGTGCCTTGCATACTTCACAAGGAGCTGATCCCTCCTACCCAGAACCAATATATTAAATTAGAGGCAGCCCCTCTAATTTGCATGATGAGGTCACCCCTCCAAGTATTCTTGCACGGTGGATTTTCATGACCTATATTGGCTAATGGTAAAATATGTTAAACAGTTTTCATAAGATAAACATAAGGCTTTTCAAACTATAAAACTAGTTTTATGAACATGTTCCAGGTTTTCTAGGACTTATACATTTTTGCTACTATTTAGTCTTTATTATGTTTTAGTCATTTATACTATGTCCATATCCGTGCGCTGAGCATTTTGCTCAGCCGTTACTTTCCTTTCCATGTCCCAAAAACGGCAGGTATTCAAGGACTGACTGGAGCATTTGGAGGACACACATAGGATGGGAGCTACCTTAGATTCCTTCTCCTCTTGCCTTCATATTTATGCTTGTTTAGTCTTCCTTTTTGTTCATTTACTTTATTTATGTTTTGGGCTTATGTTGGGAACCGATGTTTGATTCCGGTTTTCCCTATGGTCATGTATGTTTAGTACATATTACCTTGCATGCTTTGATGACACGCCATAATTACGCGTGACATTCCAATATTAAAATGGGGTGTTACAATTATGGTATCAGAGCCAAGGCTTCGACCTGTAGGCTCTAAAACTCGACCTGTGACTAGTGGGTAGTCACCAGGAGCTTCCTACGCCAACGTTTGTTATTCTACGTATTGATGTTTTCAGCGCATTGTTGCTTTAACCATGATGTTTTCAGCACCTTGAGGTTTTAACCTTGATGTTTTCATCGATATTATTTTACTAATATGGATGGACAACCGTCATTCATATTTAGTTATGTGTCATTGTTTCATGCATATTGTTCCTCGTGAACTGTGGCTATGTGGACTGAACCCCAGTAGTTCATAATTAGTCACATAAAATTTTTTCTGATAAGTTTTGACAGATGAGTTTCATTTATTTATGTTTCATGTATCATTGTTGCAGGGATTATGACTAAGTAATGGTTGGTACAGGACTGGCCCTATTTAGTCGCATGTGCTTTTATCGAAACTTTTAACTTTGGGACCGACCCATAGCGTCCCCTCGCCATGTCTTTTGTTTTGGAAACGACCCATAGGCGTTCCCTCGCACATATAAAGGTTTTATAAACTACATTACGCATTCATGCACTGTTTTCATGCATAAAATTTTTCTCATGATTTAAATTGGCATAAATTTTTTTTCATGTCCCCTCATAAGTTATTATGTTTTTATGTCAAGTATATTTTCATACTGTCATGGTTAACTTCAATTTCATGCTGATTATGTTATACACTTCTTCGCTATAGATCGTTTTATGTTCCTTCATGATAATTCCGTCTTCATGTTGATTACGTCTTACGCCTCATTTGTTATTATGCCTTCATGCAAGACATAGTTGGATTCATTGAATTCTGCTTTCATGATAGTCATGGTTGG
Source organism: Glebionis coronaria (assembly GCA_025667525.1). NCBI lineage: Eukaryota > Viridiplantae > Streptophyta > Magnoliopsida > Asterales > Asteraceae > Glebionis > Glebionis coronaria. Next base: position 488,633,493 of record CM046879.1, on the reverse strand, counting down.
TTTTCATTGATCATGTTGTCAGGCAAATCATCGTTGAATTTGGTGTAACCACACTTTAACGTTTCTCGATACAACCAGAATGATGTCTATGCTAATACTGCCAGGTTATCATGATGGTTTTTCCTAACCGTCTAACCGATACACCTTCCTTAAATCATGACAAATGGTCGACCCCATACCGATCATTTATGTGCATTCCGTGTGTACTCCATGTACCGTATTCCATGTGTATTTCACATACCTTAATCCATGTGTATTTCACTTACAATACTTCACGAGTATTCGCTAGTTGATTCTAAATCATCTCAGGCATATTTTCAATTGCTGATATTCTACAAGATTGATGATGCCGCTCATAACTTGGAGATGTTACTAAAGGTTGATGTTGCTGACGTTCGGAGACGCTACGAGATGCGGATGCTGTTCACAACCTGGAGATCCTACAAGACGAAGACAAAGGCGTCGGAGCAAAGCAATTGGACGAGAAGATGCTTCACCATCAGACGATTTCCATCAATCATTGTCCCTAATTCTTAGTTACATGTCACACGTCATTCGACTATCATTTCAGCCATATGAGTGCAAACCGGTACCAGCCGGCCACTCAGCTGAATAGTTACATGAATCACGGTCACGAGAATGACCGTCATGGAACTGACAGACAGGACGATAGTAACCACTACTATGACAGAACTATCCTATAAATCGCAACCGAGGCTCCGGCCGCGGACATGATCAGACATACAAAAGATCAGTAGTCCAACCGATCCGCCAAGTCTGGCATAATAACCTAATATTGTAGTTCTATTATTTTACGTCTCGAGACACATGTCAAGACATCAGTCAAGACACATGTCTCACGTATACTTTCTGAAGACACATGTCAAGACACCAGTCAAGACATATGTCACGCCTATAGTCCAAGACACGAGTCAAGACACATGACTCACGTCCAACTATGGAATATTTATAAGAAATTCAGGGTACCCTCCAAGGGTATATCTATTTTGTCATGCCATGTATTAATCAGGCCACAAGAATTTCAATACCATTATCGGCGCATCAGTGAGAACTGTCACGTTGCCGATGTCACTTTCATCTCTTTCACCATAGTTCATATATTCATGACCATGAAGGACTCCTTTCGTATTCCCACGCATACGAAGGTTTTCCTTCAGTTTAATGATGAGATCCAAGCTGCTAACGCATTTCCTCGGACAGACACGAGATGAATTTTATCCTAATTATGGACTATGAACAGCACACCATGCTAGGATTCATAATTATGTACAGTAGTGTGCAGGCCCCTGAATACATTCAGCTTGATTCTCCATCAGGAAAATCGGTACAAATTATCTATGCTTCCCAAGCATGTGCTTTGTTAGCCATGATTTCTAAAATTTTCTAGTGGTCAGTAAGACACGACTACTAAAGTACTTTTACGTATAACCAACGAATTATTCCAAAATTGTTCTATGCATTCTAGAAGAACTTACAAGGAGAAGGACGGTACCATGAGATTATGTGTCGACTACCGTCGATTTAAACAAATCACCATTCATGACCGTTATTCAACTCCACGTATTGACAACATGTCTAATCGACCTTATAGTGTTAATCACTTTTACAAGATCGACCTCATGATCATGCTGCCAACAGTGACGAGTGAAAGAGCAGGACATGTCCATGACTGCTATTCGTACACGACTTGGTCATGCTAGATTTATGATTTTAATTTTGTCTCATAAATGCTCCAACGACATTATAAGAATGAGTTTCCATGAACTCATAGCAAATTCATCAGTGTTTTCATTGAGGATAACCTAATTTCCTCTAAGTTCAGAGAAGAACAGGAACACCATATCTGCACTATGTTGCACATTCTATGACAAGAGAAATTTTTACCCTGGGAATTTTTCCAATATTAATTCTGTTTGATTACAGTTACATGCTGAATCACATGGGTTTCTACGGTTAATCTTACCATGAATCAGCTTATGCGTAAAGGAGAGAACCCTACACTACATTAGGTGTTCTAGAAAATCCTACGCTAGGAGAAGTCTAGATTTAGAGATCGCAAACTCCTATGTATCAAGTCCTATGAAGCAAGATACAATTACATCCATATCTAGGTACCTGACATACCAACAGGTTAAGATAGGACACCAACAAACTGGGGTGTTTTCATCATCTGAAATTGTGAACTGAAATGGGACAAGATCTCCACGGTTTTTGGTTACCCGATTAACGCAAACTCAGAAGAAACATGACGCTATCTGGGTTATTGCAAACAGTTTAATCAAATCTGTAAAATCCTTACATCCGCAAGGATCTCAGAACCAACAGATTGATCGGACATGTTCCAACCAAGGCTCATCCGATCACTTGGCAATCCCTCAGTTATCGGGTCAGACAAAGATTCACAATTGTGCTCCTTATTTACTTCACGTCTTCATTCTGATTTCACGACTTGCTTTCGCGCTCGTGTTCATGACACTATGGTATCTCGGCTTACGATGTTAAGTTCATTTTTCGCATTCTAGGAAGTTTTGCAAGAACTTGAGAGACCAGACCCAAGTTTAGTATAACTCCCTATCCTCAGATAGACGTTTATCGTCATATTCTATGTCTCACCTTGTAGCGTTTGGCGTTACCGCCATTATATTCTATGTTCACGATATGTTTCACATGTCATGTTCATTCCACATTCCTCATATCATGACCAAGATATGTTACACGTATCATGGGTCACAATATGTTTACTCATTCTACACTCGCCATATCTCCACGTAGCACGTTCAAAAATTTTCACGTATCACGTTCAAAAATTTTCACGTACTACGTTTCTTTATGTCTCGCGCATCGTTTCTAATTATCAGTTAAGTCAGATTGTCTTGCATCGTAACGTTTCAGTTACCCTAGCACGTTAACGCTTATTTTCCTCGATCGAATTTAGCGGATTTACCTTCCGTTGATAACCAAGAATTTCTTCGTATTCCAAGTCAAGGTCAGGAGGACCAAGATTTATCATTAGTGTCAAGATCTTCTGAAGGAACCGTTCCAAGAGGGAGGCCACTTGGAAACGGACAAGTTCATCCGGACTTTTATCCGTTTTCTCTCATCAATTAGATATGTCCTTTCAGTCACGTCACGTTCCATGTCCTTCCAAGACATGTCACGTTCCGCATTCCTTCTGCCAGGAAACCCGCACGTTCAATTATCTTACATACCCTCTCAGTTTGATTTGGGTATGTTTCTCTTTCAGTTAGGTTACCTATAATTCGGGGACGAATTATTCTTTTTAGGGGGGAAGAGTTGTAAAACCCGCATGATTTTATCATGAATAGTACCCTTAATATCGTACGTACTAGATTAAAACTTTTCCTTTTATAGTACGATTACGTTTACGTGTTAGGATTTTACGTATTACGTACGTGTTAGAACACGATAAGTATTTATTACGCACGAACACGCAATAATTATTTAAACAATAATTAATCACGAACGTAATTAAAACGCGAACTAATATTAATTACGTATATATATATATTTATTAACACGAATAAATATATTGGGTCACGATCGAAAACTAATTAAATTACGTAAACTACGTAACACGTAATCACGGACATTTAAACGATTATTATTATTACGTATAGTTAATTTAACACGACAAGTAATTACATACGTAATGATTACGTTTAACACGTATTATGATAACTATGAACTTACGACACTTTAAAATACGATTACGCGTACCACTTTAACAAAACGCGACTTAATAAAAATTACAAGTGTTTTAAGGGGCTGTTTTGACAAGTAGAAAAGTAATAGGACTTGGGCTCTAGGCCCAAGTGTATGTTTCGGCTTATACAACAAAAAGGGACGGAGGGTTTTTTTTTTCTTTATGCCGACACAAACACACAAACATTCCAAACCCTAAAAAGACAAATACAGCCGTGGTTTTCTTTGCCTCTCTGTGTTCTCTACCGCCGACCAACTAAGAACAAGTACAAAAACCATGGGTGATCCAAGGAAACAAGATGTGTTCGCGTTTGTTTTTTTTCCGAAACTCTAGCATAGTAAGTAAACTTTAATCCTTTATTACCCTTTTATTTAATTACAATAAGGAACCAAGAATCCGTGATTACGGACTAAGAAAACAATTTAATAACAAGCTTAAACTATGCGGGTAATGGGTTTACTGTTTGGGTTTTGGATATTGCACGTTAACCGAGAGTCCTAGACTCTCGGTGGGCGTTTTCTCCTTCAGCCGCAACCCCTGCAGTCAGCAGGGGTGCGCTTGGCTTAACAGTGGGATTGACGGCTTAGCAGGAGGAACCACTGGCTGCGGCCAGTGGTGGAATTACCCTGTCAGTGGGAACCGGGGGATTAAACTAGCAGGGAGAACACAAAACTGCCAGGGGGAACTGGCAGTTTAAGGGGGTGTTTGGTTTCTGGGTTTAAACAGAATCAGGGGCTGTTTGGCAATGGGTTTAAGGACAGTTGAGGGGGCTGTTTGGTTCGGCCTATATATATTAACATAATACGAATAACACGGGTTTTCACGGTTTTGGTTTTCGACACGTTTTAATAAAATAATGCATGGGTTCGGGTATTATTTTTACAAGTTATTAGCTTTAACATGTATATTAATTTACAAGGTAAATTAAATTAATAAAACACGACTTATAATTATAAGATTATTTATTTACGAGTTTAATTAAATTAATTGACATGTTACTTGTTTTATTTAATTAAAACATGGACTTAGGTTGTTATTATTAATTAATAATACATGATTTAACCTAAGTATTTTATTATTTAATTATGGCTTTAGTAATTAATTAATTATTAAACATGATCTATAGTTAATTAATTACCATGACTTAGGTTATATTAATATTAATATTAATACATATTTTCAACCTAAGTATATTATACACTTAATTTAATTAAATCATGTTTATATTTAATTAAATCTTATAACCTATAGTTTATGTAAATTACATGTTATAATTAATAAACTATACTATTAATCACATGGCTTAGTATAATTAATCAGTAAAACTAAGCTTATATTATTAGCTTATAAATCCAGCTTACTTCTATTTTTAGAAACACATTTATTTTAAGCAGCTAATCTAATTATGGAAACTTCCTATGTTTAGAAACTTATCTATTTTAAGCAGTAAATCTATTTTTGGAAACTTTCTATTTTCGGAAACTTTCTATTTTAAGAAACCTGCTATTTTTAGAAAGTTACTTATTATTACACAACAAGTATAATAACACAAGAAATACGAGTAATACTTATCAAAATATACAGAATACACGATAAACACAGTATAACGTTAAATTTAGTAAAACAAGACATGAACATATAAAATAAGCTAAGACATAACGTTAAACCAGTTACGTATTCATTAATCAGATACTTATTCACGTATGTATTCATGTAGCATTAGTGATACGGAAGTAGGATTCCTCTCAGTTCGTCTTCTTCGTTCACTGGACATAAGGTACGGATTCCCGTCCTTTCAGTATGGACATTCTTTCCTTATTAGGATTCCCCGTATGCAGCCAACTGTTTTCCCAGTATTTGTTTTATATGTTTTTGAATTGCTTATGTTTAATTAGAATACCTAAAGCCATATACATGCATGACCAGTTTCACCTAGTTATGGAGGTACCATAACCATAACATTAGAGGCACTGATGTTATGACTTCACCACGGCGGAGTGATTGCTCGTGGCGTCCCTTCAGCTTTTGGCCATTTATATTATATTTATCATGTGGGGCGTATGGGTGCATCCTAGTTACATGTTTTCAGTCAGGATTTCATGGTGAATGTGGTGTGTGCCTTGCATCCTTCACAAGGAGCTGATCCCTCCTACCCAGAACCAGTATATTAAATTAGAGGCAGCCCCTCTAATTTGCATGATGAGGTCACCCCTCCAAGTATTCATGCACGGTGGATTTTCATGACCTATATTGGCTAATGGTAAAATATGTTAAACAGTTTTCATAAGATAAACATAAGGCTTTTCAAACTATAAAACCAGTTTTATGAACATGTTCCAGGTTTTCCAGGACTTATACATTTCCGCTACTATTTAGTCTTTATTATGTTTTAGTCATTTATACTATGTCTATATCCGTGCGCTGAGCGTTTTGCTCAGTCGTTACTTTCCTTTCCATGTCCCAAAAACGGCAGTTATTCAAGGACTGACTGGAGCATTTGGAGGACACGCATAGGATGGGAGCTACCTTAGATTCCTTTTCCTCTTGCCTTCATATTTATGCTTGTTTAGTCTTCCTTTTTGTTCATTTACTTTATTTATGTTTTGGGCTTATGTTGGGAACCGATGTTTGATTCCGGTTTTCCCTATGGTCATGTATGTTTAGTACATATTACCTTGCATGCTTTGATGACACGCCATAATTACGCGTGACATTCCATTATTAAAATGGGGTGTTACACCAACAGTCGCCACTTGGTTCTTCCACCAACACAAAGCATCATCCAGGAGGGTAGCTGTAACACCCCATTTTGGAAATGGAAATATCACAGTAATTATGGCGTGTCATCAAAGCATACAAGGTAAAATGTCTAAACATTACTTAACCATATAAAGGAAAATACCGGAATCAAACATTGGTAGTCCAAAGTAAAGCTCATCACACACAAACATAGTATATTAAAAGAAAAGGACTAACAATGTCCAAAGCATAAGTATCATAAAGAAAGGAAATGCATAATGTAAAGAAGGCTAGACAGCTTCCAGTCCATATGCACGTACTCTTAGTGTCTACGAGCGTCTCTGAGTACCTGCCGTTTTGGGAACATAGAAAAGGAAAACGGCTGAGCAATACGCTCAGTGCACGGATGTACAATAAAGCATGAATAGGATAAGCATATAACATAATAACAGCGGAAGAAACTAAGTCCCGAGTAACCTGGTTAAGTCTTAATGAAACTGGTTTTATAGTTTGAAAGTCTTATGTTTATCTTATAAAAACTGTTGTCATATTTTACCATTAGCTAATATAGGTCATGAAAATCCACCGTGCATGAATAATTAGAGGGGTGACCTCATCATGCAAATTAGAGGGGCTGCCTCTAATTTAATATATTGGTTTTATGGGTAGGAGGGATCAGCTCCTTGTGAAGGATGCAAGGTACACACCACATTCACCATGTAATCCTGAATAAAAACGTGTAACTAGGATGCACCCATACGCCCACATGATAAATATAAGTAAATGGCCAAAAGCTGAAAGGGACGCCAAGAGCAATCACTCCGCCGTGGTGAAGTCATAACATCAGTGCCTCTAATGTTATGGTTATGGTACCTCCATAACTAGGTGAAACTGGTCATGCATGTATATGGCTATAGGTAATCATATTTAAACATAAACAATCAAACTCATACTTATACTACGGGAAAACAGTTGGCTGCATACGGGGAATCCTAATAAGGAAAGAATGTCCATACTGAAAGGACGGGAATCCGTACCTTATGTCCAGTGAACGAGAAAGATGAACTGCGAGAATCCTACTTCTGAATCACTAACGCTACATAAATACGTACATGAAATAAGTATCTGCTTACTAAATACATAACTGGTTTTATGTCATGTCTTAGCTTATTTTATGTGTTCTTACTATGTTTTACTGTTTAAAGCCTTAAACTGTATTAAATCTTATATTCTGTTTAATCTGATTAAGTATTTCTGGTATTTCATGTGTTATTATACTTGATGTGTCATAATAAGTAACTTTCCAAAAATAGCAGGTTTCCTAAAATAGAAAGTTTCCAAAAATAGAAAGTTACCAAAAATAGAAAGTTTCCAAAAATAGAAAGTTTCTAAAAATAGAAAGTTTCCAAAAATAGAAAGTTTCCAAAAATAGAAAGTTTCCAAAAATAGAAAGTTTCCAAAAATAGATTTACTGCTTAAAATAGATAAGTTTCTAAAAATAGAAAGTTTCCATAATTAGAAATAAGCTGGTTAAATAAGCTAAGTAAATAAGCCTAAGTGTTTTCAGGATTATTTCCTAAGTCATATGATATATTGTATAGTTTAATAATTATTTCATGTAATTTAATTAAACTATAGGTTATAATATTTAATTAAAGTATAACATGTTTTAATTAAATATATTAAATACTTAGGTTAAAATATGTATTATTAAATATTAATAATATAACCTAAGTCATGTTAATTAATTAATTATATCCATGGTTTTTAAAATAATTAATTAATTATAAGTCTTAAATATTAATACTTAGGTTAAAATGATGTCATGATTATTAATAATTAATTAACCTAAGTCATGTTATTAAATTAATCACATCTTTTATTAATTTAATTTTAACATAAGTTCATAACATCAAAAACTAACATAACCATGAACCGGATCAAAGCCTAAAAACATGAACCGGACATGAATCGACACCGTACCCCGACCAAATCAGGGTACCCCTTGCTGCCGTGGGACCCACACGCACCAACCAAGACCATATGGTCTTGGTGGTGGTCGGCTAAGCAAACCGAAACCCCCTTGGGGTCGGTTGCAGCCTGCGGCCAAAACAAAACACCCCTTAACTCGACCCTTTGATTTAATTAATCATTAAAACATGTTAGATCTATGTTTAATTAATATGTTTTTATAAAAACATCACATGTTCATAATTAATAAAAAGATTAAATTAAAGGAAAAGGTTTAAAAAGGTTTTACCGTATTCGTGGATCAAGGGAATGAAGAACAAACACGAACAAACAACAAATCTTCAAGATCCAAGATCAAGGAATCACCTTGTATGGTGATTATGGGTGGCGGCACAAAGAGGAGGAGAAAGAGAGGGTTTTAGGTTTTTCTTGAAATCTTCTATAAGTAAATTTTGAGTAGTAAAAATTAATTAACCCTCCTTTTAGTAAAATTGACAATGGGCTTGGCCCATTGCCCTTATTTGGCCGCAGGTAGGGACCCCTCCATGGGGTTCCCGTACCTCTTTTCGTGTCTCGTTATTTAGTCACTCATTTGTGTTTATTTACGTTCGTGTTTTAAATGTTCTCGTTACGTAAATACCATAGTCTAATATATTTAATTACGCTCGTAATAAATATATATACGTAATTAATAATAGCTCGTGTTTTAATTACGTTCTTGATTTCGTGATCGCATGTTCGTGATTAATTATTGCTAAATAATTATTACGTGATCGTGCATATAAAATACTTATCGTGTTCTAACACGTACGTAATACGTAAACTCCTAACACGTAATCGTAATCATGCTATATTAGGAAAGTTTTTAACTAGTACGTACGATCCTAAGGGTACTATGCATGGTAAAAGCATGCGGGTTTTACAATTCTTCCCCCCTAAAAAGAATAATTCGTCCCCGAATTATAGATAAAGTAAACTAGAAAAGAAGAACATACCCGAATTTAAAATATGAAATGAGGGTAAGAAGCCCAGATAGACTCCTCCATTTCCCAAGTGGCTTCCCGCTCGGTATGATCCCGCCATAGAATTTTGACGTATGGAATCGTCTTCTTTCTCATGACTCGTTCTTGTCTGTCAAGAACTCGTTCGGGTTCTTCTATAAAAGTGAGATCTTCACGTATCTGTTCCAGTGGATACTGAACCATGTAAAGGGGATGATATTGGTACCCTCTGAGTAAGGACACATGAAACACATTGTGCACATGCGAAAGCTGCGGAGGTAACGCCAATCGGTAAGATACTTCACCGACTCGTTCAATGATATCAAACGGTCCGATGAAACGAGGAATGAGCTTCCCTTTAATCCCGAAGCGTCTAACACCACGTGCCGGCGAAACCTTAAGGAAGACGTGATATCCTACCTCAAAGTGTAAATCCCTACGATGCTTATCGGCGTAACTCTTTTGACGTGATCGTGCCTCCTGAATTTTCTGCCTAGCTACTGCGATCTTCTCATTTGTCATCTCTATGATTTCCGGTCCTTCGAGTGTTCGCTCGCCAACCTGATCCCAGCAGATTGGGGCGCGACACTTTCTGCCATACAACATCTCAAATGAAGCACATTTGATGCTTGCGTGCCAGCTGTTGTTGTATGCAAATTCCACCAAACAGATATATTCGTCCCAATCACCCGTCCATTCCAACGCACATGACCTCAACATATCTTCCAATGTCTGAATGGTTCGCTCCGACTGTCCGTCCGTTTGAGGATGAAACGCCGTGCTAAGCTTAAGTTGTGTACCCCAAGCTTTCTGCAGACTTTTCCAAGAGCGCGAAGTTAATCGAGGATCTCTGTCTAAGACGATGCTGGATGGTGCACCGTGGAGCCTCATGATCTCTCGTCTATACGTATCTGCGAGTTTACTTACCGGATCTTCCTTGCGGATCGGTAAGAAATGAGCTGGTTTGGTAAGTCGATCAACGATAACCCAAATTGCATCGTGCTTCCTTTTGGTATGCGGAAGACCGGTAACAAAATCCATGGTGATTCTGTCCCACTTCCACTCTGTAATATCTAACGGTTGAAGGAGACCGCCAGATCGATGATGCTCGATCTTAACCTGCTGGCAGGTAAGACATTTGGAGACGTAAGTGGCCACATCTTGTTTTATACCACTCCACCAAAAATACTGCTTGATGTCATGGTACATTTTAGTTGAACCAGGATGTATCGAGAATGGGGAGCTGTGAGCTTCAGCTAACAAAGCTTCCCGGAGTTCTTGGTCATCAGGAACACAAAGTATAGTGCCCTGCCATACGATACCATCTGCATCTACTCTGAATTCTGTCTGCTTCTCCAAATTCTGTACTATCGCCCAGATTTCTCCATCATCTTTCTGAGCTTCCTTGATCTTAGATAGTAACTCGGGTTCTACTCTAAGATTAGCCCAGTAACCGTGCTGTCCACGTACCATGATCTCGATGTCTAGTCGCTCCAAGTCTCTAATGACTTCCTCTTTGATTTTAATGCCGTTGATCATTCCGGACTTCCTGCTAAGAGCATCTGCTACTACATTTGCCTTTTCGGGATGATACTGTAGATTAATGTCATAATCTTTCAACAGCTCTAACATGATTCTCCATATAAGTAGTGCCTCCATATCTTCAATGCAAACACGACTGCAGCAAGTTCCAGATCGTGCGTGGGATAATTTTCTTCATAAGGCTTAAGCTGCCGTGAAGCGTACGCGACCACTTTCCCATGTTGCATGAGAACACAGCCAAGTCCCTTCCCCGATGCATCGCTCTAGATTTGAAATCCACCCGTACCAGATGGTAGAGTAAGAATAGGTGCAGATACTAGCTTCTGCTTCAGGTCTTCAAAGCTCTTCTCTCGATCTTCAGTCCAGACGAATTTCTCCCCTTTTCGCATCAGTTTGGTCAATGGTAGTGCTAGGCGGGAAAAGTTCTCCACGAACCTACGGTAATAGCCAGCTAAGCCTAAGAAACTACGGACTTCCGTCGCTGATGTCGGCCTTGGCCACTTAGTGATGGCCTCAACCTTCGCTGGATCCATAGTGATTCCTTCTGCTGATACAATGTCACCTAAGAATGCCACCTTGTCTAACCAGAACTCACACTTGGAGAATTTAGCATACAACTGCTTTTGGCAAAGAATTTGTAGTACTGTACGAAGATGGTCTTCGTGTTCCTCCTTGGACTTTGAGAAAATCAGGATGTCATCGATGAAGACAATGACGAACTTGTCCAGAAATTCATGGAAGATTCTGTTCATTAGATCCATGAACACTGCTGGAGCATTTGTCAGGCCAAATGGCATAACTACAAACTCGTAGTGGCCATAACGGGTACGAAAGGCAGTCTTAGCGATGTCCTGCTCCTTGACCCGTAGCTGATGATAGCCTGACCTAAGATCAATCTTGGAGAAGTGTTTGGCCCCTTGGAGTTGGTCAAACAGATCGTCGATGCGTGGCAGTGGATACCTATTCCGAATGGTAATCTTTTTGAGCTCGTGATAGTCTATGCAAAGACGCATACTGCCGTCCTTCTTCTTAACAAATAAGACCGGTGCGCCCCATGGAGATGTGCTCGGTCGAATGAAACCTCGCTCAAGAAGTTCTTGTAGTTGATCCGTCAGCTCCTTCAGCTCTATGGGAGCCATGCGATAAGGAGCCTTGGAGATTGGTTCAGCTCCTGGAACCAGCTCGATACTGAATTCCACTTCTCGTGCAGGTGGTATGCCCGGAAGTTCTGCTGGAAACACATCTTGGAATTCCGACACTATTGGTTGATCCTGAATCGATGGAGATTCAGCATCCATGTCGTGAACCGTAGCTAGATAACCCTCGCATCCATGTGACAGTAGTGCACGCACTTGCAGGGTGGATATGACTTGTACAGACCGTCCGGGTATGAACCCATTATGAATGTACTCTAGTGCATTGACATCACCGAAGATAACTCGATATGAATGGCAGTATATGGTAGCATGATACTTGGATAGCCAATCCATGCCCAAAATCATGTCAAAGTCATTCATGTCCAGCGGAAGTGCGTCGACAGGTCGAACATTGTCATCAAATTCTAGGGGAAGACTCTTGTATACATGGGTGATTAATACAGAGTCCCTCAAAGGCGTGGAAATAGTAAGCCTATTTTCTAGTGGCAAGGGAGGCATCCTAATGTTCTTAGCATAAGCAGTAGAAATAACCGAGTGAGTAGCACCTGAATCGAAAAGAACACATGTAGCGCGACCATACATATACAAGATTCCAGTGATGGTACCTGTAGACTTGTTGGCCTGGTCTCGAGATGTCGTGTAGACACGCCGGCAGTAGGAGGCGGCTTGGTATCAGCATGTCCCGATGTACCCTCCATCTCGCCCTTACAGCAATCCTTCATAATATGGCCAGGGAGACCACACTTGAAGCACGCATCAGTATTACGGCGACATGGTCCTGGGTGCCTACGGTGGCAAATAGAGCAAAGAGGATGAGTGTATCCTCCAGCAGGTGCTCTGGCTGGCTGAGGACCTGATAAAAACGTTTTTCATGAGACATAATAGTTGGGTACAAAGGACGAAGCGGATAATCTAGAGATTGAATACCAGTGATAGCTGGACGGCTAGGCTGCGAACCTCTCTGGTTCTGGTCCCTGCCGTTTCCATGGTTCCTGGTAGAAGTTGATAAAGTGTCAGAATATGAGTTATAACATAAATCATAAGGAATTTCGTAAGTATTAGGACCTGCTGTTGCTGGAGTGCCCGGCGTTGTTATGGTAATTGTCATTACCGCCACGCCTATCCGTAGCAGAACGGTCGTTAGTCTGACCGTTTCCCTTGGGCTGATGAGGCTGCTGCTGAGTAGCCGGCTGAGACCGGTCCCCAGTTTTCTGTCTGGAAGATACAGTTAAGAGATGAATAATTGACATATGGAAAGTATACGAATTGGTCACCGCTTGAATACGAATGTTTACCTCTTGTCGGGTCTTTCAGCTTCCCCGAACTCATCCCTCTCCTGCAGCATCTCCAGTTTTCGTGCTGCATCGGCCACTTGTGCTATAGTGTTGAACGTAGCACACACCAGATTGTTTGCGACCGATGTGCGAAGATCCCATCTGAAGTGATGTGCCTGCTCTTCAGGAGTACCTACTGCCGCACCAAGGAAACCAGCCAAGCGAACAAAGCGCTACATAACTCGTTGCTATTCTCCCCAGCTCTCTGACGGATCCCATGGTACTCTCTCTTGAGTTTGTCCTGTTCAGCCTTGGGAAAGAACTGCTCCATCACCCTGTCCTTGAACTGAGCCCAAGTCAAACCAGCAACCCACTCATCACCACCTTCAGATTGCATCAAAGCTAACCACCAGTTGAGTACATCGCCTTCGAACCGATAGCATGCCAACCTCGCCTTGTATGCGGGGTCACAACCCATAGCGTTGAAAATCTTCTCAATGTGAGCCAACCAGCTTTCAGCATCGCTGGGGCTATCTGTCTTCTCAAAAGCTCGAGGGCGGAGCTTGTTGAATCTCTCCAGCCATACTGCTAATGTCACTGGAGGAGGAAGAGGTGGTGGCTGATTGTGCTGCTGATTGTTAGCAGCTTGAACTTCAGCCCGGATGTCAGTCCTCAGTAAGCAAGGCTTGCATGGCAGCCTGAATTGCAGCATTGAGCTACTCCTGTTCACGTGTGAGAACCATCTGACAGTATAACATAAAACATATGATTAAACAAATCAAAACATAAAATATAAATATATATACATGAAAAAAATTTATACTAAAATTTCACGAGAAAAATTTTATGCAAGAAAACTTTGTGTATGAATGCATGATGCAGTTTTATGAAAACTTTGGTATGCTCGAGAGTGAACGCCTCTGGTCAGTTCACCCAAAAACAAAAGACATAGCGAGGGGACGCCTATGGGTCGGTCCCAAATCTAAAAGTTTCGATAAACCACATGCGACTAAATAGGGCCAGTCCTGTACCAACCATTACTTAGTCAAAAACCCTGCACAATGACATGTATATGTATGCTTAAAAGTGATGAATGCATGAAAACAACTGTCAGTTCTAGGAAGACCGTAGTGACTACCCACTAATCACAGGTCATATTTGAGAGCCTACAGGTCAAAGCCTTGGCTCTGATACCATAATTGTAACACCCCATTTTGGAAATGGAAATATCACAGTAATTATGGCGTGTCATCAAAGCATACAAGGTAAAATGTCTAAACATTACTTGACTATATAAAGGAAAATACCGGAATCAAACATCGGTAGTCCAAAGTAAAGCTCATCACACACAAACATAGTATATTAAAAGAAAAGGACTAACAATGTCCAAAGCATAAGTATCATAAAGAAAGGAAATGCATAATGTAAAGAAGGCTAGACAGCTTCCAGTCCATATGCACGTACTCTTAGTGTCTACGAGCGTCCCTGAGTACCTGCCGTTTTGGGAACATAGAAAAGGAAAACGGCCGAGCAATACGCTCAGTGCACGGATGTACAATAAAGCATGAATAGGATAAGCATATAACATAATAACAGCGGAAGAAACTAAGTCCCGAGTAACCTGGTTAAGTCTTAATGAAACTGGTTTTATAGTTTGAAAGTCTTATGTTTATCTTATAAAAATTGTTGTCATATTTTACCATTAGCCAATATAGGTCATGAAAATCCACCGTGCATGAATAATTGGAGGGGTGACCTCATCATGCAAATTAGAGGGGCTGCCCCTAATTTAATATACTGGTTTTATGGGTAGGAGGGATCAGCTCCTTGTGAAGGATGCAAGGCACACACCACATTCACCATGTAATCCTGAATAAAAACATGTAACTAGGATGCACCCATACGCCCCACATGATAAATATAAGTAAATGGCCAAAAGTTGAAAGGGACGCCACGAGCAATCACTCCGCCGTGGTGAAGTCATAACATCAGTGCCTCTAATGTTATAGTTATGGTACCTCCATAACTAGGTGAAACTGGTCATGCATGTATATGGCTATAGGTAATCATATTTAAACATAAACAATCAAACTCATACTTATACTACGGGAAAACAGTTGGCTGCATACGGGGAATCCTAATAAGGAAAGAATGTCCATACTGAAAGGACGGGAATCCGTACCTTATGTCCAATGAACGAGAAAGATGAACTGCGAGAATCCTACTTCTGAATCACTAACGCTACATAAATACGTACATGAAATAAGTATCTGCTTACTAAATACATAACTGGTTTTATGTCATATCTTAGCTTATTTTATGTGTTCTTACTATGTTTTACTGTTTAAAGCGTTAAACTGTATTAAATCTTATATTCTGTTTAATCTGATTAAGTATTTTTGGTATTTCATGTGTTATTATACTTGATGTGTCATAATAAGTAACTTTCCAAAAATAGCAGGTTTCCTAAAATAGAAAGTTTCCAAAAATAGAAAGTTACCAAAAATAGAAAGTTTCCAAAAATAGAAAGTTTCCAAAAATAGAAAGTTTCCAAAAATAGAAAGTTTCCAAAAATAGAAAGTTTCCAAAAATAGAAAGTTTCCAAAAATAGATTTACTGCTTAAAATAGATAAGCTTCTAAAAATAGAAAGTTTCCATAATTAGAAATAAGTTGGTTAAATAAGCTAAGTAAATAAGCCTAAGTGTTTTCAGGATTATTTCCTAAGTCATATGATATATTGTATAGTTTAATAATTATTTCATGTAATTTAATTAAACTATAGGTTATAATATTTAATTAAAGTATAACATGTTTTAATTAAATATATTAAATACTTAGGTTAAAATATGTATTATTAAATATTAATAATATAACCTAAGTCATGTTAATTAATTAATTATATCCATGGTTTTTAAAATAATTAATTAATTATAAGTCTTAAATATTAATACTTAGGTTAAAATAATTTCATGATTATTAATAATTAATTAACCTAAGTCATGTTATTAAATTAATCACATCTTTTATTAATTTAATTTTAACATAAGTTCATAACATCAAAAACTAACATAACCATGAACCGGATCAAAGCCTAAAAACATGAACCGGACATGAATCGACACCGTACCCCGACCAAATCGGGGTACCCCTTGCTGCCGTGGGACCCACACGTACCAACCAAGACCATATGGTCTTGGTGGTGGTCGGCTAAGCAAACTGAAACCCGCTTGGGGTCGGTTGCAGCCTGTGGCCAAAACAAAACACCCCTTAAATCGACCCTTTGATTTAATTAATCATTAAAACATGTTAGATCTATGTTTAATTAATATGTTTTTATAAAAACATCACATGTTCATAATTAATAAAAAGATTAAATTCAAGGAAAAGGTTTAAAAAGGTTTTACCGTATTCGTGGATCAAGGGAATGAAGAACAAACACGAACAAACAACAAATCTTCAAGATCCAAGATCAAGGAATCACCTTGTATGGTGATTATGGGTGGCGGCACAAAGAGGAGGAGAAAGAGAGGGTTTTAGGTTTTTCTTGAAATCTTCTGTAAAGTGAATTTTGAGTAGTAAAAATTAATTAACCCTCCTTTTAGTAAAATTGACAATGGGCTTGGCCCATTGCCCTTATTTGGCCGCGGGTAGGGACCCCCCCATGGGGTTCCCGTACCTCTTTTCGTGTCTCGTTATTTAGTCACTCGTTTGTGTTTATTTACGTTCGTGTTTTAAATGTTCTCGTTACGTAAATACCATAGTCTAATATATTTAATTACGCTCGTAATAAATATATATATGTAATTAATAATAGCTCGTGTTTTAATTACGTTCGTGATTTCGTGATCGCATGTTCGTGATTAATTATTGCTAAATAATTATTACGTGATCGTGCATATAAAATACTTATCGTGTTCTAACACGTACGTAATACGTAAACTCCTAACACGTAATCGTAATCATGCTATATTAGGAAAGTTTTTAACTAGTACGTACGATCCTAAGGGTACTATGCATGGTAAAAGCATGCGGGTTTTACAGTAGCAGTTGCAAACTTCACCTTGTTAGCTTCCGAACAACCACTAATTTCAAACACACTTTCCATCTTCTCGATCCATCGACACAATTCCAGAGCCCCACTAGTTCCACGAAGCTGTGTAGGTCCACACTTCACAAAAATATCATAAGTACACTCCCTTGGGCCTTGCGGTCGAGCATTGTTCCCAACATTATCTCCAACAACTTGCACTCGGTTAGCACGGTCCTCAGCGAGAGCTACAGCGATCGCTTGCTGAATCATGTTGTTAACAGTATCAGTAGTCAACTTGGGAGGCATATTGAAGGACTAGTCAAGTAGTGATCCACAAACGACTAGAAATGCCTCTTTACTCCTTCTCTGCAATCACAGGGAAAGAACATGATAAGTATACACATCGAGATCAAGAAGGATTTCTTTTTCAGGACATAATATAAGTATAACATGTACATTAACCACTACAAGCATTCATCAACCACATCACAAAAGAGCTAATAATGACGTAACATAGATCATGAAAGGTAAACATCGATTGCATTGATATCCATAAAATCGTGACAAGTCATGCCACTACAATCTATCACCAGTTAAACCAAAAGGATATTAAGGTTCATCACAAATCCATAGTACACAAGTCTAAACAAGTTCGCTTACAACGAGGAAAATAGAAAATGAAATACTAAAAACAAGAACTAATCACGAGGTGATCCACATGATTTATTGGGTTGCGGCTCATCATCATCATCTTCTTTAGGTTCTTCCTCATCACTATCTTCTTCATTGCCCACTATCCCTTTTCCTTTGTCTTTGGGGTCACACTCCACCACTTTCTTCCTTCTCGAGGTTGATCCGACTTCAAGTGCTGTTGGGTTCCCACAAGTAATACACTCACCCCAGGCGAGCGGTTGAACCATAAAGTCATTGGTAGCATACTTAGAATAATCAACAAACCTCCATTCCTGCGGTAGAGACGCCCTCACACGATGCTCCCAACTTCGCATCCTTTGCAATGCAGCTTGATCCTCTCTCATCTGCTCAACACTAGCACTCAAATTCTTAATCATGGACCTCAAACTATCCATCTCACTTCTAACCAACATCCCGCCATACTCAACTCTTGCAGTCATTGGCAACAATTTCTGAAAAGCTTTCTCATTTTTATAAAATCTTCTAATCACCCGAATTTTCACAACATAACGCTCATACATCAACCTGTCCAACTTCCTCAAGAAAAGGGTAGTATTTTCATACGACCTCGGACCAGGGCAAAGCACTCTTGAAATGTCCTCATGGAGAGAATTTGCACAAGTTGCGGCTTCAGACACATTAGCATGACCGAAACGAGCACGGTCAATACCTGGCATACCAACCAAATGAGAGATACGAGTAGGTCAAGGAACAAGAACTCTTCGTCGACCATCTTGCACATCATCCAACTCAGCTTGAACCACAACATTATTACCAACACTTTCTTCTTCTTCTCCATTACCATCATTCTGCAGATTTTCTTCATTAACATACTCATCTCCATTGTCGTTAGGTGGGATTTCCAACAATTCTGCAATCATAGAAAGTTCGAGGGTAAATAAGGTCATTATCCAAAATATATATACACATGCACATGCATATGCAAAAATGTAGTACGTATGCTTATATGATGCAACAATATGATAGCCATGCAAATGAAATGAAAAAATTACGATGTTAAGTACTCCACGTACGTTCACAATACTTCCATATAATACCATAGTACTTACTCCATAATTACTTGGGAAATCATTTCAGTTATAGGGTATACATCTACAAATAAATAAAGCAATGCTAAAATTAATCTTACCGGATCCATGCGGAGAAGTTATGTGCTTTTGGAAACATTTGAGACACCAAAGTTATAGTTTAGGACATTTTCAAAATCGACCTAGTTCTCTACAACTTGTGGCTCTGATTACCAATCTCGAACACCCCCAAATTACATGCGCAGCAGAAATACATAATTTGGGTGCTAGGCAGTTATCATCACACACTAGTCATACAGAACGACTCAAAAGACACGTTTTAGAAATTTACATTTATAAAAATGTACAACCACAAAGTCTAAATGTTATTCCAACCCAAAAGTTACAACAGAGTGCGTTTAGGTCCCCACCGAATCTCAACCAAATATCCAAATTTTTACACATTAAACAAAATAAAATTTAGATTGTTTAAATAATAGGGAGGAAAACATAATAGACCACAAAAGCCAAACCAACTTTCCATTGCATGCTCCGCCACATCCTAGCCTTGATTACCTCTAACACATGCTTAAAAGAGTCAACAAGTAATGTTGAGCGAGATCTATAGGTTTTACAATCACATTTTGAACATAAGAGTATAATATTCATTCACGATCATTTATATAATTTTCGATCAAACAATCTATTATTCAAGGTTGTTATATTTAGCAAAAGCTAATGATTGTGTTTGAGCTCATGACGCCGAGCCGTTAACTAATTAGTCACCCGCGCCAAATGCCGGCGTAACTTATAAGAAACCATTGCCCCTTTGAAGGCATTAGTTGCAATTAACCCTTATCTCTTATCACAAGTTATCCGTCTGCAGAGGGTACTCAACGTACTAGCTCTCGTCTCGGATAGGGTCGTCAACCCCATAGTACTATCAATTGTATAAGCGGCTATTTCTAGTTCACACAAGAATTAGACAATAACTAACGGTTCATGAAATTAGGGACTTTTTGCAACTAGATACTCAACACAATTCAAGGCATCATTCGGGTCCAACAATCATTCATGACTTATGTTCATTTTTATTTAAATAGCATGTATCCCCCTCGCGGGTAAAAATCATTTGAAATAAGTAAAGAGCGAGGCTATAAACTCTCACCTTATGTAGAAGTATAAGTAGAAGTAACGGATGACGATCACCGACAATGAGGATGCCCGGAAAATTTTATCACAACACCTAACAAATAAACGCAAAATGAATCAACTCATTTATATACCATTAGGTACTGTATAATACTTACATATTAGTCAATTGTCATAATTACAAACTCACGCCAAATGCAAACAAGTGATAGTTACAAGACACGTATGATAGTTGAGTTTTTGTATACCCTTTAGGAAAAGAGCAACAAATAGGGTAAGCACGACGATTTAGGAAAACCGTGTATTAATGACCCTAAAATGAGTTCGTTCTCAAGGAGGCTAGTGTGTTATGTGTGTAATGAAATGGATTAGATTTGTGATTATACTTTTGAGAAAGAAAAAATAGAAATAAGAATAGAAGAGAATGACGGTTACGAAGACGGATTAAACTAAGACGAAAAAGGCGTACACGTAAAACCGTAAAAAGTACCAAAATTAAAATTTTAACCTAAAAATTCCTAAAAATTACCAAAAATCCACAATAATATTCTAAGAGTTTACAAAAAATCCAAACTTGCCAAAACCTTTTAATTAATTAGATAATGACTTTTAATGCTAATTAAAGCCCTAAAAATAAAAATTAATTATTAAAAAGCCCCAAACAAGATTTTTAAGTTTGTAAACCTCAAAAATAACCTAATTAAGCTAAAAAGTATTTTTCAAAATTTTAAAACCAAATAAAACTATTTTTAAACAATTAAAAACTATTAAAATCAATTAAAACTTAAATTAATTCTAGAAAATAATTAAAAGACCTTAAAAATATTTTGCAAAATTCCTAATTAAGTGTTTAGAACCTAGGAAAAATAGAAAAACTTAGAAAATCAGACTTTTAATTTTTAATAATAAAATAATATTAAAATATTATTAGAAATCCAAAAATCCTAAAAAATTCTAAAAAGTTGCAAACTAGCTTAATTTAACCTAAATAACTCAGAAATGAAAGTGAAATTACCTAAATACCCCAATTGGGCCTAGAAAATAGGCTAAACCCAAAACAGTCCACTATTGGGCCAAATTTGGGCCCAATAACAAAAAGTGTTCAAAATAAGCCCAAAAAGCACAGGTTGACTCAAAATTTGATTTTAAACAACTTTTTCCAAAGGCCCAAAAGCTGAAAGTGTGAAATAAGCTAACTTATAACAAGCAGCTTATTCTTAATGGGCTTTTTGGCCCATTAAGCTATAAGCCAATGCCATAAGCTAAAATTTGACACACAAGCTTCTTTTGACCTAAATAAGACTTCTGCAAAAAGAAATTTGAAATAAGCCCAAGGAATAAGCCTGAAAATGCAATAAGCAATCTATAAAAAACGACAAAATAGTCGTTTTTGAGTTCTAGGCCACCCCAAGTGCTGATTCAAGTTCCAAAAGCTTTGAAATGACTTAATTAAGAAAAATCAACAAAGAGTTTTCAAATAAGCTGACTCAATAAGCTGGAAAAAGCAAATAAGCACTTATGTAAAAGTTAAATAAGTTGGTTTTCTAGTAAAAAGTCAAAGTCAAAGTCCAATAAGCTCCAGTCTACATAAATGGGTCAAATAATGAAGACCTATTACAAAAAATAAGTTGTTGCAAGTCTGGATAAGCTAGAATAGCTTATTGATAAGCTGATGACAAATTAACACTAGTAGGGGCTAGTTTTGGGTGTTGAGCAGTGGGAACTTTTCCCACTGCTTGACTATTAGACTTTTTTGTCTTTAGTGACTTTTTTGGAGATTCAGATTACACAAAGGCACCCAAATGATCTTTGGTTCAAAAGGAGTCAAGAACAATCAAAATATCACAATCACAAACCCCCAATTGATACAGTTTAATCAATTAATCACCAGATATGATACAGACATGAAACAATAAGCAGTTAAGCACTTATGAGCAGTTTTAGCAAAAATCAGCCAGCCAAATTCAACCAAATGCATACACAAGCTATTATAAACTCCAATTAGCAAGTCTAAACAGGTTTCATGCAATGATTCAAAGAATTAAGCAAGATTCAAGCCAATGAATGTTACTGATGAACACTAACACATGCAGTTTTTTACTTTGCTGATGTATTTGACACTTAAGCCAGATTCAACACCTCAAATCTTTCAAACAGGTTACAATAACTTTGTTTAAACCACTTTTAGCCCTAAGCATGCATACACACTAAGTGTTCCCAAAATCCTAGGTCAAAACAGGCAGTAACAAAGTTTTTATAGCAGATTGTTTGATTCAAGGGTTCAAACCCAAAAACTTGCAGCAAAACACTCTCAACAAGGCATATATCAGATACCAAGCACAAACAATACCTTCTAACAACACAATATCAAGATACAATCTCAAACTGGTAGACCCAAACACCCCTTTAACTTTTCAAAATCAAAATTTTCAAAGGCAAAGTGAGATTTAAGGCCACCCAAGCATCAATTAACTCAAAACAGGTAAGATAAACAGATTCAGGCAAGATCAAGCCACAAAACACACAAGAGCAAAGGTAACACTCAAATATCACAAATATCCAAAATTATATCAGATTTTGGGATTAAGGGTGTGTACCTCATGGATCTACATCCACACCCACGAATTTTGA
Source organism: Glebionis coronaria (assembly GCA_025667525.1). NCBI lineage: Eukaryota > Viridiplantae > Streptophyta > Magnoliopsida > Asterales > Asteraceae > Glebionis > Glebionis coronaria. The sequence continues at coordinate 488,610,529 of CM046879.1, read as the reverse complement.
GCTTATGTGCTAGCAAGAACAAGCACAAGCTTCCACAACAAAGCCTACTAAGATTGAACAAGGTTAAAGCACAAGAGTATAAAAACAGAAACTTGAAAAATCTTGATTGATGCAACCTTGTTACCCCACACTTGATTATCCCCAAGTTATAAGCCTCACAACACCTTAATTAACACAATTAGGATGCTATGATCAGCCCTATAACCCAAAAATTCCAAGGTTGGAACAAGTACTTAGCAAAATATCAAGAATGAGGAAAATTGCAAACTTTTGCAACCTCCAATTGAAAACAGGTTTTTAGCTTTTAAACTAACAATCATATAACAATAATAAGCAGTAATAAAGATTGGCCAATGACTTTTCTTCAATGCTTCAAACACAATTTCATTCAACTGAAAATGGGATTTACAGAAACTTGAACAAGGAAAAATCAAAAGCAAACGTCTCAGTGAGACCCTATGGCTTTATATATAGCCTTACAAGTGAGCTAAGAACAGAATAAAATGCTAAACCCTAATGCTTGAACTTCCAAAATTGACCTTGTGAAATTTGAATTTTTTTAAGGATCATGTGACTGAATTTGTCATGTAGTTGAGGTGTGAGCTGTTGGAATAGCATCAAAGGCTCATAATGAGCTTAGGATGCAAGCAAGATTGTGAGGCATTGGATTGCTGGCATAATCTTGTCTTCTTCCTCAAACGTGTAGCAGGGCATGTCCCATGTGGCATGTGGGGTGATGTGGTGAGTGTTTTAAAAGTTGGGTTGTGATTAACACAAGTTTAATCAATAATCTGGAGCTTTGGGTGGTATAATTTTATCTAGATTAAGAAAACCCAAATCTGCTTATGAACTCCAAAAACAGCCATTTGATCTTGTTTTAGTTTTAAAAAGGTGTTAACCGCCATAATTTAAACTTAATTAAATAAGTTAAATCGGGTTAGGGTGAGTGGGATGTGAGGTGGCACAATGGGAAGAGCTGATTGGTTGTTTAGGGTGAGTGGGACAGGTGTTACCCATTGGTTGGTCTAGGTTACTAGGTTGTCTGGCCAACTTTGAACATCCATCTTTCAGAAACTTGTCATTTGCATTCCAAACCTTGTCAGCGCCCATTTTAGTTATAACAACTTTTGCAACTTTGCACTTTTGCCCCAAAAACTTTTGTAAAATGATTTCAGGGGTATTTCTTGCCATTTTTGCATTATTGAAGGACTGGTTTGGCATTTCGATGATGGATAATGGTCTTGACTTGTATGTTGAGCATTTTGGAGGACTGAAGTTGCCAAGTCTTGTTTGATGAGGGACCATTTTTGCCAAATGTTGAAAGTTGAGGGTCCTTTTTGTAATTTTGGGATTTTTAAAGGACCAAACTTGTAATTTCTTGTACTTTGAAGGACTTCATGATGTATTTGACTATGTGAAGGATAATGGTTGACAATTTAGCTTTGTTGAGGGGCTAAACTTGCCAATTCTTCAAAGTGGAGGGCCCTTTTTGCAATTTTGACAAACTTTACGGACCAAACTTGTAATTATGAAGATACAAGGTTATAAAGTGTCAATTCTTCCATATTGGAGGACCCTTCTTCATAATTCTTCAAGTCTTCAAGGGTTTTCTTGGGAAAATTCTTCATTAGGGCTTGGTTCATTGTGCGGCTTCGTTTCCCGTGTTCGTTTTTGTATGATTCTTGTGATCTTTTGTCATTTTCTCAATATCCGTACCTAAAATACACAAGCAACAAACACAAGCATATATTTGGGTATTTTGATGATATTTAATGCATTTTAAGCCCTATTTGGAAGATGAGACTATGTACAAAAGCAGTCTCATCACTCCCCCATACTAAACCATTGCCGTGCCCTCACGCAATGCTAGAATAAAGTATCGTAGCATCTCCAAAATTTATTTTTATTCACTTTATTGATTGATAAACTAGCTACACTACTACTATTGCTACTACTACTTGTGTTTTAGACATAATGTATGATTTTCATCACAAAATTGGACGTTTAGGTTCATAGAATAAGAACACGTGAATGCTTCGTTAGAAATAATTTCATCGTCCTCGATTTTCACCCCAATTCCATGCCAAGCGTGAAACGAGATCATTGTCATTATAAGTTAGTAATGCTAACACTACTCATATGCCCTAATCACGTACTTATCCTCCCATTATTCCTAAGTTGTATCTCTTATATTTTATTTTGTCTTGAATGTTTCACGAGGATACATTGTTTGACTTATGCGATAATAGAGATTTAGGTCTAAAAATAGAGTCCTAACGGTGTAACCAAGACCATCAAATCAATAACCCCTCCTAATAGACAACGATGTTAAAAAATTAAGTTGACAAGAAGAATCGATAAACACAGTTTTATAATGGTTTTGAACATGAGACTTATTACCAAGACTTTTTGATGCCCCCTAACGGAAGGGCCTTATTATCTTTGGTTTACCTCCATCTTTTATTCAACTTCGCCATGAAGCTTTTATTATGACTTCGGTCTTGCCTTGCCTTTTATTATCCACCTCGTCGGTAGTTTTATTAGCCAAAGACGTATATCTCACGCTAAAGCGAATTTTGGATCTTTAAAGCTTCATAGATTAAGGCTTGATTCACTTTCAATTTTGCATAGATTTTTCGGCCTTGTGGGGCTTCAAATTGTTTGCTTGATTTAGGTGAGCACTTGAAATCTTATTGTTGGGTGAAGCTTTCGATTATTCGGGTTGCCAATACATCAAAACCGTGACGCTGGCGATACCTTAATGTCTTCCCAATTTAATTACACGGAAGCTACTAGAAAAGACTAGAAACCCAACAATCAAGACTAAACCGCTAAGTCAATATTTATTAAGCAAAAAATATTTACAAGCGAAGGGAGAATAAGCAAATAACGAGAACACATGAGTTTTTGAAAGAATACGAGTACTCTACGTTTAGCATAGTAACTTATAATTAACCCTATCATTTCTCGTCCTCATTTAAGAGACTTAGCCTAATGTGTAGTTAAGGAATCAAAGCTAAGTGCTCAACACGCACGGTCGAATAAAAAATTACTCTTATTCTCGCCATCAGAAAATCTACATTCGTGTCTTCAAACACTTATAAAACATGAATTTTTTTTTAAAATTTGGCCATTTTTAGCCTTATTTTGCAACAAAAATGATAACAAAAAGATAAACTTTGGAAAGCGTGAAGGTTGGCAAGGCAAGTATCTATTCACCCCCCCATACTAAAGTTAAACATTGTCCTCAATGTTTCGAGTCTAGGGGTGCAAACACCCCCATACTAGAGACGTAGTCGAATGCCTAATCTAGCATGAAAAGGGTGTAACCGTTAAATTAAAAGCCGTTTATGAAGTGTGCTAATAACCTAAGGTTAGAACATCAAAAGGATATATCATGGATATTGAGAAAGTCTTCAAAGCAAACGATCGAGTGCTCCCGCAAAACGAACACGAGAGGCTCCAATCGTGAAGATCATGATCATCTAAAGTCCACAATTCACAAACAACCACAGAACAAAGGTTGTAAGGGCACAAATCCCCACACGTTAGCTACATTAGAAAGCGATAATATATACATAGGATAAGCATGGGACTCCCTCACGAGGCACCTCGTTTTTGATTACCGAGTCATGAGCTCGACTCGATCCCCTCAATACTAATTATCATTGGGGAAGGTGACTTGGTCGAGGTAGTTCAAGGATGGAACTTCCCCGCCAAAGTAGTGCTTCAACCTATGTCCATTCACCTTGAAGTTAGGACCATCATCTTGAGCTAGCTCGATGGTCCCATACGGAAACACTTGAGTCACAGTGAATGGACCGGACCAACGGGATTTCAATTTACCAGAAAAGATTTTCAACCTTGAATTAAAAAGCAAAACTTGATCCCCAATGTTAAAAACCCGGTTTTTAATTTTAGAATCATGCAAATTTTTAGTTTTTTCTTTGTAAATCAATGAATTTTCATAAGCAATGTCCCTCAATTCATCTAATCCATTCAATTGCATTTTCCGGTGTTTTCCCGCGGTCTCCATGTCATCATTACAATGCTTTAGGGCCCAATAAGCCTTGTGTTCTAATTCGATAGGCAAATTACAATTCTTTCCATACACAAGCTTATAGGGAGTGCACCCAATGGGCGTCTTATGAGCGGTCCTAAAGGCCCATAAAGCATCGTCCAACTTATCCGACCAAGATTGTCGGTTTTCCCCAACGGATCTCTCGAAAATCCTCTTTAAAGCTCGGTTTGAAACCTCGACTTGCCCACTCGTTTGTGGGTGATAAGCCGTAGAAAGCCGATGTGTAACCCCATATTTCCTTAGGACCCTTTCGAATTGGTCGTTACAAAAATGGGTTCCACGATCGCTTATGATCGCACGAGGGGTTCCAAACCGAGAAAAAAAGCTTTTCAAAAACTTGACTACCACACGAGCATCATTGGTGGGCAAAGCCTTAGCTTCCACCCACTTAGATAGGTAGTCAACCGCAACGAGAATGTATTTATTACCACGAGATGATAGGAACGGCCCCATAAAGTCTATACCCCAAACGTCAAAGATCTCACACACTTGGATGATGTTTTGTGGCATTTCATCTTTTTGTGAGGCTTTTCCTTGTCGTTGGCATGAATCACACGACTTCACAAGATCTTGTGCATATCGGTAAATAGTAGGCCAAAAGAAGCCGGCATCAAACACCTTTTTAGCCGTGAGATTAGCACTGTGGTGACCACCTGTGGGTCCCTCATGGCAAGCTCTAAGGATGTTAGAAGCTTCGGTGCCAAATACACAACTTCCGATGATTTGATCCGCACAAGTTCGAAACAAGTAAGGGTCGTTCCAAAAGTAGAACTTGACGTCACGAAAGAATTTTCGTTTTTCTTGAGTCGTCATACCCTTAATGATGAAGTTACCCGCATGGTAATTTGAAAAATCCGCAAACCATGGGGTAGAAGGATCAAGCTTATAATTCACTACACCAAGTGTCTCGAGCGGAAATGTTTCGGTGATTTCCTTTGGCTCGTAAACACTTTGGTGAGGATCTTCCAAACGAGAAAGATGATTGGCCGCTAGATTCTCGGCTCCTTTTTTGTCAATGATTTTGTGATCAAATTCTTGAAGGAGGAGAATCCAACGAAGTAGTCTAGGCTTAGCATCTTGCTTTGCCATGAGATACTTGATAGCCGAATGATCCGTATACACTATGCATTTAGCCAAGACGAGATAAGGTCAAAATTTCTCAAATGCATACACCACGGCAAGGAATTCCTTCTCCGTTGTAGTGTATTTAAGTTGAGCCTCGGTCATCGTCTTGCTAGCATAGTGAATAGGCAAGAAGTGCTTATCATGACATTGCCCCAAAACGGCCCCAATAGCATAGTCACTAGCATCACACATGAGCTCAAAGGGGAGGTTCCAATTGGGAGCAACAAGAATGGGAGCTTCGGTAAGTTTCCTCTTAAGGATTTCAAAGGCTCGTACACAATCTTCGCCAAAGACAAAACGTGCCTCTTTTTCAAGAAGATGTGTAATGGGTCGAGAGATCTTTGAAAAATCCTTGATGAATCGACGATAAAAGCCCGCGTGGCCTAGGAAACTCCTAACTTCCTTAACGGTTTTGCGATGAGGTAATTTGGCGATGACGTCTACCTTAGCTTGATCTACCTCAATCCCCGCTTTCGAGACCTTGTGCCCTAAGACGATTCCACTCTTAACCATAAAATGACATTTTTCCAATTGAGCACAAGGTTGGTTTCCTCACAACATTTCAACATTCTCTCTAGATTCGACAAACACGAAGTGAACGAACTACCAAACACGGAAAAGTCATCCATGAAGACTTCCATCGTCTTCTCGATCATATCATGAAAAATAGCCATCATGCACCGTTGAAAGGTTCCCGGTGCATTGCAAAGTCCGAATGGCATTCTACGATAGGCAAACGTTCCATATGGACACGTAAACGTAGTTTTTTCTTGATCACGAGGATCGATGGGAATTTGGAAGTAACCGGAAAAAACATCTAAAAAGCAATAGAAATCGTTTCCCGCAAGACGCTCCAACATTTGGTCCATGAAGGGCAAGGGAAAATGGTCTTTTCGAGTGGCTTCATTCAACTTTCGATAGTCAATGGACACTCTCCATCCGGTCACGAGTCTAGTGGGAATCAACTCGTTGTCATCATTTGGCACAACGGTCATCCCTCCCTTTTTAGGGAGACAATGGATAGGACTCACCCAAGGGCTATCGGAAATAGGGTAAATCATTCCCGCGTCAAGGAGTTTAAGGACTTCTTTTTTGATGACGTCGTGAATTTTGGGGTTCACCCTTCTTTGACAATGGATTGCGGGCTTGTAATCATCCTCCATTAAAATTTTGTGAGTACAAAACTTGGGATTGATTCCCTTAATGTCGGATAACTTCCACACAATTGCCCCCTTGTGGTCCTTAAGAACATCGACAAGTGCGGTTTTTTCATCATTCGAAAGTTCCTTCGCAATAATAACTGGCAACTTATCGCCCTCCTCCAAAAAGACATACTCGAGATGAGAGTTAAATCTTTCAACTCGAGGATAGGTGGTTCCTCAAGTGAAGATTTGGGCTCGATACTCATAACCTCCTCGGGTGGAGGAAATGGGAAATCGTTAAGAAAATCCTTGATAATCGAGAAGTCCTCATCGTTGTCGAGGTCTTCGTTAAAAGTACGTGGAACATCGAATTCTTCCAACGTAAAACCACCACCTTCAAATGGAGTGAAGGTTGGTGTCGAATTATCAAGAATTGGATCTAACATAGTGGGATTGCCACTAGTTTCATCATCACCAAAACCTAGAACTTCTTGTGAAAATTCCTCGCAAACCACGTCAATCATATCAACGAGGTTAATGGTAGCAACGGAATAAACATGAGAAAGTTGAGAGTTTTGAGTTGCGTTTATAACAAGTTCCTCGTCGTTGAAATGTAAGGTGATCTTTCTAGCATGAACATCGATCAAAGCCATAGACGTATCTAAAAACGAACGACCTAAAATGAGAGGAACTTGAGGATCCGTGGGGGATATCAACAACGATAAAGTCTACGGGATAGTAGAACTTCCCCACTTTCACAAAAACGTCTTCCGCCAAACCACATGCGGGAATCGTGGAATGGTCGGCCAACTCGATAAACATTAGTGAAGGAGTAAGATTAGGAAGATTGAGCGACTTGAAGATTGCAAGTGGCATCAAGTTAATGCTAGCACCAAGATCGGCCAAGGCGAAGCATTCCTCCATATCTTGGATTGCACAAGGGATCAAAAATTTACCGGGATCACCGACTTTTTGAGGTATGCGATTAAGATAAACCGATGAACAACTAGACAATTGGTGCAATTTCTCCTTGTTGTTCAACATACTCTTAAAGTTAGCGGCAAATCGAGGCATCATGACCAAAGCATCGGCGAAACTCACATTAAAGTGAAAATCACGAAACATTTTCATAAAAAGCTCAAATTGGTAATTATCGCGCTCTTGACGTTTCTCCTTCCTAAGTCTCGATGGATAGGGCAAAGGTGGTGTGGGTTGAGGCAAAGTAGGCATAGCCTTTGGAATCTCGGGTTCCAATGATGGTAATGGGTCAACCGTAGGTGTGGCATGAGCGGTACTTTGTGGGATTGGGACATGCTCCTTTTGGACCCCCACCTCGGGTTCTTCCTCAATTGCTTCCTCCGTAGGAGCAATTGGTTGAGGAGTCGGTTCCTTAAGTGTCTTACCACTACGTGTGGTAATCACTTTCATCTCACCCTTAGGGTTAGATACGGTGTTACTAGGAAGACTACTCGAAGACGGTTTACACATTATTGCCTCAAACATAGACGAGATTTTATCTTCAAACACGGATTGCCTCTTCTCGGCTTTAATCATTTCTTGTTTAACCTCATGTTGCCCTTGTTCCATTTTTTGTTGGTTTTGTTGCAACCTAGTGACATTTCCTTCCATCTTGTTGGTGTGGATTTTAAGTTCATTAGCTAACTCATTTTTCAACTCTTTCTTCAAGTCGTTCTTAAACTCGGATCATAGGCTAATGATTTCTCTTTGAATATTGTCAAACCTAGCATCATTCCCACTAGCGTATTCAACAAACTCACTTGGAAGATCTTTTAATGTTTGCAATCCCTTGTTGTTGTTTTGAAAATCATTTTGATTCTTGTTTGAAACTTGATTATTAGCCCCTTGATTCCCATAGTTTCCCTTGTTGTAATTGTTTTTGAAACCAACTTGATTGTTGCGATAGTTGTTGTTAGCATTTTGATTTGAACCAAAACCCGGTGGAGTCAATTGATTAGAGCGGGAAACTTGACCGTTTTGGTTGTAATTTCCCGTGGCCGCGAAGGCACTCGAAGTGTTACCACCGTTGGTAATGCACTCGGAGAAATCATGACCTCCACCACAATACATGCAAGAAACCTCAACCGCTTTAGCCGTAGCGGGAGCACTTTTTTCACCAACTTTAAACTCAATCAAAAGTCCTTTCAACTTATCAAAAATCTTGTTTTCCAAATTCGCCTCAATTTGGCAAGCATCGATGGTAGTAGACAAAGAAGGTGAAGCCGAAGACGAAGCCTTACGAACACTAGACGTGCTACGAGGACTATACACCTTAGATCTATTTTCTATGATTAACAATGCTTCTTCGACCGTTTTACACAAAAACTTACCACCCGCGGCGGCATTAAGATAATCCCTTTCATGATCATTAAGTCCATTGTAAAACGTGTCAATTTGATGCAAGTCGGAAAAACCGTGATGAGGACATTCATGTAACATTTCCTTAAACCTATTCCAAGCCGTTGAAAAACTTTCATTAAATTCTTGTGAAAACTTTGAAATCTCGTTTTTCAAGTGCGATGTTTTAGAGGGCGGAAAAAATTGGTTCACAAACTTAGAAACGAGATCCTTCCACGTCAATATAGAATTGGGTGGCTCTTTCTCTAACCAAATTTTAGCGGGCCCCACTAAGGAATACGGAAAAAGCATCATCTTAATCGAGTCATTCGAGACATCCTTAAACTTGCAAGTGGCGGTAAGACGATTGAATTGGCGGATATGGTTGTGTGGATTGTCCTTCTCATCACCACGGAATTTGTTGTTTTGGATCATCGACAACAAACCCGTTTTCACCTCAAAATTCTCCACAAGGATAGCGGGAATCACAATAGCCTCTCCATAACCCTCGGTGGGTGCTTGAAGTAACTCCATCATAGTTCGATTCGCCATGGTTGGTGCTTCTTTTACAATGGGTTCGTCAATAGGAGACTCCTCACTAGAAAGATTGGGAGTGGGAGTTTTGTTCTTTCGTTTACGTGCACGTCTTGCTTGATTACGAGTTAGCATAAACGTCACGTACAACGAGGGGACGAGCAAAGAAGATTCTTTTTAGTGTTTTGTATTTTTTCATTTTTTTGTGGTTTTTGATTGTATTAACCTTTTTGGAATTTGGTGAATGTATTAAGTAGACACAAATCTACAAATCTCCTCCTTAATCAAATCTCTTGATTAAAGAAGCCTCAAGGAATGAAAACGATCACGTGAAGTGAACGCCTTCGATGACTTTAGAACGTTGGTGGAACACCAAAACGTTCAAGAGGGTTTAATCAATGAAAACCAAGAAAATATATATGATACTTAGTAATACTTTGGGCGGCAAAACCCTCGATTAGCTCTCAAAATCAAATACTCACAAGCAAGCGGGGAAACGAGGCGGCGCGTAGCACTTAAGAGCCTTTTCCCTTAGGATATATTTTATAATATCCGCCTTATACCCACCTTATAGTTTGTATTTTCAAAATTAAGCTTTACGAAAGTATTTATCTAGTTTTGCCTTTTTCTTTGGTTTGAGATTCGAATACAATGATTGGGTAATGACCTCCCAAGTCAAGGTTGTGATTTCTCACGTATTTGGAGTACTTGTGAATTTATTGTTCTACGTATACAATATAGTAATAGTATTCACACAAAAATCAAAAACTGATAATACGTATTAGTAGGGTGCTACTAATACAAATACTATTTATGGTTAGTATAAAAAACAACAATTCCAAATCAAAACACAACACGCCTCCCCGGCAGCGGCGCCAAAATGATAGTTAAGTTTTTGTATACCCTTTAGGAAAAGAGCAACAAATAGGGTAAGCACGACGATTTAGGAAAACCGTGTATTAATGACCCTAAAATGAGTTCGTTCTCAAGGAGGCTAGTGTGTTATGTGTGTAATGAAATGGATTAGATTTGTGATTATACTTTTGAGAAAGAAAAAATAGAAATAAGATTAGAAGAGAATGACGGTTACGAAGACGGATTAAACTAAGACGAAAAAGGCGTACACGTAAAACCGTAAAAAGTACCAAAATTAAAATTTTAACCTAAAAATTACCAAAAATCCACAATAATATTTAAGAGTTTACAAAAAATCCAAACTTGCCAAAACCTTTTAATTAATTAGATAATGACTTTTTAATGCTAATTAAAGCCCTAAAAATCAAAATTAATTATTAAAAAGCCCCAAACAAGATTTTTAAGTTTGTAAACCTCAAAAATAACCTAATTAAGCTAAAAAGTATTTTTCAAAGTTTTAAAACCAAATAAAACTATTTTTAAACAATTAAAAACTATTAAAATCAATTAAAACTTAAATTAATTCTAGAAAATAATTAAAAGACCTTAAAAATATTTTGCAAAATTCCTAATTAAGTTTTAGAACCTAGGAAAAATAGAAAAACTTAGAAAATCAGACTTTTAATTTTTAATAATAAAATAATATTAAAATATTATTAGAAATCCAAAAATCCTAAAAAATTCTAAAAAGTTGCAAACTAGCTTAATTTAACCTAAATAACTCAGAAATGAAAGTGAAATTACCTAAATACCCCTAATGGGCCTAGAAAATGGGCTAAACCCAAAACAGTCCAATATTGGGCCAAATTTGGGCCCAATAACAAAAAGTGTTCAAAATAATCCCAAAAAGCACAGGTTGACTCAAAATTTGATTTTAAACAACTTTTTCCAAAGGCCCAAAAGCTGAAAGTGTGAAATAAGCTAACTTATAACAAGCAGCTTATTTTTAATGGGCTTTTTGGCCCATTAAGCTATAAGCCAATGCCATAAGCTAAAATTTGACACACAAGCTTCTTTTGACCTAAATAAGACTTCTGCAAAAAGACATTTGAAATAAGCCCAAGGAATATGCCTGAAAATGCAATAAGCAATCTACAGAAAACGACAAAATAGTCGTTTTTGAGTTCTAGGCCACCCCAAGTGCTGATTCAAGTTCCAAAAGCTTTGAAATGACTTAGTTAAGCAAAATCAACAAAGAGTTTTCAAATAAGCTGACTCAATAAGCTGGAAAAAGCAAATAAGCACTTATGTAAAAGTCAAATAAGTTGGTTTCCTAGTAAAAAGTCAAAGTCAAAGTCCAATAAGCTCCAGTCTACTTAAATGGGTCAAATAATGAAGACCTATTACAAAAAATAAGTTGTTGCAAGTCTGGATAAGCTAGAATAGCTTATTGATAAGCTGATGACAAATTAACACTAGCAGGGGCTAGTTTTGGGTGTTGAGCAGTGGGAACTTTTCCCACTGCTTGACTATTAGACTTTTTTGTCTTTAGTGACTTTTTTGGAGATTCAGATTACACAAAGGCACCCAAATGATCTTTGGATCAAAAGGAGTCAAGAACAATCAAAATATCACAATCACAAACACCCAATTGATACAGTTTAATTAATTAATCACCAGATATGATACAGACATGAAACAATAAGCAGTTAAGCACTTATGAGCAGTTTTAGCAAAAATCAGCCAGCCAAATTCAACCAAATGCATACACAAGCTATTATAAACTCCAATAAGCAAGTCTAAACAGGTTTCATGCAATGATTCAAAGAATTAAGCAAGATTCAAGCCAATGAATGTTACTGATGAACACTAACACATGCAGTTTTCTACTTTGCTGATGTATTTGACACTTAAGCCAGATTCAACACCTTAAATCTTTCAAACAGGTTACAATAACTTTGTTTAAACCACTTTTAGCCCTAAGCATGCATACACACTAAGTGTTCCCAAAATCCTAGGTCAAAACAGGCAGTAACAAAGTTTTTATAGCAGATTGTTTGATTTAAGGGTTCAAACCCAAAAACTTGCAGCAAAACACTCTCAACAAGGCATATATCAGATACCAAGCACAAACAATACCTTCTAACAACACAATATCAAGATACAATCTCAAACAGGTAGACCCAAACACCCCTTTAACTTTTCAAAATCAAAATTTTCAAAGGCAAGGTGAGATTTAAGGCCACCCAAGCATCAATTAACTCAAAAACAGGTAAGATAAACAGATTCAAGCAAGATCAAGCCACAAAACACAAAAGAGCAAAGGTAACACTCAAATATCACAAATATCCAAAATTATATCAGATTTTGGGATTAAGGGTGTGTACCTCATGGATTTACATCCACACCCACGAATTTTGAGCTTATGTGCTAGCAAGAACAAGCACAAGCTTCCACAACAAAGCCTGCTAAGATTGAACAAGGTTAACGCACAAGAGTATAAAAACAGAAACTTGAAAAATCTTGATTGATGCAACCTTGTTACCCCACACTTGATTATCCCCAAGTTATAAGCCTCATAACACCTTAATTAACACAATTAGGATGCTATGATCAGCCCTATAACCCAAAAATTCCAAGGTTGGAACAAGTACTTAGCAAAATATCAAGAATGAGGAAAATTGCAAACTTTTGCAACCTCCAATTGAAAACTGGTTTTTAGCTTTTAAACTAACAATCATATAACAATAATAAGCAGTAATAAAGATTGGCCAATGACTTTTCTTCAATGCTTCAAACACAATTTCATTCAACTGAAAATGGGATTTACAGAAACTTGAACAAGGAAAAATCAAAAGCAAACGTCTCAGTGAGACCCTATGGCTTTATATATAGCCTTACAAGTGAGCTAAGAACAGAATAAAATGCTAAACCCTAATGCTTGAACTTCCAAAATTGCCCTTGTGAAATTTGAATTTTTTTAAGGATCATGTGACTGAATTTGTCATGTAGTTGAGGTGTGTGCTGTTGAAATAGCATCAAAGGCTCATAATGAGCTTAGGATGCAAGCAAGATTGTGAGGCGTTGGGTTGCTGGCATAATCTTGTCTTCTTCCTCAAACGTGTAGCAGGGCATGTCCCATGTGGCATGTGGGGTGATGTGGTGAGTGTTTTAAAAGTTGGGTTGTGATTAACACAAGTTTAATCAATAATGTGGAGCTTTGGGTGGTATAATTTTATCTAGATTAAGAAAACCCAAATCTGCTTATGAACTCCAAGAACAGCCATTTGATCTTGTTTTAGTTCTAAAAAGGTGTTAACCGCCATAATTTAAACTTAATTAAATAAGTTAAATCGCGTTAGGGTGAGTGGGATGTGAGGTGGCACAATGGGAAGAGCTGATTGGTTGTTTAGGGTGAGTGGGACAGGTGTCACCCATTGGTTGGTCTAGGTTACTAGGTTGTCTGGCCAGCTTTGAACCTCCATCTTTCAGAAACTTGTCATTTGCATTCCAAACCTTGTCAGCGCCCATTTTAGTTATAACAACTTTTGCAACTTTGCACTTTTGCCCCAAAAACTTTTGTAAAATGATTTCAGGGGTATTTCTTGCCATTTTTGCATTCTTGAAGGACTGGTTTGGCATTTTGATGATGGATAATGGTCTTGACTTGTATGTTGAGCATTTTGGAGGACTGAAGTTGCCAAGTCTTGTTTGATGAGGGACCATTTTTGCCAAATGTTGAAAGTTGAGGGTCCTTTTTGTAATTTTGGGATTTTCAAAGGACCAAACTTGTAATTTCTTGTACTTTGAAGGACTTCATGATGTATTTGACTATGTGAAGGATAATGGTTGAAAATTTAGCTTTGTTGAGGGGCTAAACTTGCAAATTCTTCAAAGTGGAGGGCCCTTTTTGCAATTTTGACAAACTTTAGGGACCAAACTTGTAATTATGAAGATACAAGGGTATAAAGTGTCAATTCTTCCATATTAGAGGACCCTTCTTCATAATTCTTCAAGTCTTCAAGGGTTTTCTTGGGAAAATTCTTCATTAGGGCTTGGTTCATTCTGCGGCTTCGTTTCCCGTGTTCGTTTTTGTATGATTCTTGTGATCTTTTGTCATTTTCTCAATATCCGTACCTAAAATACACAAGCAACAAACACAAGCATATATTTGGGTATTTTGATGATATTTAATGCATTTTAAGCCCTATTTGGAAGATGAGACTATGTACAAAATCAGTCTCATCAACGTACCATTTATTTACGTAACTAAGAACATTGCTCATTTTATAATTCTGTCGGTACTTACCAAAAGTACGGGCTGTATTCCTATACTTAGACATCACCATAAATTATGAGAAAATTTGTAAAATTCACTTATAACCTGTAGATAACCCATATTAAATTTCATAAAAAGTTTTCACTTTTAAGATTTTCTGCTCGACACATTTCTAAACTTAAATTTTCGGACAGTTTTGTACCTTTACGTTGTAAGACCTCTTTGACACATTTAAAATGCAGCACTTACTAATTTGACTCCTAAGTCTTAAAATGGACTCAAAAAATACAGGTTTCTAACTAAAGAAAAACTTTTAACTCTTTTTAAAACTCTACTTATAGTCCCCGAGATTTGACCTAAAATCGAACACAATTTCGGATTATGTCGACTTTCATCTCCCAGTACACAAAATTTCAAACTAGCGTAACTTTTGACTCGTTAGGAGTTAAAAGCTCTATCTTATATCACAACGAAGCTTGAGAAAAGCTCTACGACTACATCTAATCCTTATAACCTGAACTTAGACTTAAGACTACTAAAAATGGCCTTGAACAAACTGTTTGAAAAAGACGTTTTAAAACTCGCATCAAATCATCATTTTAATCCATTCTGATAACTCTTAGACCTATAATAACCTCATATGAACAATCCTAAACATCCTAAACATCCTGTATCACTTGTAAAATCAAACATTCAAAAAAACCCATTTGATAAATCATACATGCAATGTGATTAAACCACTCAAAAACATTCAAAACGTCATCACAAACACAAACCCATAACTAAAATCATCAAACACCAAAATCAACCAAACACCCCCTTTTGACCGTGGGGTGTAGGTGACCAAAACACCCAAAAAAATTTGTTCCCATCCTATTTTATTGATGAATTACCATTACTAAAATATAAATTAAACATGCATATAGTTTAATTGAATCAAAACCCATTTTTAAAAAATCTTTAAATTTTGAAAAATCAAATGAATGCATGTTGTAATTGAGTGAATCAAAACACTTACAAAGGGTTTAGAAGATGTGGTGTAAGCTTAAATTCTTCAAAAACTAAAAAAATTGGTGGTATGGTGATGGTGTGGTGGAGGCCGACGGTCAAGAGAGAGGAGAAGGAAGGGGAAAAAATTTCATATTATTTTGTGTTGTGTGTTTTTCTTTCCTCCCCTTCTGTAAAACCTTGAGGGACCTCTCTTGCCAACTTGGTTTTCTTATGGCCTCACATTTAAACTACAAGTTTCAAAGGCGGAAATCGACTCACTAGTTAGTTTTGAAATTTTGCGGGAGTTGGGGTTCGTCTCGGCTTCCTAAAACATATTCATACATCTATACTCACACAAAATAAAGTAAGAAAGGTTTCGAATTGACTTATCACGTAAGTCAAAAATAAAAATCACGATAAATTAAATATCGAATAATCGATAATAAAATATAAACTTTGGGCATCCGTCGGTATCGCGATCTCTATCGATTCTTCTTAAATCGTCAAACATCGAAATTTAGTCTCGTTTATCGGTTTTAACTTAAACCGTCAAATAATTCCACGATAAAGTTTTTCAAAAATTTCAAAAATATGCGTAAAATAGGATAAAATAGTGACCTCGGTTTTTGGGGTGTTACACCTATATTGGCTTTTGGTGCATTAACTAATACAGATTTTCATAAGTAACATAAGATATGTTTTCAGAACTAAAACCAGTTAACATGACAGACAACTAGGTTTTCCAGGACTTATACATTTCCGCTACTGTTAAGTCTTTATTATGTTTAAGTCATTCATACTATGTCATATATTCATGCACTGAGCGTTTTGCTCAGCCGTTACTTTCCTTTCCATGTCCCAAAACGGCAGGTACCCAAGACTCGAGCATTTGGAGGACGTGCATAGGATGGAAGCTGCCATAGACTTCTTTTCCTTTTGCCTTTATATACTTATGCTTGTTTAGTCATCTCTCATTTCCTTTACTTTATTTATGTTTTGGGCTTATGTTTAGGAACCGATGTTTGATTCTGGTTTTCCCTATGGTCATGTATGTTTTAGTACATGTTACCTTGCATGCTTTGATGACACGCCATAATTACGCGTAACGGTCCACTTATCAAAGTGGGGTGTCACAACTATGGTATCAGAGCCAAGGCTTCGACCTGTAGGCTCTAAAACTTGACCTGTGACTAGTGGGTAGTCAGTAGGAGCTTCCTAAGCCAACGCTTGTTATTCCATGTATTTATGTTTTCAGCACCTTGTTGTTTTAACCATGATGTTTTCATCAGTATTGCTTTTACTAATATGGACTGAACAACCGTCATCCATACTTATTTACGTGTCATTGTTTCATGCACGATGTTCCTTGTGAACTGTGGCTAATGTGAACTGAACCCCAGCAGTTCATAGTTGGTCACATAAATTTTTTTCTGTTAAGTTTTGACAACTGAGTTTCATTCATTTATTCCATGTATCATTGTCGCAGGTTTATGAGTAAGTAAAGGTTCGTACATGACTGGCCCTATTTAGTCGCATGTGCTTTTATCGAAACTTTTAACTTTGCGACCGACCCATAGGCATCCCCTCGCCATGTCTTTTGTTTGGGTAAACTGACCATAGGCGTTTACTCTCGCGCATATAAAGGTTTTCATAAACTACATCATGCATTCACGAACTGCTTACATGCATAAAAACTTTCTCATGATTTATTGGCATAAAATTTTTTCATGTCCCCTCATACGTTACTATGTCTTTATGTCAAGTATGTTTTCATACTATCATGGTTAACTTCATTTTCATGCTGATTATGTTATATACTCCTTCATGTTAAGTTGTTTCATGTTTCTTCATGGTGATTTCGTCTTCATGTTGATTACGTCTTACGTCTATTTTTGTTTTTTATGCTTTCATGCAAGACACTGTTGGAATTCATTTAAATCCTGCTTTCATGATAGTCATGGTTGGTTTTCATTAATCATGCTTTCAGGAAAATCATCATTGAAATTCGTTTAACCATACGTTAGCGTTTCTCTATGCAACCAGAATGATGTATATACTGGCATTGCCAGGTTATCATGATGGTCTTTCTAACCGTTTAACCAATTATTTTCCTTTAAAATCATGTCAGATGATCGACCCCATACCGATCATTTCATGTGCATTCCTTGTGTACTCCATGTACCGTATTCCATGTGCGTATTCCACTTGCTGATACTCTACAAATTGTTGATGCCGCTCATAACTTGGAGTTGTTACTAAAGGTTGATGCTGCTGATTACTTGGAGACGTTATGAGAGGCTGATGATGTTCACTACCTGGAAGACGAAGACAAAGGCGTTAGAGCAAAGCAATTGGACGAGAAGATGCTTCACCATCAGACGATTTCCATCAATCATTGTCCCTAATTCTTATTTACATGTCACACGTCATTCAGTTGTTGTTTCAGGCATATGAGTGTGAACCGGTACCAGCCGGCCACTCAGCTGAATAGTTACATGAATCGCAGTTATGAGAATGACCGTCATGGAACTGGCAGACAAAACCATAGTAACCACTACTATGACAGCAACTATCCTAGCAATCGCAATCGAAGCTCCGGCCGCGGATGTGATCAGAAATACAAAGGACCAGTAGTCAAATCGATCCGCTAACTTTGGCATAATAACCTAATATTTGTAGTTCTATTTGTTTCCCATCCGGAGACACATGTCAAGACATCATTCAAGACACATGTCTCACGTATAATTTCTGAAGACACATGTCAAGACACTAGTCAAGACACATGTCATGCTTATATTTCCCAAGACACGAGTCAAGACACATGACTCACGTCCAATTCTGGAACATCCTTAAGAAATTCAAGGTACCCTCCAAAGGGTATATCCATTTTGTGGTGCTGTGTATTAATCAGGCCACAAGAATTTCAGTGCCATCACCGGCGTATCAGTGAGATCTGTCACGATTGCTCGATGACACTTTCATTTCTTGCACCCATATTTCATATATTCATGACCATAAAGGACGCCATTCGTATTCCCCATGTATACGAAGGTTTTCCTTCAGCCTAATGATGAGATCCAAGCTGCTAACACACTTACCTCGGACATATGCGAGTTAAATATGATTCTGATTTTTGGACTATGAACAACACACTATGCTGCGCTGGTCGCCATCTATATTAGATTATATACAGTGATGTTCAGGCTCCTGTATAAATTCAGCATGGTATTCCATCATGAGAATCTATACAAATCATTCATGCTTAACAAGTACGTGTTTGTTACCCCATGGCTGCAAAGATTTTCAGCTATCATTGATGACACAAATTTTGAGGTTCCTGATTCTTAAACAGCTAATTATTTTAAAAAATTTCCGATATAAATTCCAGAAGAACCTTTAAGGAGGAGGACGGTAACATGAGATTATATGTCGACTACCATCGATTTAAACAAATCACCATTCATGACCGTTATTCCCTCTACGTATTGAAAATGGGTTGGATCAACTTTAGGGTGCTAACCACTTTTCCAATATCGACTTATGAACATGCTGCCAGCATTGACGAGTGGAAGAGTAGGACATTTCCATGACTGCTATCCGTACACGACTCGGTCATGCTAGATTCATGATTTGAATTAGTCTCATCAATGCTCCAGCAGCATTATGGACTGAATAAAATGAGTTTCCATGAAATCATAAACAAATTCATCAGTGTTTTCGTCGAGGGAAAAACCTGATTTCCTCTAAGTCTAGAGAAGAACAGGAAGACCATATTTGCACTATGTTGCAAATTCTACAACATGAGAAATTTCACTATGAAATTTTCCAATATAAATTCTGGTAAATCTTACCATGACTCAGCTTATGCGTAAAGGTGAGAACCCTACACTACATTAGGTGTTCCAGAAAATCATACGCTAAGAGAAGTCTAATTTCGGAGACTCAGAGTTTCGCAAACTTCTATGTATCAAGTTTCTACGAAGCAAGATACAGTTACGTTCATATCTAAGTACCTGACATACCAACATGTTAAGATATAACACCAACAGACTAGGATGTTTGTCCATCATCTAAAATTGTGAACAAAAATGGGTCAAGATCTCCATGGATTTTGGTTACTAGTTTAACGCAAACTCAGAAGAAGCATGATGATATCTGGGTTATTGCCAACAGTTTGATCAAGTCAGCAGAATCCTTACATCCGCAAGGATTTCAGAACCAACAAATAGATCGGACATGTTCCAGCCAAGGCTCATCCGATCACTTGGTAATCCCTCAGCTAACGGGCCAGACAAAGATTCACATTTGTGCTCCTTATTTACGTTCACGTCCTTGTTCTAATTTTACGACTTGCTTTCACACTCAAGTTCATGACACTATTCACGTTGATGATCGTATCCTGGCTTACGATTTTACGTTCATTTTTGTTCTGGGAGGTTTTACAAGAACTTGAGAGACCAGACTCAAGTTTAGTATAACTCTCTATCCTCAGACAGACGTTTCACGTCACATTCCACGTCTCACCTTATAGCGTTTGGCGTTACCGCCGCCGTATTACATGTTCACGATATGTTTCACATGTCATGTTTAATCCACGTTTCTCATATCACGTTCACGATATGTTACACGTATCATTGATCACCATATGTTTTCTAATATTACACTCACCATATCTCCACGTATCACGTTCAAAATTGTTCACGTATCACGTTCACAATTTTTCACGTACTACGTTTCCGTATGTCTCGTGCATCATTGCTAAGACGTTACTATTATCAGTTAGTTGAGGTTATTTTGCATCATAACATTTCAGTTACCCTTGCACGTTAATTCTTATCCCCTCAATCAAATTCAGGGGATCTATCTTACGTTGATAACCATGAACTTTTACGTATTTTCAAGTCAAGGTCAGGATGACCTGACCAAGATTTATCAGTGGTGTCAAGTTCTTGTGAAGGAACCGTTACGAGAGGGAAGCCACTTGGAAACGGACGAGTCCATCCGGATTTTATCCTCTCATCCTTCCATAATTCAGTAAGACTCTTTTAGTAACGTCACGTTCCATGTCCTTTTAGCCATGTCACGTTCCACGTTCCTTTCTATCATGTCACCTTCATGTCCTTTTATCTTACATACCCTCTCAGTTTGATTCGGGTATGTTTCTCTTTCAGGTACTTTATCTATAATTCGGGGACGAATTATTCTTTTTAGGGGGGAAGAGTTGTAAAACCCGCATGCTTTTACCATGAACAGTACACTAATAACATACGTACATATTAAAACTTTCCTTTTATAGCATGAACACGTGTCACGAATGTTAAGAATTAAGTACGTGTTATTACACGATAAGTATTAATTACGTATTAATGCACGATGATAAGTACGTATGTGGTAATATAAGATAATTATTAATTATAATAATTATAATCACGAACATCTAAAACACGATCATTTGAACCACGTACATATATTAATACACGATAAATAATAATTACGTATTATAGATATAACATGAACATTTAAACACGAACTACACAAATATTTAGAATACACGAACACGCTTACTTAGTGATTTTAAACACGAAATGTAGTACCAATAAGGTGTGAGACCCCCAAAATCTGACATGGAACAACTAGGCAACGAGGGGGTAACACGTCATAGTATAAGAAACAATGAATTACAGTTCATACAAAGCTGACGAAATAAAAACATGTTCATTACATCATAAAAGGTAAGAGTTTTTTTTAAACATAGGTCCCAGAGTTTTAAAAGCGGAAAATTATATTATTTCGTCTCGATTTATAACAATAAGTTGCCCAAAAGATTGAATAAACTTCTGATAGTTTATATAAAACAAATCTTTCAAAAGCATCACAGAAATCTCCAAGCTGCGATAATATCCTGCGGCTCCCATCCAAGCAAAGCTAAGTATAATACATGAGATTAAACATGTAAAATCGTCAACATAAAGTTGAGTGATATTCATAGGTTTAGCAGTAAAGGTGTGGAACACAAACATTCATTCGTAAAACAAGTATTATGGAGTATGGTTATATACGTCAACCATAGTCCGAAATCATTATTATTGCTGTTTAGTTCATGAACCGAAGCTTAACTCAGTGTAAGTTCCTCTAGGGAGTATTCAGCCTAAATACTCAAGTAATAAACAAATATCAGTGCGTCAAGGTACTTGAGACGGGGATAGTCAATCCTGATGGATCCACCCACAACATTCGCGCTTAGTACTCGAAATTAACGGTTCGTGATCGGGAGAGGAAACTTAAGGCCAGACTAAAAGCAATAATAATATTGAAAACCTGAAATCATACATGTTCTGGATAGCATACAAGTTCTGGATAGCATACAAATTCTGGATAGCATACAATTTTTAAATGGTTGTGTCACCATGTAAAATCTCACCCCGTGTTTAGAAACCATGAACAAGTAAAAATGGGCTATGAACTCACCTTAGCCACGAGGTAAGTCAATCATGGTACTCAGCAACTGAGTAGAAACGGTAGTGGTAGACGATCACCGACGATATAGATGCCCGGGGAAACACGGAAACCGCAACCTATCAAAATAAGGTGCGCGTTAAGACTCGAACTCAAATATCGATATGTACCAAATATAATATGACTCAAATGTTTTCAAAGTATACACGTTTCAAAACCATTGACACAAATCAAATGAATACATTTATCCAACGTTACTCGCTAAAACACTTGAACTCTTGAAAATAACCCGTCATAAGACGCCAAGTCAATGCAAGTCAAACTATCCTTAAACCTTATTCGGACCAGTAGCTAAGTCATTTATACAATGACTAAGCACTTGAATAAGTCATCATGTCCGATGATGAATACTCAAACTCACGCAACACAAACATTGAACTACGTGTCCAAAATAAAATCAGCAAGTACACCCCGAATGTACACACCGATCTACCCTACCTAGACTTGTCCGTTTTACATGAAAATTGGTGTCAAGGTCACTTATAACCTGTATAAGACCTCACCAAAATTTGAGCCAAATTTCACACTTTAAAATCCATCAGCTCGACACTTTACTCGACTCCAAAATTGGGACAGGTTTGTGCACTTTGTTAAATCGTTTGGACCACTTTAAAAGTAATAACTCGACAATCCGTCTTTTGAAACCAATACTAGACTCGTCAAACTCAGTTTGTAAACTTTGAAAATCAGTAGTATCAACTATCTAACCAAGCCTAAAGTCCCCGAGAGTCGACCCAAAATCAGCCACAATTTCGGATTGTGCCGACTTACGTCTCCCGGTACACGAAAACTAAAACTAGCATAACTTTTGACTCGTAATGACTTAGAAGCTCTATCTTATACCAAAACGACCGTCTCGGAAAAATCTACAACAATTTCAAATAATATTAGTATTTCTCAGACCTTAAACCCACGAAAATTCAGTTAAAGACCTGCTGTCCCAAATTGTACTTTTAGAAAACAAGTCAAATTAATTTTCCAAGCAACACCACTCATTCCTATACCTATAGAATCATCATACTATCATACCTATCCACTAAACACTCCAAAAACACTTGCATGTAAAATCTAACAAAATCAAAGATTAAAAACAAGACTTTTAAGGATCAAAACATGATATTCTTACCAAAAACCTTACATGCAAGATGATCAAAACACAAATCCACCATGGAATTATGAAGTTTCTTGAATGTTGATGCATGTGCTTGAATTTAGTATCAAAAGAATCACCATTGAATTTTATGAATGGGTCTTGTTTTAGTTTAGGCTAGATCAAAGTAATCATCAAAATAATTTGATGATTTGGGTTGTTTTGGGTCACGGCTAAAAAAAGAAAGAAAGGGGAGAGAGTAATTGTTTTTGTGTGTGTTTTTGAAATGAGAAAATGAGTAGAAAACTAGTAGAAAATAAATATATAGTGGGTGGAGGGACCAATCTTGTAAATTTTGAAACTTTTGGACTTAAAAACAATTTAATAGTTTTAAAGGGTAGAAAATGGTTATTGGTAAATATTGAAAATATTTACGGGGCTCGGGTTTCGTAAAAATACTTTTCAAAAGTTACAATGCATCATAAAAATGATTATACGATATCTCGACACGACTTAATACGTAATTAAAACGACATCATCGAAAATATTAATTATCGAAACAATCGATAAATAAACGTAATATTTTGGGCATCCGTCGGTATCGCGATCACTAGGAATTCTCGTTGTACATTGATTTTGAATAAACTCGTTGTAAAACGCACGCGGGTGATTTTAAATCAAAAACTTTGATTTAAATTAAATATGGAAAAATAAAATAAAAATTTTATAATTCCATACAAAGTATTATCAATGATCAGTAAATACTTAAAAAGTATTATTTATTAAAATATCAAGACATATAAGAATACAAGAAAACGTAATACGTTGGAAAATTCAGAAACACGAATAAAAAGAATAAAATAATGCTGGGAAAGTACGGGTTCTCACAGTCTTCCCCCCTAAAGGAACTCTGGTCCCCAGAGTTCTTCTGAAAACAGTAGAAGATGCAAACAAGAGGAGGTACAAAGTGTGGAACAAAATTCATTGCTTCCCAGGTAATTTCCGTACCACGACGAATCTTAACGGTTAGAATTCGCTATGCTTCAGTTCCTTAGTTCCTTTTCGAATAACTTTTCAGTCTTGGATTAGAATAACGATCTTTCAATACAGAGATACATCAAGAGATAGAATTGTTGGAAATACGTGCGATAAACTCACAAGAATGAACACAAGAATCGCTCAAACAGGCAAAGTGCGATAAAATGAATCAAGATTGTAAATCAACAAGGGGTCGCAAATCGTGCAACTGTAAAACGTGAAAATCTTAAAATTGTAAGAATCTAGTCACAAACGAAATAGAAGGGAAAAATGAATAACATATGATCATTTAAAATACAAGCTGTCAACATCAGTTGTATAGGATTTTGGTATTACTTTAAAACTTAGTTTTAAATATTTTCTTTATTAAAAGAAAATTTTACCAGGTGTAGTGATTTAAAAATCAACTCCATATAAAATGAGTGGGTAAACAGTTGTCAAATCTTTTTCTTGATCAGGACTTCAAGGTAAAAGTAACTCAGTTCAAATAGTTATTTTGATCAGCTTAAGAGCTTTTCGGGTGACTACATGAAATTATCGTTAAAAACTCAGGTTTATCGTTACCATTAGAAAAATCAGATTTTCCAAGTTATTTAGAATCATTATTATAAATTTTAAATTAATTTAATAATTTCATTAGGTTGACAGTAAAGTATGATAAAATCAATTACTTTAAAAGATACAACTTGACACTGTTTAAACATAAGTTATAAATTTACCCAAGAGGATGTATAGATCCGGTACTTAACTTGAAAGAGTTATTTTGGTAATCTAAACATTTGATAAAGTGTATAAAACATTCTTAAAATTAATAATAACTTTTAGAAATTCAAGAAAGTGTTTAAGATATCAAATGATAAACACGTAACACGGTTTCTGGTTTTTAGAAAGTGACAAAATAGCAAACGATTATGAAACGAATATCGATCAACAACTAGTATACAAGCAATAGCACGAGAGAATAAAACGGAAGTCGTATCAACTCTTAAAGAACATGATAGAATTGACGCATCGATGATAAGGAAAATAAGAAACAAGGATTATAGCAAGATTAATTCACGAGTGCGGTTGGCGTCACCAATAACGGCTTATTAAGTTCTCGGTGGTCGACATACGATCGAAAGAGAAAAGCCACACAACGAATTTTCGAATGAAAGAAAATTATTAAGAAGTCACTTGAGAGAAATTCCAGTAAAATGAACAACATTAGAAATGAGAGGCGAAATCAACACATGATTCACACGAATGAAATTTCAAGGTGACAAAGTCTAACAAACATCATGACAATTACACGAAATCATCGTTCACGTCCAGTCATAAATCATTAATCACGTCCAAAGACGTTTCGTTGTTCTTCCAAGATAGATAGAGATGGTCGATCATAGAAGCATAACAATCGTTGAAACTTTCAAGTCTGGTATCAATGGTAGGAAATTAGACAAGCAATAACAAGAATGGTATCATGAAGGAAAATGAGGTAACAAGTATAACAAAGGTTGTTGAGTAAGGAAATATGTGCTTGAGGCATGTACTTTGTTCAAGAAAAGATAATGGTTCATATGTGTATGTCGTGAACTGTTGTTACTCGCATAAGATGTAAAATTTTTCAAAATTTACATTTATCTAACTTTTTAAGGAACATAATTAAAAATTTGATTCTTGGTTAAATATTTAAGGTGACTACTATTTGGCCTTGCATGACTCCTTCTAAATTAAGCATAGGTGATCAGGCCATGCATAATTTAGGACTAGCAATGCGATGCTCATCTTCGTCATATGTAATAACATTTGTAGAAACAGGAATCAAAATAACATATGAAACTTTTCGCCACTAAGTTATTGGCTACATATTTAAATCAACCATTTTATTGTTACAAGAATTCTTAACAAGACCAATTGTAGAACAATTGGTGAGAATACATTGTAAAATTAATATAAATTAATTTTATAAGATAGCATTCAATTATTTAAGAAAGCCCAAATGAAACCTTTTGTAAAATGATTCGCAAACAAGACCAGTTTGAGTTTATATGGTAACATGACAATAGTTTGTAAAGTAGCGAGTGGGTTACAAGAGGGAAATAAGGAGTAGTTCAAGACAGTCAACGAAATGGTTACAAGGTGATAAGGTTTCAAGAGGTTTAGCGGAAATTGTCAAGAGACATGTGTCAAGATGGTAACGAACGATGAAAATAAGAACTTCAACCTCGGTCCAAATCAGTGGTACGATAGAAGCAAAGAAAGACAGTATAGAATGACAAATAAGTCATATATAAAAGAAAGGATAAAGGAATCCGTATGTGCACATCGTAATTTATTTGAAAAAATATACTCTTAAGAAAGTAGTGCATCAGTTAACCAATAGTACAATTACTCCGAAAGGTTTCTATATTAGGAAGTTACCGAATTTTCAAAAGTTCAAGATCTATGTATAAGTATGAGCGAACTCAAAGTTACTATTTTATACTTGTTCAAACGCAATCATTGTTTTTAGTTTGCAAAATATCATTAGTTAAAGTTTTACGAGCTCAAACGAACTCGAAAACGCTTGAAATCATATTTTCAAAGTCTATCAGTTTTGACTTTTGGGTTTGACTAGACCAATTAATTCACTAAATGATATTTTTAATACTCGAAGTCCTATGTATTTCGATGTAAAACAACGTTTTGAACAACTTTCTAATTTTACCCGAGACTTGAAACGGAATAAAAATGGACGAAAATGCCCTTGCATTAAATCTGTCAACAAAATGATATTTTAGCATTATTCAGAAAATAACTTTTTAGATTTTACAATCTCAAATGAACGTAACTTGCTCGATTTTAAAGTTTACTGGTCAAATTTATGTCCTGAACGGACGTCTCAACAAGTAGAAATATATATTTTTTTATGTCTAATGTTATAAAAATATTTTCTCGACACAGCTTGAAATTAAATCTAAATTTCATAATAACTCAGAATTAGTGTACACACAAGACTTGTGGACTCCATAAAGACGAAAGAGAATAAACTGTACAATTAAACATGTAAAGATAACACGGTATAGAAATAGTTCAAGAATGCCAACGATAATCTGAGAGATCTAAACGACGCATGACATTCATGTCTTCGGTTACAAGATGCAATGCAGGAAAGTCTCCGGGCGGCGTGATTTTCCAAAATCACAAGACATACCGAGAAAGAAACAAAATATTAACAAGTCACACTCCTGAGGCGAGGAGGTTTAATGAAAAAGGGAGGATACAAGTAGGATCGTATTCCAAACAATCGTCACATGATAAATGACGATCATGTGTTTCAAGGTACAACGGATGTTGTAAGTCAAAGTCGAAATGTAGAATGGTCAATGAAATAAGATGTAATCCATGTACAAGTGTCGTGTAAAACGGTGGCGTAAAGGTAAATCAAGATTATGAAAATCCATAATATTATCCAGGTACTGATTCAACGAATACTTCGAGATGTGTGACTCACACGATGTCTTTTAGTCTTTTTCGGAGACACATTGAGCTACACAATGGTCTATAGACTAGACATTCAATCACGAAAGGTCGGAAAGAAAATCTACGTATCTAAATAGATATTTTAAAGGAAATAAACAATGAAAGCAACACGCACGGTAGTAAGAATGAAAATCAGAAGTTTATCGAAAACAACACTTCTTAATCCCGAACAATGGTATCTCGAGAGTATGCACAACATGTATCAGTGAGTCGAGAAAAACAAACGGTTCAAAACGAATGAGCATATGAAGCCAGTCGTATCACGCATAAATGAAATAGCAATAGTACTCATAAAAATGAGCAATGAAAAGACGGCAACATACGTGCTCTGAATACAAGTACGTAACGTCATAACGATATAGAATCATTGTAATAAGATCAAGTCACAAGAATAAGAATTCAAGAAATACAGTAAGAGCAGATGAAATCACGGTAATATCGAACGATAATCCATGAAGCACAAGGCTTTGAAAAGACATAGTAATTATTGTCATTAGCGTAAAGTAATATTTCAAAATGAAATCAAGAGATGAAATACTACAACGATAATTAAAAGTAAATAATAAGGATTAAAGAGTTACCCGCAAAGATATCGAACAACAATGGCAGATTCTGTGTTTGACACTTAGAAACAATAAAATATTTGAACTTTCGGTTATAGACTAAGTTTTTGAAAACGACTCAGTTTCCTATAACCATGGCTCTGATACCAATCTGTGAGACCCCCAAAATCTGACATAGAACAACTAGGCAACGAGGGGGTAACACATCATAGTACAAGAAACAATGAATTACAGTTCATACAAAGCTGACGAAATAAAAACATGTTCATTACATCATAAAAGGTCAGAGTTTTTTTTAAACATAGGTCCCAGAGTTTTAAAAGCGGAAAATTATATTATTTCGTCTCGATTTATAACAATAAGTTGCCCAAAAGATTGAATAAACTTCTGATAGTTTATATAAAACAAATCTTTCAAAAGCATCACAGAAATCACCAAGTTGCGATAATATCCTGCGGCTCCCATCCAAGCAAAGCTAAGTATAATACCTGAGATTAAACATGTAAAATCGTCAACATAAAGTTGAGTGATATTCATAGGTTTAGCAGTAAAGGTGTGGAACACAAACATTCATTCGTAAAACAAGTAGTATGGAGTATGGTTATATACGTCAACCATAGTCCGAAATCATTATTATTGCTGTTTAGTTCATGAACCGAAGCTTAACTCAGTGTAAGTTCCTCTAGGGAGTATTCAGCCTAAATACTCAAGTAATAAACAAATATCAGTGCGTCAAGGTACTTGAGACGGGGATAGTCAATCCCAATGGATCCACCCACAACATTCGCGCTTAGTACTCGAAATTAACGGTTCATGATCGGGAGAGGAAACTTAAGGCTAGACTAAAAGCAATAATAATATTGAAAACCTGAAATCATACATGTTCTGGATAGCATACAAGTTCTTGATAGCATACAAGTTCTGGATAACATACAGTTTTTAAATGGTTGTGTTCCACCATGTAAAATCTCACCCCGTGTTTAGAAACCATGTACAAGTAAAAAGGGGCTATGAACTCACCTTATCCACGAGGTAAGTCAATCACGGTACTCAGCAATTGAGTAGAAACGATAGTGGTAGACGATCACCGATGATATGGATGCCCGGGGAAACACGGAAACCGCAACCTATCAAAATAAGGTGCGCGTTAAGTCTCGAACTCAAATATCGATATGTACCAAATATAATATGACTCAAATGTTTTCAAAGTATACACGTTTCAAAACCATTGACACAAATCAAATGAATACATTTATCCAACGTTACTCGTTAAAACACTTGAACACTTGAAAATAACCCGTCATAAGACGCCAAGTCAACGCAAGTCAAACTATCCTTAAACCTTATTCGGACCAGTAGCTAAGTCATTTATACAATGACTAAGCACTTGAATAAGTCATCATGTCCGATGATGAATACTCAAACTCACGCAACACAAACATTAAACTACGTGTCCAAAATAAAATCAGCAAGTACACTCCGAATGTACACACCGATCTACCCTACCTAGACTTGTCCGTTTTACATGAAAATTGGTGTCAAGATCACTTATAACCTGTATAAGACCTCACAAAAATTTGAGCCAAATTTCACACTTTAAAATCCATCAGCTCGACACTTTACTCGACTCTAAAATTGGGACATATTTGTGCACTTGTTTTGTAAAACCGTTTGGACCACTTTAAAAGTACTAACTCGACAATCCGTCTTTTGAAACCAATACTAGACTCGTCAAACTCAGTTTGTAAACTTTGAAAATCAGTAGTATCAACTATCTAACCAAGCCTAAAGTCTCCGAGAGTCTACCCAAAATCAGCCACAATTTCGGATTGTGCCGACTTGCGTCTCCCGGTACACGAAAACTAAAACTAGCATAACTTTTGACTCGCAATGACTTAGAAGCTCTATCTTATACCAAAGCGACCGTCTCGGAAAACTCTACCACAATTTCAAATAATCTTAGTATTTCTCAGACCTTAAACCCACGAAAATTCAGTTAAAGACCTGCTGTCCCAAATTGTACTTTTAGAAAACAAGTCAAATCAATTTTCCAAGCAACACCACTCATTTTTATACCTATAGAATCATCATACTATCATACTCATCCACCAAACACTCCTAAAAACACTTGCATGTAAAATCTAACAAAATCAAAGATTAAAAACAAGACTTTTAAGGATCAAAACATGATATTCTTACCAAAAAACTTACATGCAAGATGATCAAAACACAAATCCACCATGGAATTATGAAGTTTCTTGAATGTTGATGCATGTGCTTGAATTTAGTATCAAAAGAATCACCATTGAATTTTATGAATGGGTCTTGTTTTAGTTTAGGTTAGATCAAAGTAATCACCAAAATAATTTGATGATTTGGGGTGTTTTGGGTCACGGCTAAAAAAAGAAAGAAAGGGGAGAGAGTAATTTTTTTGTGTGTGTTTTTGAAATGAGAAAATGAGTAGAAAACTAGTGGAAAATAAATATATAGTGGGTGGAGGGACCAATCTTGTAAATTTTGAAACTTTTGGACTTAAAAACAATTTAATAGTTTTAAAGGGTAGAAAATGGTTATTGGTAAATATTGAAAATATTTACGGGGCTCGGGTTTCGTAAAAATACTTTTCAGAAGTTACAATGCATCATAAAAATGATTATACGATATCTCGACACGACTTAATACGTAACTAAAATGACATCATCGAAAATATTAATTATCGAAACAATCGATAAATAAACGTAATATTTTGGGCATCCGTCGGTATCGCGATCACTAGGAATTCTGGTTGTACATTGATTTTGAATAAACTCGTTGTAAAACGCACGCGGGTGATTTTAAATCAAAAACTTTGATTTAAATTAAATATGGAAAAATAAAATAAAAATTTTATAATTCCATACAAAGTATTATCAATAACCAGTAAATACTTAAAAAGTATTATTTATTAAAATATCAAGATCTCAGGATTTACATATAAGAATACAAGAAAACGTAATACGTTGCACAATTCAGAAACACGAATAAAAAGAATAAAATAATGCTGAGAAAGTACGGGTTCTCACATAACGGGTGTAGTGTTGGGCTAGCGTCCAAAAGAAAGGCAGTGGGCTCAAGGCCCACTTGGTTATCTAAACCGTGTATAAACCAAACAGACGAGGAGGTATTATTTATTTTTGGACAAGTCAGGAAAACCTTAAAACATCAAACATGCCGTCGTTTTGTTTTGTTCTTCTTCTTTGTTTCTTCAGCCGTCGACCAACACCAAGACAAGAGAAAAAATCGTGGGTCAATCCAAGGAAACAAGGTGTGTGTTCGTGTTTGTTTTATTCTAAACCCTAGCATAATAAGTAATCGTTAATTCCTTGTTTTCTTTTATTAATTATGCTAAGGGATCAAGAACCGGTGATTAATAATTTAAAAACATGTTAAAACAAGATGTATAATAAGGGAGAATCGTTTGGTGATGTTTAGGTGCAGGTTACACGCAAACCGAGACCACACATGGTCTCAGTGGTGATTTTCTGTCCAACCAGCCGCACCATATAAGGGTCGGTGGTAACTACCTTCCACCAGCCGCAACCCTTAAGGGGTGTTGGCTGGATGGTGGTCTGTCAGTGGCGACCTAGCTGGGGGGGGGGTGTTTGTTCTAGCAGTGGGAACGGAGACCTTGGTGGTCTTGGTGGGAATTTTATAGACGGCAGGGGGTAGTAACACACAGGCAGGGGGAAACAGAAACTAGCAGCAGGTAGGTTATAAAAACAGTGGGAATTATGAACTAACAGCATGAACTATGAAACCAGTTAAGGGTGTGTTTGGTTCGCAGTGTAAGGACAGTTAATGGGATGTTTGTTTTGGGGTTTAAAGACAGTTTAAAGGCGTGTTTGGCTAAACTTATAAATAATTATTTTATTTAATCTAGTTAGTTTAACTATTACATCTTAATTAAGTTAATTACATGCGTAACATAAGTGTAGTTTTATTTGATTAAAACATAGTTTATGTTGTACATGTTATTTAAATAAAGCTTATGATTAAATAATTATTTACATAATTATTCATGTACATGTAATTAATTAAACTTAGTTAATTGAATTATAAAGTTTAATCAGTAAATCATGGATTATTATTAATTAATAAATACTTACAATATCATGCAATAGTGTTATTAATTAATAATTACAAGTTTAGACTAAGTATTTATTTATTTATTTTAGACTATAGTATTAATTAATTATTTTAACATGGACTATAATTAATTAATAATCATGACTTAGGTTATAATTAATAAATATTAATACATGTTTTAACCTAAGTATTCTTATACACTTTAATTTAATTAAATCATGCTTATATTTAATTAAATCATATAACCTATAGTTTATTTAATTAACATAATATTATTAATAAACTATACTATAACTACATGACTTATGATATTAATCCAGCTTAATTCTAAATATGGAAACTTTCTAATTCATGAAACTTACTATTTTTGGAAACCTTCTAATTTTAGAAACTAATCTATTTTAACCAGTTAATCTATTTTTGGAAACTTTCTATTTTAAGAAACCTGCTATTTTTTTAGAAAGTTATTTATTATTACACAACAAGTATAATAATACAAGAAATACAAGTAATACTTAATCAGAATATACATAATACATGATAAATACACCATAACGTTAAAATCAGTAAAACAAGACATGAACATATAAAATAAGCTAAGACATGATATAAAATCAGTTACGTACTCAGTAATCATAATACTTATACACGTATACTATTTATGTAGCATTAGTGAGATCAAAGTAGGACTCTCTTCCGTTCATCTTCTTCTTTCACTGGACTTAAGGTACGGATTTCCCGTCCTTCAGTAAGGAAAATCTCTTCCTTTATTAGGATTTCCTGTATGTAGCCAACTGTTTTTCCCCTGTAGTTACAGATTAAATGCTTACGTTTTGTTAGTTACCTTAGCCATATACATGCATGACCAGTTCACCTAGTTATGGAGGTACCATAACCATAACACTAGAGGCACTAGTGTTATGACTTCACCACGGCGGAGTGATAGCTCGTGGCGTCCCTTTTTAGTTTTGGCCATTATATTATATTATCATGTGGGGCATATGGGTGCATCCTAGTTACATGTCTCAGTCAGGATTTCATGGTGAATGTGGTGTGTGCCTTGCATCCTTCACAAGGAGTTAATCCCTCCTACCCACTTACTAGTTAATTAGAGGCAACCCCTCTAATTGCATGATGAGGTCTCCCCTCCAAGTATTCATGCACGTTGTTGACCTCATGACCTAGATTGGCTTTTGGTACATTAACTAATACATATTTTCATAAGTAACATAAGATATGTTTTCAGAACTAAAACTAGTTAACATGACATACAACTAGGTTTTCCAGGACTTATACATTTCCGATGATGTTAAGTCTTTATTATGTTTCAGTCATTCATACTATGTCATATATCCGTGCACTGAGCTTTTTGCTCAGCCGTTACTTTCCTTTCCATGTCCCAAAATGGCAGGTACCCAAGACTCGAGCATTTGGAGGACGTGCATAGGATGGAAGCTGCCATAGACTTCTTCTCCTTTTGCCTTCATATACTTATTGCAACACCTCGTTTTGGTAAATGGAATGTCACGCGTGATTATGGCGTGTCATCAAATCATACAAGGATAAATGTCTTAAACATTACATGACCATAAAGGAAATACCGGAAACAAACATCGGTACCCCAAAGTAAAGCTCATCACACACAAACATAAGTACTGTAAAGGAAAAGGACTAAACAATGTCCATGGAAATAAGTAGCAAAAGTATGATGATAAGCATAAAATAATGAAGGCTAGAAAGCTTCGAATCCATATGCACGTACACTTAAAGTCTACGAGCGTCCCTGAGTACCTGCCGTTTTGGGAACATGAAAGGAAAAACGGATAAGCATAACGCTCAGTGCACGGATATACAAGCATAGAATGAATAACATAAGCATATACAACATATAGCAGCAGAATTGATTAAGTCATGGAAAACCTGATGTAACTTAGTAAAATTGGTTTTATAGTTTGAAAAGCCTTATGTTTATCTTATAAAAACTGTTTAACATGTTTATCATTAGCCAATATAGGTCATGAAATATCAACGTGCATGAATACTTGGAGGGGTGACCTCGTCATGCAATTAGAGGGGCTGCCTTTAATTAATATAAGTTTGGGTAGGAGGGATCATCTCCTTGTGAAGGATGCAAGGCACACACCACATTCACCTCAATAATCTGCAAAAAAACATGTAACCTAGGATGCACCCATACGCCCCACATGATAACATAATAATATGGCCAAAAGCTTAAAGGGACGCCACGAGCTATCACTCCGCCGTGGTGAAGTCATAACACTCATGCCTCTAGTGTTATGGCTATGGTACCTCCATAACTAGGTGAAACTGGTCATGCATGTATATGGATTAGGCATTTAATTAAACATAAGCAAATCAAAACATATAAAACATATACTAGGAAAACAATTGGCTACATACGAGGAATTCTAATAAGGAAAGAATGTCCATACTAAAAGGACG
The DNA here is from genome assembly GCA_025667525.1 of Glebionis coronaria. Lineage (NCBI taxonomy): Eukaryota > Viridiplantae > Streptophyta > Magnoliopsida > Asterales > Asteraceae > Glebionis > Glebionis coronaria. The sequence continues at coordinate 488,575,869 of CM046879.1, read as the reverse complement.
GAGAATCCGTACCTTATGTCCAGTGAATAAAAAAGACGAACGGAAGAGAGTCCTACTTCGATCACACTAATGCTACATACATAATATACATGTATAAGTATTTTTATTACTGTGTACGTAACTGGTTTGATGTCATGTCTTAGCTTGTTTTATATGTTCATGTCATGTTTTACTGATTTTATCGTTATGATGTGTTTATCATGTATTCTGGTTATTATGATTAAGTATTACTTGTATTTCTTGTATTATTATACTTGTTGTGTAATAATAAGTAACTTTCTAAAAATAGCAGGTTTCCTAAAATAGAAAGTTTCCAAAAAAAGAAAGTTTCCAAAAATAGCAAGTTTCCAAAAATAGATTTACTGCTTAAAATAGATAAGTTTCTAAAAATAGAAAGTTTCCATAAATAGATTAGCTGCTTAAAATAAATAAGTTTCTAAAAATAGAAAGTTTCCATAAATAGAATTAAGCTGGATTATTAAGCTAATAAGATAAGTTTAAGTTTTACTAATTAATATTCTAAGTCATGTGATTAATAGTATAGTTTATTAATTAATACATGTAAATAAAATAAACTATATGTTATAAGATTTAATTAAATATAGCATGATTTAATTAAATAAAAGTGTAAATAATACTTAGGTTAAAACATGTATTAAAATTTATAATTAATATAACCTAAGTCATAGAAATTAATTAATTACATGTCATGTTTTAATAATTAATTAATTACTTTAGTCTAATTTAAATCATAAACTACTTAGGTTAAAATCATGTATTAATTAAAAATTATAATTAACCTAAGTCATGTCTAAATTAAATTAATTATATAGCATGGTAAATTAATTTAATTAATCTTGTAAATAAATAAACTTGTAAAAATAATTAACTTGTAAAATTAAGTCGTGAACCAAACCCGTGTTTTAAATCTAGACCCGGACCAAACAAACACCCCCTTAACAGTGGCGAACCGGCTTGGCCGGTTGCCATTGTTTTCGCAAAACAGCCACCGACTTAAGCCGGTGGTTCCCCTTGGTCTCTCGGCTAGCCGTTGGCTAAGCAAAGTTCCCACTAGCAGTTAGCCGGTGGTTCCCCCTGCTGCCGCGGCTCGTGTTTCCCCCTGCTAGACCAAAACAGCCACCGGTCTTTGACCGGTGGTGTTCTTGCTGCTGCCGAGACCCAACCAACGTCAAACGGTACCCCGACATGCGTCGGGGTCCCTTGTTTCTTACGTCCGAGACACACAAAACCACACCGAGACCATGAGGTCTCAGCTGGTGGTGAATCGAAGACCACCGAGAGCTTCGGCTCTCGGTTTCCTTGCGTCTGCCGAAACAAACACCCCTAAAACATCCATGTTTATTAACCCCCATGATTTAATTAACATGTTTAATTACTACTTTTTAATAAACTCATGATTTCATGTGTTCTTGATTAATAATAGAATTAAAAAGAAAAAGTTTAAAGATTACCAATGTGTGAAACAAAAGAGAATGATAACATGAACGATCTTGCTAGAATTGGATCACCAAAAATCAACAAACACCCCTTCCTAGTGGTGTTCTAACCGGCGGCCAAAGAGGGAGAAAAAGTAGGCTAGGGTTTAGTTATTTTTCTAATCTTCTGTATTATGAAAAATATATTTTCCTTCTTTTCTATTTTAGCAAAAATTAAAAGTAGGCTAGGCCCCTTTCTTGGTTCTTGCCGCGGGTAGGTGGGGCCCACAAGGGAAAACCCATTGTTTTCCGTGTTCTAATTATTTACGTGTTCTCGTGGTCGTGTTTACGTGATTTATTTATTCCTCGTTCGTGTTATAATATATATTTATACGTAATCATAATAAATATTACGTAAATACATAATAATAGGCTCGTGATTATTTACGTTCATGATTTCATGTGCGTGATTATAATTATTCTTGATAATAATTATCGTGTATTAATATGCTTAAATACTTATCGTGTAATAACACGTACGTAATACTTGTAATTAACATTCGTGAAACGTAAACATGTTATATTAGGAAGGTTTTAATCATGTACGTACGATTATATATGTATTGTTCATGGTAAAAGCATGCGGGTTTTACAACTCTTCCCCCCTAAAAAGAATAATTCGTCCCCAAATTATAGATAACGTAAACTGGAAAAGAAGAACATACCCGAATTCAAAATATGAAATGAGGGTAAGAAGCCCGGATAGACTCCTCTGTTTCGTAAGTGGCTTCCCGCTCGGTATGATCCCTCCAAAGGGTTTTGATGAATGGAATCGTCTTCCTCCTCATGACTCGTTCTTGTCTGTCAAGAACGCGTTCGGGTTCTTCTATGAAGGTAAGATCTTCACGAATCTGTTCTAGTGGATACTAAACCATGTGAAAGGGATGATATTTGTACCCTCTGAGTAAGGACACATGGAAAACATCGTGAACATCAGAAAGCTGCGGAGGTAACGCTAAACGATAAGATACTTCACCGACTCGCTCAATGACATCAAACGGTCCGATGAATCGAGGACTGAGCCTCCCTTTGATTCCAAAACGTCTAACACCACGCGCTGGCGAAACCTTAAGAAAGACGTGGTCTCCTACGTTAAAATGTAAGTCCCTACGATGCTTGTCGGCATAACTCTTCTGACGTGCCGTGCTTCTTGCAATTTCTGCTTAACTACTACGACATTCTCATTAGTCAACTCTATCATTTCTAGTCCTTCAAGTGTTCGCTCACCAACCTGATCCCAGCAGATTGGGGAGCGACACTTCCTGCCATACAACATCTCGAATAGAGCACATTTAATACTTACGTGCCAACTGTTGTTGTATGCAAACTCTACCAAACAGATGTAATCTTCCCAATCTCCCGTCCATTCTAACGCACATGACCTCAACATGTCTTCTAGTGTCTTTTTTGTTGATCCCAAACATAGATCGATTTAGCTTTGTATTACCGAGATTGAATCAAGTATAATACGTAGAGAAACTTTGTTGTATTGAACAATCTAAGTGTATGCGGAATTTAACACTTAGAACAAAGAACAAAACAAAGTAAACAGAACTTTCACTTTGATTAATAATATCAATGAATGATTACAATGAATGTGTTATGAGATAAGTGGAAGAGGTGTATATGATATGTGTTTTATGTCTAACCCTAAGGCCTCCTTTTATAGGTTTAAGGAGCCTTGTACAAAAAGCTAAGATAAACTATTTTAGGAAGAGACATAAGATAAACATAACTTATTGACTAAATCTTTTTAAACATTAAGAATATATTCTGAATTCTTATCTTCATATTTGGTCCACCAGCTTGAAGAATTCATCATTGGCAGATTTAGTCCTTGTCTTTGTCTTAAGATTCTTCTTGTCAACGCCTTGATAATTCTTATCAGCGTCTCATCTGTCAGCGCCTCGTTTACTCTTGTCAGCGTCCAATTTCCTCTTGTCAGCGTTCCAGTGACTTAGCTAATTTTATTCCCAACAATCCTCCCCTAAACTTGATATCTACTCTAGTAATCAAGTTTCTGAATAAAATAAAACATACAGAGAGGATTCTTACAAACATGCTCTATCCTTGAATTTGAGTAATAATAAATCTCGAAAAGTCAATCACTCAAATCACTTGTATAGTCAGCCTTCACTTGGTCTTAGTCATCTTTAGCACCTGTAGAGTCTTTGGAGCTTTCTTTATTACTTTTGTCACTCAAATTCGATTGCTCCTCCCCTTTTTAAGACTCCTCTCCAAGATTAATATACAAGGACGGAACCAAGAACATCCTCATTGCATCAGCTTCCAAAACAACAAGTCTATCAGTTCAAAACAATGATCCTTGACAATTTGTACCATTTCTGTATTATGCTTTTACAAGCTAATACAGATTTTCGTCAATTCTATTAATGTCAAACATTTCATACTGTCCTCATCCATATTCGGGAAATGAATCCTCAATGTTGATTCATAGGACATGGGGAAGGACTATCTGATGATAAGACTGACTTGACTACATTAAAGCTAGTGCTAATAGTCTCAGCCATCTCCATAACACTATACACCCTTGTAAATGTGATCTCTGCTGCTACTAGATGTCAATCACTAGGAAAAACATCTCAATGATCATTAGGCTTCCAGATATCCAAAAATATGAAAAATTAAAGGGTGATGAAACGTTTTGGGTCTATAAAGAAGTTTATAAATGACACCAGCTAAGATGTCATAGCATAAAATGGACTTGCGAATGGAAAACTTTAGTTAGAACATAAACAAAGGTCATAATCCTAAGGAAATTAACTAGTCTCTAATATACAAGAGTGACAAACACTGTTCATGCATACACTCATGCAAAAGCATGATAGACACACATGAACTCTAGAGTCCTTTGCTCACAAATTCCCCAAAGAGAAAGTTAACTCATATAAAACCTTTACAACTCCCCAAGTAACCCAAACATATACCCAAAGTCTCCCAACCGACCAAACCCAAATCTAGGTCAAATGTCTTGGCAGCATGCATAGTATATCAACTTTGCATGCTACAGTGCCTCACGAATTAGAAAACTAAATCGTACTCACCAGTGGACACAATCTAGAATTGTACAAGAGTTCTCTAAGAGTACCCAAAAAACTAGAGGTTTACCTCCCCTTAACACAAGCATACATATCATTATATTCGAAGAAGCAAAATTTTATCACAAATCCCTGTTCATCCCTTTGTGACCTAAACACCCAATTTGTTCCAATGAGACTAGTAATGACCTTCTCAAGATATTTAAATCTATTGCAAGTCATTGAAATACCATTAAAATTAGAGTTTTTCTCTTGTTTAGGTTTCCAAGTTAAGTGGGATGATGCTTTAGACCCTTGACCCTTACTAACCAAGTATCTTTGTTTATATGGTCTAACATAAGGTCTCATACCAAACTTGGAGCTGTCACCGCTGCATTTGCTCCTGTCAGCGTTGAATGTTCCTGTCAGTGCTGAATTTGTTCTTGTCAGTGCCTAAATTAGGGTTTGCTACAGGAACATACTGTCTGTTTGACCAAGTGTTGGTCTTTTGAAAGGGTCTTTAACCATGAGTATTAGCAGTCTTAGAGAAGAAAGGAGCTGGTCTAGTAGCCTGTGGTCTAGTATGGACAAAAGGTCTGTGATTGACATTAGATGACCTATTGTCAACAAATGAATTGTATCCACTGACACAATTATAGGCCAAATGTGAAAAGCTCCCACATAAGTAACAAGCCTTTTTGGACACAAACTTAGGCTTAGACTGATAAAACCCTGTCCCATTAACACTTGCTTGACTTTGGGGTGACCTAGGTTTCCTATACATTTCAGCATATTTAACACTAGGTTGTTTCTTAATTGGGGAGCCAAGATTAACAGCTTTTCCAGTGATGGGATTGGTTACAGTGATAGGTGTAGATACTACTGGACTCTCAATGAGTGTAGGCACAAATGGACTCTCACTAAGCATCCCAACCTTAACAAACAAAGTGAGGTTGGCCTTCTTCCACTCTTCTAGGTCAATAACCTTTTGTTGATATTCCTCAACTGGGGAAAGGACTCTAGGTGGAGGAATAAATTCCTCTTCTTGGAGTTCTGGTATACTAGTCCAAGACAAATCCTTTCTCAGGACACCATAGAAGTTCCCAGCAGGTGGTGGAGTAGCAGTATAATCTTTCATCCCAATTCCAGACAAATCCCTAGAATCCCTTTGTTCATTAACACATTTTTCTAGGGTTTGTGAGGCTTTATCAAATCTCTGGATTTTAAGACTTACATTATCCTTATTTTTGATAGCCTCATCTAACTTAGCATGTAATTCAACATTGACCCTCTCCATGATGTTTCTAATATCAGTACTAGCATTTAAATCATGTTAAGATATTGATTTGATCTTTTAGGTCAAACTCCATTTTCTTATACTCAGCTACAGTCTTTTCAGTTTGATTAAGAGCAATTTGATAATTAGATAACTTGCATATTTCATTAGAAACATCTGATTTTAACTTTAAAATTTCTTTGTTAAGTTTTTCAGTATTTATACTACAAGAAGAGTCATGACATACCTCATTATCAGAACATGAAGAAGAATTGGAACTTGTGGAACTTGAAGTAGACGTGGCCTTAACTGAAAACATCATCAGATTCTTCTTCACCTTCTTCCTTAGCCTGGTTCACCTCACGATATTGGATCTCGTTCTTCAAATCAAAGTTTCTCAACAAGCTCTGATACCACTTGTTGATCCCAAACTTAGATCGATTTAGCTTTGTATTACCGAGATTGAATCAAGTATAATACGTAGAGAAACTTCGTTGTATTGAACAATCTAAGTGTTATGCGGAATTTAACACTTAGAACAAAGAACAAAACAAAGTAAACAGAACTTTCACTTTGATTAATAATATCAATGAATGATTACAATGAAAGTGTTATGAGATATGTGGAAGAGGTGTATATGAGATGTGTTTTATGTCTAACCCTAAGGCCTCCTTTTATAGGTTTAAGGAGCCTTGTACAAAAAGCTAAGATAAACTATCTTAGGAAGAGACATAAGATAAACATAACTTATTGACTAAATCTTTTTAAACATTAAGAATATATTCTGAATTCTTATCTTCATATTTGGTCCACCAGCTTGAAGAATTCATCATTGGCAGATTTAGTCCTTGTCTTTGTCTTAAGATTCTTCTTGTCAACGCCTTGATAATTCTTATCAGCGTCTCATCTGTCAGCGCCTCATTTACTCTTGTCAGCGTCCAATTTCCTCTTGTCAGCGTTCCAGTGACTTAGCTAATTTTATTCCCAACATGAATCGTTCGCTCCGATTGGCCGTCTGTTTGAGGATGAAAAGCCGTGGTAAGCTTAAGTTTTGTACCCTAAGCTTTCTATAGACTTCTCCAAAATCACGAAGTGAAACGAGGATCTCTGTCTGAGACGATGCTGGATGGAGCACCATGAAGTCTCATGATCTCCTTCTTGTAAGTATTGGCGAGTTTACTGACCGAATCTTCCTTGCGGATCAGTAAGAAATGAGCTGACTTAGTGAGTCGATCAACGATAACCCAAATCGCATCGTGCTTCCTCTTTGTCTGCGGAAGACCGGTAACAAAATCCATGGTGATCTTGTCCCACTTCCACTATGGAATATCTAACGGTTGTAGAAGACCGCCAGATCGCTGATGCTCGATCTTAACCTGCTGGCAGGTAAGACATTTGGAGACGTAAGTCGCAACATCCTGTTTCATACCACTCCACCAAAAGTATTGCTTGATGTCATGGTACATCTTGGTCGAACCAGGATGAATATAGTATGGGGAGCTATGAGCCTCAGCTAACAATGCTTCCCGGAGTTCTTGATCATCAGGAACACAAAGTCTCTTGCCCTGCCATATGATACCATTTGCGTCTACTCGAAAATCTGTCTGCTTCTCCAAATTCTGAATTATCGCCCAAATTTCACCATCATCCTTCTAAGCTTCCTTGATCCTAGAGAGTAACTCGGGTTGCACTCTAAGATTATCCCAGTAACCGTGTTGTCCATGTACCATGATCTCAATGTCTAGTCGCTCCAAGTCTCTTATAATTTCCTCCTCAATTTTAATTTCGTTTATCATTCCGTACTTCCTTCTAAGTGCATCTGCCAATACATTCGCCTTGTCGGGATGATACTGCAGATTTATGTCATAATCCTTCAAAAGCTCTAACCATCTCCTCTGTCTCATGTTCAATTCACGTTAAGTGAAGATGTACTTCAAGCTCTTGTGGTCTGTGAAAATGTCACATGATTCTCCGTACAAGTAGTGCATCCATATCTTCAATGCAAACACGACTGCTGCAAGTTCCAAGTCATGCGTAGGGTAATTTTACTCATAAGGCTTAAGCTGTCGTGAAGCGTACGCGATCACTTTCCCATGTTGCATGAGAACACAACCAAGTCCCTTCCCTGATGCATCACTGTAGATCTGAAATCCACCTGTACTAGATGGGAGAATAAGAATCGGTGCAGATACTAACTTCTGCCTTAGGTCTTCAAAGCTCTTCTCTCGTTCTTCAGTCCAGACGAATTTCTTCCCTTTCCGCATCAGTTTGGTCAATGGTAGTGCTAAACGGGAAAAGTTCTCCACGAACCTACGGTAGTAACCAGCTAAGCATAGGAAACTGCGAACCTCAGTCGCTGATGTCGGTCTTGGCCACTTGGTAATAGCCTCAACCTTTGCTGGATCCATGGTGATTCCTTCTGTTGATACAATGTGTCCTAAGAACGCCACCGTGTCTAACCAGAACTCACAGTTAGAGAATTTAGCATACAACTGCTTCTGGCGAAGAATCTGTAATACTCTACGAAGATGGTCTTCGTGTTCCTCCTTGGACTTAGAGAATATCAGGATGTCGTCAATGAAGACAATGATGAACTTTTCCAGAAATTCATGGAAGATTTTGTTCATCAAATCCATGAACACTATTGGAGCATTGGAAAGGCCAAATGGCATGACCATAAATTCGTAGTGGCCATAACGTGTACGGAAAGCAGTCTTGGCGATGTCCTGCTCTTTAACCCGTAGCTGATGATAGCCCGACCTCAAATCAATTTTGGAGAAATGTTTGTCCCCTTGGAGTTGGTCCAACAAATTGTCAATGCGTGGTAGAGGATACCTATTCGTGATGGTGATCTTGTTGAGCTCGCAATAATCTATGCAAAGACGCATATTGTCGTCCTTCTTCTTCACGAATAAGACCGGTGCGCCCCATGGAGATGCGCTCAGTCAAATGAAGCCTCGTTCCAGAAGTTCTTGCAATTGATCCTTCAGCTCCTTCAACTCTATGGGAGCCATGTGATAAGGAGCCTTAGAAATTGGCTCATCTCCTGGGATGAGCTCGATATTTAATTCTACCTCACGTGCAGGTGGTATGCCCGGAAGTTCTTCTGGAAATACATCTAGAAATTCTGACACTATCGGCTGTTGATCCCAAACTTAGATCGATTTAGCTTTATGTATACGAGATTAGATCAAGTAATACACGTAGAGAAACCTTTGTATATGTATATAATAATCTAAGTGTTATGCGGAATTAACACTTAAACAAGAACACACAAGATGTAAACAAACTTTCACTTTGATTAATGAGATCAAACTTGCTTACAATGAAAGTGTTTATCATACGAATACTTTGTGAAAACTTACTGAACAAATAACCTAAAGGTCTTCTTTTATAGACATAAGAAGCCTTGTACAATAATCTACATATCAACTGTTTTAGGTAAAGATAAATATAGAAAATACATTGTTGTTCCTATCTTTACTAGAAGTATTCTAGAATACAATAAACGCGTAGACTATATCTTCCATCAGTGCTTGTCTTCAATGTATCAACGCTTGACTTTGTCTTATCAACGCTTGATCTGTCAGCGTTTGTTTTACTCCTGTCAACGCTTGTTTTACTCTTGTCAGCGCTCAAGTAGACTGGCTATAATTTATTCCCAACAATCCTCCCCTAAACTTGATATCTACTCTATTAATCAAGTTTCTGAATAAACATTAAGAACCAGGAGGAATATACGTTCAACTATTTTTATCATTAAGAAGCCTTGTACAATAATCTACGTATCAACTATTTTAGGTAAAGATAAATATAGAAAATACATTGCTGTTCCTATCTTTACTAGAAGTATTCTAGAATACAATAAACGCGTAGACTATATCTTCCATCAGTGCTTGTTTTCAATGTATCAACGCTTGACTTTGTCTTGTCAACGCTTGATCTGTCAGCGTTTGTTTTACTCCTGTCAACGCTTGTTTTACACTTGTCAGCGCTCAAGTAGACTGGCTATAATTTATTCCCAACAATCCTCCTCTAAACTTGATATCTACTCTATTAATCAAGTTTCTGAATAAAAATTAAGAACCAGGAGGAATCTTACAAACCTTCTCATATTGGTAATAAATAAATCTGATCTAATCTTTGGCCACATCACTTGAATAATTAATTTCCAGCTGTGTGTTTTTCATCTTCTCCAAAATTGCCTTGGACATGAAATACTGACCATCTACAAGTAGATACTCAGCAAACTTTGTAGAACTCAAATAATAAACACCAACAGCCGAATATAATCTCCATTGAAGACCACTGAGATCATCTTCAAGATCCTTCCAAATAGCAAGATCTTCATCAATTGGTCCACACATTCTCTTGAATGTTGACCACAGTTTTATTGCATTGACTGAAGTGGGATCTTCAGTCTCATACTTGGTCTCTAACAACCTCCATAGGTCAACCAAGTCTTCTCTATCACAACTTGCAAACAAAGATATAAGAGTGGTAAAAGTGTGAACCTCTTTTCCATACCTGCCAATCTTCCAAAAACCACATTCATTTTCTTCATAGCTTATAATGGGGTTTCTGGAATCAAGTGGTAACACTTGTACCATATCTGAAGCTTCTAATGGTGAGAGCTTGAGGCTCCTTCTTAAAACAGCTTCACTTGGATATAATGGATCCATATATTTGGGAAACTCAAGAGGAATTCCCTTTTTCACAGGTCTAGGAACAAACATTGCCTTCTTAAGCTCCATTTCCTCTACAAGTTCTTCTTTTCTTTCATCAGAAAGAAGTCTTAGAGTGTTTGCTTCCTGCACTCTAACCCAAATAGGATAAGCCATGCACTCCAACTCTTCAAATGTCAAAGCTAACAATTTCTTATGAGTCTAACCTGTTCCATGACACCTGAGTAGCATGTAGTACAGCTCCCTTCTATCCCTTTTCAAATTTGAGAGAACATTGCTGGCTTTGTGTTTCAGAATGACCTTGCAATCCTTTTGTACTCTAAGAAGAATCTCCAAACCCCATATCTGATATGAAATGGTCAAATGTGGATTCTCCATACACCTATCTTCCCAAGCATGGTACATCTGAACCACCTCTGGCATATCAAAATCAAACTGCATTTTCAACTCATTCAACTTCTCTCTTGCCAACTCATCCCCATACTCAAGTCTTTCTGGCTGTTCTATGATCATTACACTTGAGTCTGAACTGGCATCATCACTTCCTTCTTGCTCTTCTGAAGTGACAACAAAAGGTGATTCACCTACCTTTTTCATTTCTTGTTCCACAATTTGTGCAGCCAACCTTCTAGCAAATTCAATCTGTGCTGCATTATTTGGAACAACTTCTTCTACCATAATACCCTTACCCATATCTAATGGATCAACTGTTGGTAAGGTAGATGGTAATACCTGTGAAGAAACATCTTTGATGATGGATGATGACTGGAATACATCAACCTCATCTGCAGGTCTGTCAACGCTCACTTTTGCTTTGTCAGCGCCCAAGTAACTCATGTCAGTGTTAAAATCTGTCTTGTCAACGCCAAAAATACCTGTCTCAGCGCCTCTTGTGATCTCCTTCAACATGGCTGTAAATGACTTGTTTAAGTTTGTAGGAGAGACTAGAGACGTATCAAAACCTGTCTGTTTCTTCAAACTTGTTAGGGCTTCAGCAATGCCCAAAGATTCACCATCATGTGAACTCTTATCACTCACATTTATTTGTTCATCCTCCCCTTTGGAAGATTCCTCCAACCCTCTCCTTGTGCTAGCATTCTCCAAGATAACAATCCTCTCCCTCAATTGCTTGAGTTCAAGGCCTTGTGTACTGACAATATGTACTAAGTCTGCATTTTGCTTTTGCAAGCTTATGCAGACAACCGTCAATTCCATCAAAGTCATTGGTTCCAATCTACCCTCCTCTAAAATGGGTATTTGACCTCCCAAGTTAGATTCATTGGGCATGGATGAGGACTTAATAATGGTGGGACTGTCTTGGCCAGCTCCTAAGCCAGAACCAATAGTCCCAGCCTCATCCATAGCACCAACCACACTTGTGGTGGTGGTTCTCTCTACTACATGGCTAGGACCACTAGAGGAGAACACTCCAGTAGTCCTTTGGCGTTTTTGAAACCTATATTGTGTTGGTGGAGATGATGATGTGGATTGGGTGGATGTGGGTTGGTTAAGGGGTGTTTGGGATTGTGAAGGATTGGTGTCAACGTTTGAAATAGGCACATCAACACCAACATTTAAAGTGTCAGCGTCAAAGGGTTCCTGATCAATTTGCATATGTTGTGGTGAAGGTAAAGGTTCAGGTATTGGGTCAATTTGGGGTTGAGGGTCTGGTTGGGGTTGTGCTGCTTCAATAACAGCAATCATAGCTGGGGTTAGGGGTAAGTCACGATGTGGGGGTGAGTTCATCTTGGTAAAAATTGCTTTCTTTTGCACAGGGATCGCATAAAAATCATCATGATCCCTTGTGCAGTAACCTTGGTCATCAAAGATCATTTGTAAAAATCTGGGATAAGCTAAAGTCATTTTGTTCCCTTTATTTTTACACATGCCCTCAAAAATCATTTTTGAAAAATTAAACTTTTGCCCAGTTGCAATGCACACAATAGCACTTGCAATGGATCTATTGATCTCATTGTGTGCAGTACACTTGGGACTCAAACATTGTAAGAGGACATGTATTAGGTACTTCCAGGCTGGGGGAAACTCCTGTTTATCATATTTATTTAAAGTTCCTTGTGCAGGAAAAGGATAACCCAAAGCCCTTAGTCCTTGTTCTATTTCATTTATGGGAAGGGTGGCTATACCATCTGCATCATCAAGATGCAAAGCTTGGCGAACCAGAGCTTTAGTAACCACCCATGTGCGCCCATGAACAATAGATGATAATGTAGTCACTCTATTAACTGTTGAGGAACTAACATTGTTCCAAAACTGTTTAATATGTGTGACAGGAATGAGTGGAGCATGAGAAAGAGCATACCTAAAAGGGGATGCGTTCAAATACGCCACCATTTGTGTGTACTGGGGAAACAGAGTATCATTAGCTTCAAGATATGCAATCATGTTGTGTTGACTTCTGAACCCCAATTCCAATTCGCTTGGTTTGAATATTGGTGCCATTGTTGAAAGTTGTTTGAATGATTGATAAAGATGAAGTTTATAAGATAAAATTGTGTTAGACAAGAATAATAGGTACCCTGTTTAAAAATAGGAGCCAAATATATAGGAGAAGAAAATGCATGTGATTGGCCCAAAAATAGGCAAGTATTTTCAAAACGCAATCATGAAAATATTGAAAAAGAATAAGTTTATCTCATGCATTAAATGAAGGTTATCAGCTCCCAAAATTACGGCCTAATAATATGTCAAAAAGTAACAACTAGGTAGGTCCCAATGAGTGTCAACGGTCAAAAATAACCTATCAACGCCCAACGGCTATAATCTTGTCAACGTTTACCAAAGCCATGTCAGCGTCTAAATTGGTCACAACAACGCTTGGTAAAATACTTGTTAGCGTCCAAAAATAAAAATGTTTAAAAATGAAAAATGACCTTAACAAAGTAATTTATCCTAGAGAAGATAACCAAAAAGTTGATAATTATTATAGGGCGGCAAGCACTGTCCAGTTATGCACACTTGCTTATGCAAGATAGACATAACAGTCCTCTAGTGTCCCTTGCTAACCAAAACTCTTAACAACTAAGTTACCTTATACAATTCCTTGTTACTCCCAGGTAAAACCCATGATAAAATCATTCCCAAGTCTCCCAATCAGACCACAACCAATTCTAGGCCAAAAATGTCTTGGCATCATGCATAGTATATCAACTTTACATGCTACAGTGCCTCATGAATTAGCAAAACTAATTCATACTCACCTGTGGACACAATCTAGAATTATGATAAGAGTATCATAAGGATACCCAAAAATCCTAAAGGTTCCTAAAACCTCCCCTTAAACTGTGATACATATGTTGCTAAAAATATGCAAGAGCATAAAAAATTTATGTCAAGATAGGAATTGAAAATTCCAACCATCATCCATAAACAAAAACATGCTCAAATGCTTCTCCAATGATCTATAAGCAACTCTGTATCCAATGGTATAATGCTAACACCACCTGCACATTTAGATTGAAAACCACAAAACTAACATTGTTGCTGACAACGCCCCGATAACACTTATCAGTGTTAAGAAAGGCTTTGTCAGCGTTAGACAAATATATTGCTGACAACGTCACAATAACACTTATCAGCGTTGAAGTAACCGTTGTTAGTGTTAGAAAAATATAGTGGAAAATCTAAATCCTCAAAAGACCAATAACAATGCATTATCCTGTACATACTTTTACAAAAATACTCCAAAACACATATTATGTGAGATTGATCATTCCAATACTTGTTACCAAGTATTGAAACCTTCCAGCATCAAAAGGTTTAGTTAGTAAATCTGACACATTCTCTTCTGTGTCAACCCTATCTGGTTGTATTAAACCTTTTTCAAAACAATCTCTTATAAAATGATGTCTAATTTCTATGTGTTTAGTTTTAGAATGATGCACAAGATTTTTAATAATGCATAAAGTGCTGTTATTGTCAACAAATATCTTGGTATGTATGAAATTATACCCATAATCCAACAGCTGGTTCTGAATCGACAAAACTTGTCCATAACAAGCAGCTGCAGCCACGTACTCTGCTTCAGTTGTAGAATTAGCCACCACTGTTTGTTTCTTACATTGCCAAGATATCAACCTGCTCCCAAGAAACTGACATCCACCAGTTGTGGATTTCCAATCAAACTTATCACCTCCATAGTCACTGTCTGAATATGTTATAAGCTCCAAAGGTGAATCTTTTGGGTACCACAAGCCAAGACTAGGATAACATCTCAGGTACCTAAAAATTATCTTGACATCATAAAGGTGACATTCTTTGGGAGTCACTTGATGGCGTGCACAAGCACACACAGCAAACATGATGTCAGGTCTGGAAGCTGTGAGATACATCAATGACCCAATCATTGACCTATAGTGCCTGACATCTACATCCTTTCCATCTCCAATCTTTCCCCAAGGGTGTTCTCTATCCATAGGAGTAGTAGCCCTCTTTTCATGTGGAGAAAAGCCAAACTTCTTCAAGATCTCAGCCACATACTTATCCTGGGAGATGAAGATACCATCCTCTTTCTGCTGAACTTGTAACCCTAGAAAGAAGTTCATCTCCCCCATTGCACTCATCTTGAATTTGTCTGTCATGAGCTTGGACAAATCCTCACTCATCTTTGGATCAGTAGATCCAAAAATGATATCATCAACATAGACCTGAACAAGAAGAACATCCTTGCCTTTCTTCTTTGTATATAATGTCTGATCTATGGTGCCCCTCTTGAATCTATTGTCCACCAAATAAGTGGATAATGTG
Organism: Glebionis coronaria; assembly: GCA_025667525.1. Taxonomy (NCBI): domain Eukaryota; kingdom Viridiplantae; phylum Streptophyta; class Magnoliopsida; order Asterales; family Asteraceae; genus Glebionis; species Glebionis coronaria. The sequence goes on along the minus strand of CM046879.1, from coordinate 488,560,610 downwards.
CCATACCATGCTCTTAGGGCTTGATGAAGTCCATACATAGCCTTCTTGACTCTATACACCTTGTCTGGATTCTCTGGATCCTTAAAACCAGGAGGCTACATGACGTATACCTCCTCTACAATAGTTCCATAGAGGAAGGCACTCTTTACATCCATTTGATAGACAGTGAAGCCCATGCAGGATGCATAGGCTAGAAATATTCTTATAGCTTCAATCCTTGCAACTGGTGCAAAGACCTCCTCATAGTCTATCCCCTCCTCTTGTGTATATCCCTGAGCCACTAATCTTGTCTTGTTTCTGACCACAATACCTCTTTCATCTCTCTTGTTTCTTAGAACCCATCTTGTCCCTATAGGTCTGACATATCTGGGACAATCAACCAGCTCCCAAACATCCTGAATTTCAAATTGGTGAAGCTCATCATGCATTGCTTCCACCCAACTTGGTTCTTTGAGAGCATCAAATATCTTCTTGGGTTCCTGTTGTGACAGAAAACAGGCAAACAAACATGCTTGCATAAGAGGGGTATCAACCTTCTTGTGAATATTAGCAATGAATCCACCAAGACCTTGATGAGATCTTCTAGTCTGAACAGGAGTCATAATATCACCAATGATTTAAGAAGGAGGGTGATTCTTCATGGTAGAAGTGAGAAATCCTCCTTCAAAAAGTCTAGTGTCTACAATCTCATCTTCCATATTGCTAATATCTTCATCAGACTCTCTTTCATCAATATGAACTTCTTCATAAGTATTGGAAGGTCCACCTTGTTCAAAATTGGAAGAGAAGAGAGGCTTAAAAGTGTTGTCAACGCCTGAACCTTGGTGGTCAGCGTCTGGGCTGACAACGCTTGAAATGTTGTTGTCAACGTTTGAGCCATCAACGTCTGAATTTGTCCTGTCAGTGCTAGATTTGCCTTTGTCAGCGTCTGAAGAACTATGCATGTTGTTAACTGGTGGTATTTGTGAACCACCATTTTCCTTTCCAGCAGCAGCAGCAGTAGCAAAAGCATCTGTCCATATGGGAATGGTAACATACTCTTGTATAGGAGAAGACTTTTCTGCTTGTGATCCAACCTCTTCATTAATCTGTGTACCTGAAACATCAACAACTTGTTCTTCCACAACATTTGAAGTTACCTTCACAATGTCTGGATTAGTAACAAGCATATAATTTAAAGTTCTAGATAGAGGTTCTAAATCAAACAACCAATTTGGACCACTTTCAGGATCACTAGGTTTACTTTCTAAAAACCTAACATGTACTCTTTCAAGTATACATTTTTTCCTTTTTAAGATAAACCCTATATCCCTTGCTCTGCACTGAATATCCCATGAAATAGCCTTCGTCAGCTTTTGCAGTAAATTTACCTAAGGCATCACTAGTATCAAGAACAACTACATGACAGCCAAAAGGCTTAAGAAAACCAATATTAGGTTTTCTTCCCCAAAGTAATTCATAAGGTGTTTTGTTCTGTATCTTGTTGACCAATGCTCTATTTTGAACATAGCAAGCTGTATTAACAGCCTCAGCCCAAAAAGCTATAGGGAAATAAGCATCAGCCAACATAGTTCTGGCTGCTTCAATTAGGGTTCTATTCTTCCTCTCAGCAACCCCATTTTGCTGTGGGGTTCTGGCAACACTAAACTGCCTAGTAATCCCTTTCCTGGCACAAAAATCATCTAACTTTTTATTCCTGAATTCACCACCATTATCACACCTAAGCATTTTAACTTCATTACCAGTCTTTTTCTCAATCTGAGTGATAAAATTAATTAAAGTATCAGCAGTTTCACTCTTCATAGCTAAAAAGAAAGTCCAAGTAAACCTAGAAAAGTCATCTGTGATGACAAAGCAAAAGGATTTACCATTCAAACTTTCTATAGTGGTTGGACCAAATAAGTCCATATGAAGCAAGTGAAGTGGTGAAGTACTAGAGTGCACCTGTTTGGACTTGAATGAGACCTTGTGTTGCTTGCCTTTAAGACATGCAACACAAGAGTGGTCATTGTGGAAAGCCTTTTCAGGCAAACCATCAACCAAGCCAAGTCTCACAAGCCTGTTTATATTCTTAAAGTTTATGTGCCCTAGTCTCCTGTGCCATAGATTACTCTCATCTACTGAAGCTTTAGCATAAAAACAAGACATATTATTATTCATTCTAATCCCATTCAGATTCACATTGTATATGTCTTTATGCCTAGGTGTTCTATAGTCAATATATTTCTCATCAGGGATCTTATAATCCTTACTTAACACCAAGCATTCAGTATCAGTAAACAGAACTTTATTTTTGTTATCACAAACTTGTGATACACTAAAAAGATTGTAATCAAGTTCCTTTACCAAAAATACGTTCTCAAAACGCAAGTTCTTGGTGAGAAGAGTTACTTTGCCTGTGATAGTTCCATATCCGCCTCCAAAGTAAACCTTATCATCATCCTTAATGGGAGTGAAGTTACTTAAATAATCTTCCTTCCCTGTCATGTGCCTTGAGCATCCACTATCCCAATATCCATAATCATTGACCTGTTTTTGAATGCCCTGCACATAAAGAAAACAAGTTAGTTTTCTTTGGGAATCTAAGCTTGACAGACTTGGATTCATCTGGTTGTTCAACAAGAACAGACTTAGTTCTCATAACAACCCCTTGTTCATCCCTCTTTGGATGAAATACCCAGTTAACCCCAATAGGTTTTGTAATGACCTTTGAAATATAATTAAATCTGTTGCAGGTCATAGAAATCCCATCATCATTAGGGTTTTGGTCTTTCTTTGGTCTCCATGTCAAACTTGAAGAAGCTTTAGACCTCTTACCTTGTGGTTGCAAATATTTAGGTCTGGTCATGTTTCTGTCAGCGTTGGAATTGGTCTTGTCAATGCTGAAATTACCCTTGTCAGCGTTGAACCTAGGGTTTGCTACAGAAACCCATTGCCTATTAGACCAAGTATTTGTCTTTTGAAATGGTCTTTGTCCATGAGTGTTAGACCTCCTAGTGAAGAATGGGGCAGGTCTAACAACTTGTGGACTTTGCTGTACACAAGGTTTGGGTCTGACAACGTTTGACTTTCTAACAGCGATGACATTGGAAGCGTTGACACACTTATATGCTAAATGTGAAAAGCTACCACAAGTGTAACAGGCTTTTCTAGACATAACTCTAGGTCTAGAAGAAAAGAAGCCTGTTCCATTATTGCTAACTTGGCTTTTAGGTGACCTAGTATTCCTATACATCTCTGCATACTTATCACTAGGTTTTCTAACAGTGTTTGAGCCAAGGTCAACAGCCTTACCAGTGATTGGGTTTGTTATCTTAATGGGGGTTGACTCATTAGGACTTTCACATAATAGGCCACCCTTAACAAATAAAGTAGGATTGGTTTTCTTCCATTCATTTAAGTCAGTCAACTTCTGTTGATACTCTTCAACTGGGGTAATGACTCTTGGTGGAGGAATGAATTCCTCCTCTTGGAGTTCTGGTAAACCAGTCCAAGATAGGTCCTTTTGTTGGACATCATAGAAGTCACCAGCTGGTGGTGGAACCAAAGTATAGTCATTCATCCCAATCCCAGTCATATCCCTAGGGTCCCTTTGCTTACTGACACATTCTCCTAGGGTTTGTGTGGCCCTATCAAATCTCAGAATTTTAAGGCCAACATTATCTTTATTCTTAATGGCCTCATCTAACTAGCTTGTAGCTCACCATTAACCCTTTCCATGATGCTCCTAATATCATTACTAGCTTCTAATTCATGTTTTAAGATATTTAGTTTGTCTTTTAAATCAAATTCCATTTTCTTGTATTCAGAAACTGTCTTCTCAGTTTCAGTGAGAGCTAGTTGGTAATTAGACAGTTTGCATCTTTCAGTACTCATATCATCTAATAATCTTAACATCTCTTTGTTAAGTTTCTTAGTATTTAACCTACAACCCTTACTACAAAAAGCATCATCATATACCTCATTATCTGATGAAGAGGAGGAGTGTGCCATAAGAGCATATTGAATATGCTCTTCTTCTTCTATTTCAGCAACCAAAGCTTGATCCTCTTCTCCATTCTTAACCAGATAGCTCCAATCCCATCCAATGCCATCAATTCCTTGCACTGCAACCATGGCCTTAGGATCCTGAGCTTTAACAACTTGGCTTGAGGGTTTCCCAGCATCAGACCTTCTTGGAGATCTGCATTCCCTCATGAAGTGTCCCATACGATGATAGTTGTAGCATTCCACCTTGGATTTATCAAATCCAGCAGTGTCCTTGGCATTGAAGGTCATCTTCTTCTTAAACCTTCTGTTCCACCTGTTTGCTCTTAGACTAGCAAGAGCCATGGTCCACTTAATATCCATCTCCTCCAAGTGTTCATCACTTATTTGCTCAAGGTCCTCAAATGTAATCGCTGAACCATTGGGCAAAGAAGCAATGTAAGCACACACAGTATCCAGATCCAAACCAGCAGGCTTAACTCTTGGAGAGTCACTTTTGTATGTGTCAGCGTCTGAAAAGGAGGCGTTGACAGGACATGTTCCAGCGTTGACACATGATCATCCAGTAACTGGATGCATGTAAGAGTCCTTTTGATTAAATTGACCTTCACTATGTGAGAAGAAGGCCATATTATTGTTGGTTGACTTGCTTCCATGCTCCAAAAGGGTTTCATCCTCCAACAGCCTCAGTTTGTTGTAGATATCATCAAAAGTAGAATTTTTGTAAGTGTTGTTGGCAAGTATAGATCTTGCCTCAATCTTCCACGCCTCACCAAGACTTTTGAGAAAAGTGGCATTAATGTCAACATCACCAAGTTTTGTCCCCATGAAGGACAATTTTCTTGTAATATCAAGCAATCTGCTTCTCACACTGCTAAGCTTTTCATTAGGTTGAGCCTTGAAGACAACATAATCATGCAAGAGTTGCTTCTTCTTCTCTTCCTTAGTATCTTCATTGCCACCATATGCAACTTCAAGAGCTGCCCAAAGGTCTTTTGCAGAGTCATAACCTCTGTATTTATGTTGGTTCTCTTGTCCCAAGGAGAGTTTTAGAATGTTTAGGGTTTTCATGTCAACCCTTCTCTTTGCTATGTCATCAGCAGCCACAGCTCTACCATCACCAGGTTTTTCTCTCTTATCTGCTTCTGAACATCCAGGAATAGCTGTTCTTGCAGCAATAGCATTAGCAATCTTTTGAGTTTTATTGAATGTGTTTCCATATTCAATAATCTCCTATAGAGTGTAGTCATAGATCCCCAGATATTGCTCAAAGTTGAATTTCCATAACTCAAAGTTGGTTGCATCAAGCATGGGAATCTTGATGTTTGGTAAAGGTGAGGAGGAGGAGGTTACTTCTGAATTTGACATGATGTTTTTAGGGTTTTAGGAAAATTAGGGTTTTGGTGATTTTAGGGTTCTTGTGTTCTTTAAGATCAAAAGTTCCTCAACAAGCTCTGATACCACTTGTTGATCCCAAACTTAGATCGATTTAGCTTTATGTATACGAGATTAGATCAAGTAATACACGTAGAGAAACCTTTGTATATGTATATAATAATCTAAGTGTTATGCGGAATTAACACTTAAACAAGAACACACAAGATGTAAACAAACTTTCACTTTGATTAATGAGATAAAACTTGCTTACAATGAAAGTGTTTATCGTACGAATACTTTGTGAAAACTTATTGAACAAATAACCTAAAGGTCTTATTTTATAGACATAAGAAGCCTTGTACAATAATCTACGTATCAACTATTTTAGGTAAAGATAAATATAGAAAATACATTGCTGTTCCTATCTTTACTAGAAGTACTCTAGAATACAATAAACGCGTAGACTATATCTTCCATCAGTGCTTGTCTTCAATGTATCAACGCTTGACTTTGTCTTGTCAACGCTTGATCTGTCAGCGTTTGTTTTACTCTTGTCAACGCTTGTTTTACTCTTGTCAGCGCTCAAGTAGACTGGCTATAACTTATTCCCAACATCGGCTGATTCTGAATCGATGGAGATTCAGCATCCATGTCATGAACAGTAGCTAGATAACCCTCGCAGCCATGTGAAAGTAATGCACGTGCTTGTAGGGTTGATATGATTTGTACAGACCTTCCGGGTATGAACCCGTTGTGAATGTACTCTGGTGCATTAACATCATTGAAGATGACTCGATATGAATGGCAGTCTATGGTAGCATGATGCTTGGATAGCCAGTCCATGCCCAATATCATGTCAAAATCATTCATGTCCATCGGAAGTGCGTCAACAGGACGAATCTTGTCATCAAACTCTAGGGGAAGGCTCTTGTACACATGGGTTATGTGTTATCCCTATATTTTATATAGTCGAACAAGAATGTAATAGGTCATCTTAGTCGTTATTGGTCTTGTATTGTAATAGGTTAGTCGGGAAAACCGGGCTTGGACTTTAAGCTAATATTGTCTAAGTTAGGGGCGTAAGCCCAAGGCAAAGCCAAGCCCGGCCCAAGTCACTTAAACACAAGGCCCAAAAGCCAAGGGTATATATACCCTCTTCCATGTGTGGAAGAGGGTGTTGGTTACTAATCACTTTCTCTCTCTAATAGTGTTTAACCTTCCATACTCTCTCTTATTTTCTCTTTCTACCTTCATCTACTTATCTCTCTTAAATATCATTAATATTGTGTGTTATGGATTGAAGTGGGATTAACATTTGGTATCAAGAGCCTATAGTGGATAGGTGATTGAAGATTCGTGTTTCATGTTCTTATTGATTTCATAAGGTATTTGATCCATAATCCTTAATCCAGATTTTTTTGTGTGTTTTTTATGGTTTATTTTTTATACAAATCATCTACATAGTTGTGGTAGAGATTTGGTATTGTTATTTTGGCTAAAAACACAAAATTTTTGGGTATTTGGATCATCTTTGGCATAATGTTACGTTTTTTACAAGTTTGTTCCGAGAAAAGAGGGATATCGATCAACTGTTAACCATTTAGGAAAAGGGTTTTGTTTCTCCGAATTTGTGGGTTTATTCCGAAGAAATTTTTCGGAAAAGGGTTTAATTTTCTGAAAAAGTTGTGTTTTCCAAAAATTATTCCGAAAAAGTGGTTTTCTCTGAAAAACCTTTATTCCGAAAAAGTGTGTTTTCCGAAGATTTTTCCGAACAAGTGTACTTTCCGAAGATTTTTCCGAAGAAGTGTGTTTTCCGAATATTTTTCCGAAGAAGTGTACTTTCCGAAGATTTTTCCGAAGAAGTGTGTTTTCCGAAGATTTTTCCGAAGAAGTGTTTTTCCGAAGATTTTTCCGAAGAAGGGCGTTTTCCGAAGATTTTTCCGAAGAAGGTGTTTTTCCGAAGATTTTTCCGAAGAAGGGTGATTTCCGAACTTTATTTCGAAGAATTAGTTATTCCGAAAAAACACATTTCTCTGAAAAATCAATTTATTCCGAAAAAACACATTTCCCTGAAAATGTCATTATTCCGAAAAACCTCATTTTTCTGAAAATCATCATTATTCTGAAGATACTCATTTTTTCGAAAAAGTGAAATTTTTTAACAATCGAGTGTTTTTGGCCTTGGAATTTTTGGTTTCTAGAGAGACAATTCTTAGGGGATTTTAACATCTTTTCTCAACAACATCAACCACACCTCATCACAACACATCCACTAAGATCCTAATCCATTCACAATCATCGACAATGTCTAACAACAATATCAGCAATGCAACTGCAAATCAAATTCGTTTGGAACAAGGTGGCAATGGGAATCCACCTGTGCTCACTGCCGGTTGCTATGTTCAATGGAGATCTCGCTTTCTCAGATTTCTCGATGGAAAAGAGAACCGAACTGCTCTTCGTCACTGCCTTGAGAACCCACCTCCAATTTTTGAATTCAGACCAATTACCACACAAGCAGAGGATGGTACTTCATCAACTATACGAGCTATGGAAGATTTCGACACATGTTCTGCTGAGAAAAAGAAACTCCTCCAAGCTGAAGCTGATGCTGTAAACTTTATACTCACTGGAATTGATAACGATATCTATTCCACATTTGATGCATGTCCTAATGCTATGGAAATGTGGAATGCAATTCATCGATTGAAGCAAGGTGAGTCAATCAACGTTCAAGATCTCGAGACTAATTTACTTTGGGAGTTTGGAAAATTCACATCCGAAGATGGTGAATCCATTGACTCATATTACTCGAGATTCTACAAAATGATGAATGAGCTTGTTAGAAATCAGTGCACCATCTCCAATCATCATGCCAATGTTCAGTTTCTACTTCAACTCAAACCAGAATGGCAAAGGTTTGTGACTTTGGTTAAACAAAAGGAAGATATCAAGACCATCTCCTATCACAAATTTTATGATATCCTGAAACAACATCAGAATGAAGTGAATGAACTAAGGGCTGAAAAGGCAGAACGGTCTGCTAACTCTATTGCTTTTGTGGCTGCTACTTCAACAAAACCCGTACACCGTCAACCACCACCTACTCATTCCTCAAAGTCATCAAGCTCATCCACCAAACCTCCAGCTACTGCTAAAAAGGCAAAAGCAATTGTCCCCACTCCACCTCCAAAGTATGACACCGAGTCAGATGGAGACAGTGATGATGAACAAACTTCAAGGGACAAGAAGATTGAAGAACTCATGTCTCTACTCACCACAACTTATAAGAAGATCTATAAACCTACCAACAACAACCTTAGATCATCATCCAATGCTCGATATAAGGAAGTTGATCATGCACCTAGGTATGATCGAGGCTAGGTATGATAATCAGAGGATGCCGAATCAAGTTAGGGCTAGAGATACTCTAGGCACTCCGATTGTGCAGAAGACTGAGATTCAATGCTTCAATTGCAAGGGATTTGGGCAAATGGCTAGGGAATGCAAGAAGCCAAAACGGGTTAAGGATTCGGGATATCACAAGGAAAAGATGTTGTTGTGTAAGAAAGAAGAAGCAGGAATTCCACTCACAACAGATGAAGTTGACTAGCGATATGACACTGATGATGAAGCCGATGATCAAGAGCTAGAGGCACATTATGTGTACATGGCAAAGATTCAAGAAGTGCTTCCAGAGGTTGCTGATACTTCTGGACCTATCTTTGATACTGAGCCAATTAAAAAGGTACCAACATATGATAACTATAATGTGTTTGCTAATGAACGACGGCATCCTGAGCAACCCGAAAGCATCAATGACACATATGTAATGGACACGGAGGATAGAAATATCTCTACGGATTCACAGCATATGTGTAATGATGACGGTAATGCTGCTCAGGATACTGACTCGGATGAGGACCGTGATTTGCTTGCGTCTATTATTGATTCTTTAAAACATGAAATTGAGGAAAACAAAGAGGCTAATAAACGTTTGAAGCAAGCAAACACATCCTTAGCCGAGGAGATAGACAGGCTTAAAGAGTGTGATTATGTAAAAGAAGCTGATCGACGAGTTGCAATAGCTAATGGTTTGGTATATGAACGTAAGGTGCTCAACGAACAATATTGTTCTCAAGTAACACACGAAATTCATATGTCAAAACAAAAGATATCGGAACTTGAAGAACAACTGCTGCTACATAAACTCCAAATTACTGAGTTAGAGTCAGTTAACAAAGAACAAACTGAGCTTTATAAAACTCGTGAAGAAAAGGATATTGAAAAAATTCTTGCTTTGGAAAAGAGAGTCGATACGTTAAATAACATTGTTTACAAAACGGGTCAGTCTATTCAAACCATGAATATGCTCAATAGAAATATGAAAACGAGTTTTGTGAAGCCTGAATATCTCAAGAAAGTTCAATGTACCAAGCCTGCTCTTTATGATATCGGTTGTTATGTTGATAATCTTGCTCTTATGCTTTCCCCTGACTGTGACGAAATCATTCGTCAACAAGAAGAAAGTCGATCGAACTTAAGTGACCTAATAAACCTTTCTTATTCTGATCATTATATTAAGTTTGTTCCTCAAAAAGAACTTTCCAAAGAACAAAAGATGTATAATAGAGTTCCACCACCAAGTGATGAACCCCAAAAGAAAGTTTCTTTAACAAGGAGCTTTAAAAAGCAATCAATTTTGTTAGAAAAACAAATTTCGGAAGAAAAACGAAAATGGGATGAGAAAAGTAATCGTGTTCAACAATTTGAGTTTATAAAACAAGGGGTTTTAAATTTATACAAAGGTGTCGCCGATTATGAAAAAGTCTCTAGAGATACCATTTGGAATATTAAACCTAACCCACAAGTAGAAGTCGTCATTCAACAATGCATTGTTCCAACCATTGATGATCTTTCAAAAAATGTGGAAATGTTTTATAATGCTCTCACTGAGAAAATGTTAACTGATTTAAGCTATGTCAAATCTCTTTAAGATGAAGTTGATTTTCTTCAAATTAAATTAAAGATACAAGAACACCAACTTTCTAACGAAATTGATCGACTTTCTAAGGAATACTTTTATGCTGACCATATGAATGCTATACTTGGTGTGTATACCGATCTTGATCAATATTGTCATGTAGCATGTCTAGTGTCAGAATCGGACGAGAAATGTCGCAATCTTGAAGTAGAGCTTTCGAAACAAATTCAGTCATATAACAAACTTTCGAAAAAATTTCCCCAACTTGAGAAACACTCCATTTCTCTTGAACTTGCTTTACAAAAAGGTGATAAATCTCATAATCATAAAAAGTGTCAAGAAATAGAAGCTTCTTCGTTTCGACAATTAAATGAAAAAGGTTTCGAAATAAATGATTTGAAAGCTCAGCTACAAGAAAGGGACATAGCCATCAGTGAGTTACAAAAACTCATTGAGAAAATGAAAGGAAAGTCTGAATTGGGTAAACCATCCGTCGTTCGTCAACCGAATGCGGTTAAATGTCTTAAATCATCTATTTTGGGCAAACCCCCACAGACTTTGCCTAAGCTAGGAACTGATAAGAGCACAAATGTGATAGCACCTGGAATGTATAAGATGAACACTAGGTCCACTCAAACTGGAACATCGCGGTTACCTCAGAATACTAGGAAAACTAATCAACGTGTGTCTTCTTCTACAGGAGTAACTCCCACTACTAGCATTAGCGGACCACAGCTTAAGAGCACTAGAATTGAAGATAGAGTCATGCCTAACAATAGTCAAGGGAAGAAGAAGGAAGTAGAAGATCACCGTAGGAATTTTAAGTTTTCTAAGAATAAAATGTCTGTAACTGCATGTAATGACAGTTTGAATGTTAAGACTTTGAATGTTGAATTTGTTTGTGTTAAATGTGGAAAATGTGTTCGTACTTTCAATCATGATGCTTGTGCTTTTAATCATAATGGCGTGAATGCTAGAACTAGAAAGCCTATTCTTGTGCCCACTAGTACTAGAAAACCCACAAGAACTTTGAACCAATCCACTGCTCAGCCACTTAAGAAACTAAGTGCGTTAGAATCCACTACTCTGCGTAAACAAAAAATGGTAAAGAAGCTTTATGAGAACATGAGTAGGACATGTAAACAGGGGTACTCAATATTTACACCACCCAGATACAAATGGGTACCTAAGACAACCACTATTCTAATTGGGTCTATGAATGTTAGTTTTCCTTTTGAATCTATGTCTACTAATATTTTGGAACCCACTTCTATCAAGGGATCCCATTTGTCAAACTCTACATTTTCTTCTAATGTAATGCAGCTCGTCGAGATCATTCTCTTCATAATGGACTCTGGGTGCACAAAGCACATGACGGGCAATCTCAAGCTTCTAATTAACTTCGTGGAGAATTTTCTGGGTACGGTACCGTTTGGAAATGATCAGTTTGCACCGATACTCGGATATGGAGACTTGGTTCAAGGGAATATCACTATAAAACGGGTTTATTATGTCGAGGGACTGAATCACAATTTATTCTCGGTTGGTCAATTTTGTGATGCGGATTTGGAAGTGGCTTTTCGGAAAACTACTTGCTATGTTAGAGACTACGATGGAAATGACCTTCTTACAGGTTCTCATGGTTCTGATCTCTACACAGTAACTCTTCAAGATACATCTTCAACAAATCCAATTTGCTTAATGGCGAAAGCTACTTCCTCTCAAGCATGGTTATGACATCAAAGATTGTCACATCTCAACTTTGACACCATCAACTTGCTTTCGAAGAATGATATTGTGACCGATCTTCCTAAATTAAAATTCGTCAAAGACCATCTTTGTTCTTCTTGTGAGTTGGGGAAAGCAAAACGGAAGTCTTTCAAAACAAAGACTACCCCAAGCTCAAAAGGACGATTGGAACTTCTACACATGGATTTATGTGGCCCCATCCGAGTAGAGAGTATTAACAGGAAATAGTATATTCTCGTGATTGTTGATGATTACTTTAGATACACATGGAATTTCTTCTTAAGGTCCAAAGATGAAACACCAGAGGTTCTCAAAAACTTTCTCAAGATGATACAACGCAATCTTCAAGCTCAAGTCTTAACCGTAAGAACGGATAGGGGTACCGAATTTTTGAACAAGAATTTGCAATCTTACTTTCAAGAAGAAGGCATAGAACATCAAACGTATATTGCTCGAACTCCTGAAAAAAATGGTGTTGTCGAAAGACGGAACCGCACTTTGGTAGAGGCAGCTTGAACAATGCTTTTTGCTTCAAAATTACCACTATTCTTCTGGGCTGAAGCAATTGCAACTGCCTGTTATACTCAAAATCGTTCTCTCGTCATCCCTAGACATGAAAAGACACCTTACCACATCATCAATGGCAGGAAACCTATGGTTAAATTCTTTCACGTATTTGGATCTTTATGCTACATTCTTAAAGACGGTGAGAATCTCGACAAGATGAAAGAAAAAGGTGCTGCATGTATTTTTGTGGGGTATGCTACACTGTCGAAAGGATATCGAGTTTATAACAAGAAAACAAAGATTATTATAGAAACAATTCATGTGAACTTTGACGAATTGCCACAAATGGTACTTGAACACAACAGCTCAAGTCCCGCACCTCATTGTCCAGCTATGGCACCTACACACAACAGTGTACGTACTGTGCAAGAATGTCAAGAAAATACTCCTACAGCAGAATCGACGGATACGACACATATGAGTGAGTTGGTTGATTTATATGATCCAATGTTTGATGAATATTACTATGGAAACAATCAAGTTGTGTCAAAGCCTTCCGCTGTCAATACTGCTGATACACCTGAACAAAATCAACAAGACACAACTGCCTCTACTTCAGCAACGGTTGCTCAAGAGACTATTCCATTGGATACTCAACAAACTCAAGAAATTGTCATACAACCAACATCACCAACCGTCAATGTTGAAGGAGGAAACAACAATCAAGCAGTCGATGCACAACTAGACGAAGACGAATTTATCAACCCGTTTGGTACACCGGTACGCGAAGTCGGAGAGTCTTCTACTCAACATGTTGATCGGTCCAACATGCATACATTCTACCAAAGATATCCATCCACTCACCATTGGGCTCGTGATCATCCATTGGAGCAAGTAATTCGAAAGCCTTCACAACCGGTTCGAACACGCAAACAACTCAACACCGATGGCGATGTGTGTATGTATGCACTCACCGTGAGTTCAACTGTACCTACAAACATCAAACAAGCCATGACTGATCATGCGTGGATTGAATCAATGCAAGATGAAATTCATCAGTTTGAACGCCTAAATGTTTGGGAACTTGTTGACAGACCTTATGGAATTTTGCTTTTAGATTTCAAATGGATTTGAAAAAACAAACTAGATGAAGAACAAACCATCATCAAAAACAAATCTCGTCTTGTGGTTAAGGGGTATCGTCAACAAGAAGGGATAGATTTTGATGAATCATTCGCTCAAGTTGCTCGTTTGGAAGCTGTCATGATATTCCTCGCTTATGCTGCACATAAGGGCTTAACGGTTTTTCAGATGGACGTTAAAACTGCTTTTCTCAACGGTCATTTAAAGGAAGAAGTGTATGTGAATCAGCCGTAAGGATTCATCGATCCTCATCATCCTGACAAAGTCTATCGTCTCAAGATGGCTGTATATGGACTTAAACAAGCTCCAAGGGCATGGTACGAAGAACTATCCAACTTCTTGGTTTCCAAAGGATTCTCTAAAGGTTCTATTGATCCTACTCTCTTTCTTAATAAAAATGGGGATGACATACTGTTGGTACAAGTTTATGTTGATGACATTATTTTTGATTCTACGAACCCAAAACTTTCAAAACATTTTGAAAAATTAATGCACAGCAGATTTGAAATGTCAATGATGAGGGAGCTAAAATTCTTTTTAGGCCTACAGATTCATCAATCCCCAAGTGGTATCTTCATAAACCAAGCTAAGTATGCTCAAGAGATACTTAAAAAGCATGGTATGACCTCATGTGCTCGCGTTGGTACACCATTGTCGACCACATCCCTAGACGCTGACTTGTACTCATAACCCGTAGATCAAATGCGATATCGCAGTATGATTGGGTCACTTATGTACCTTACAGCCAACAGGCCTGATATTCATCATGCCACATGCTATTGTGCACGATATCAAGCTAGACCTACTCAAAGCACCTCAAAGAGGTTAAACGGATCTTTCGGTACCTTAAGAATACCATCACATGGGACTCTGGTATCCGAAGGGAACCGGTTTTCATCTAACAGCTTTTTCAGATTCTGATCATGCAGGTTGCCTTGATAGTCAAAAAAGTGCTCCTGGTAGAGTACAATTTCTAGGGGAAGACAAACTTGTGAGCTGGTCGTCAAAGAAGCAGGATTGCACTTCGCTCTCATCAGCTGAAGCATAATATGTGGCTCTATCCGCGTGTTGTGCTCAAGTCCTCTGGATGAGAACTCAACTCACGGATTATGGCTTCCACTTTGATCAAATACCTATGTATTGTGACTCATAGTCAGCCATAGCCATCTCTTGCAATCCGGTTCAACACTCCCGTACCAAGCACATCGCAGTCAGATATCACTTCATCAAGGAACAAGTGGAACATGGTATCGTGGAATTATACTTTGTCAGAACTGAGTACCAGATAGCTGACTTGTTTACAAAAGCCCTATCTCAAAATAGGTTTCAGTATCTCGTTGGCGGTCTTGGTATGAAGTATATGACTCTAGAAGACTTGGAGGTTTTGGCAAATGAAGCTGCTTGATTTTTCTCTTATAATGACTTCTAAGCACATCACAGCTTAGGACTCGGACCTCAAATAAGGAAAGTTTATCACGGATGATAACTTATCCTTCTCAACGAGAAATTAATATTTCTCGGTCATGAGCTTCTCATAGAAACATTCAAAGTTTTTAAGTTCATGAAAAAGCGACTTCTAAGTAAATGTCAGCTTAGACCTCGAACTTCAACTTAAGGAAAGTTTATCACGGATGATAACTTATCCTTCACAACGGGAAACTAATTTTTCTCGGTCATGAGCTAGTCACAAAACATTCAAAGTTTTGAGCTCATGTAAATCATTATTTTAAAACCGTTGAACACAATTTATCAAGAATTTCTCAAAAGATTTTTCTAAATCTTTTAAAATTGTGTGTTCAACACTCCTTTCCTCATATGTGGTTTTCATATCTCAAAATTGTCATATGTTATTTTGATCAATTTTTGAGGGGGCGCGTTTTAAAATCAAGCCTTTAATGTTGTTGGGTACATCTAATAAATTGTCATATTTTATGTATCCAACACAATCCGAAAATGGTTTAAAACTGTCATATGTAATATACTATATTGGACAAGGCATCTCAACTCCGTACCTCAACATATTTTGTGGTGTCGTTTTTTCTAAAATTTTGTCAAATTTTGTCTCAAGACATACATATATTGTTGAGGGGGAGCGACCCGACTGAAAATGTTCCATGATTCATGCGTGCACACATGTTTCTCTCCCGTCGATTTTTAGAAAATTGTCATATTTTAATCAATTGTTATCTCTAATATTATAATTTTATATTAGAGATAGGGGGAGAAAATGTGATTAAAATGTAATATATCACAACAAGTGATCTTAAAGACTCAAGTGCAACTCTTTCCTTCACATGCCAAACTATTTCGTATATCGATGCATGTGTGTAGGGGAGCTTTTTGGAAATGTAAAACTTTCAAAGTGTTAAAAGTTTTGATTTTTATCAAGCATTTTGAATGGTTTTCAATGGTTTAATGGTTACGATCTATACCCAAAACAACCTACTATCCACGAAGGAATGTTGGAGTCAAAAGGTGGTTTAGGATAGGAAACTAAGTCCTATGATCCAACCAGAACCGGAGGGATCTACCCAAGGACATTCCATAGCTAGAAATAGTTGTCCTTAGGAAAGATGGAGTTGAATGAAGCTGAATGCGGACCAATTACTTAAGTTAGTACTGGAACAAGCACAACAAGGTGTTAGTGATGACGTATTGGTAAGCATTCAAGGAGTTGAATATTCTATGCAACTTAGGCAGAAACCGGGTTAACACATATCTTGAAGACAAGTGTCATGGACCCAGTGATGTGATGCACAACCCTTTCCCAGCCATTTGAGTTTCTCTCAAAAGAAACTTGTCTCATTGTCACGGAGATCAACACGTATCTATTGACTTTCTCACTCCGAGTTAGTTAATATTGAAAAGGTGGCAGTCTGCTCCAGCCTCTGATTACCAAAATGCACTTATTGAGTCTAGAGCCAAAAGAGATAAATTTATCATCTCATTAGGACACAATTGAGTCCTACGGATTATCCTTGTGATATTGCCAGAACATCTGAGTGATACGATTCATAATGAAGATGGAAATCCTGCTTGAGCCAGCATTAAACAAGCTCATGGTAGGTAACTTGTGCGATTCAACACGAATCAAACTTGTGAAAACTAGAATGCAACTAAGTTTGGATTCTTAATTGATTCAAACTTGATTCCAGGTTTCTTCGCAATATCCGTGTGATCTTGCCAGAACATTCAGAGTGACACTCCTTAGTGCTCACAGTGACGAATGGAAATCCTTCCAGTGTCAACATCAAACAGCACTGCGGTAGGTGACTCACAAGATTCTCTATGAATCAAGCTTGTGACAAACTGGAAAGCAACAATGGTGCGATTCTTTTAGAATCAAACTTGTTCCAGGAATTCTGAATTGACCACTCTAATCAGACGGATAATTTATCCTTATGATTCACTCTTTACGTTCGCAGTCTGCTTTGAGACGGTCGAGTAAAGAGAACTGGCTACTACCGCCGGGAAACCCTGTCAAGGAGGTTCTTAATCGAATCTACCCGATCACAGGTACGGTATCTGATACCGTCTAACGGTCTTCACCGACCGGAGGTAAAACGCTAACGAGTTAGGATGAAATGTTCAAAGCCATTTTATCCGTGTCTATATATGTTGCTGCATACCAAGAAGGTGGCGTAGCTGTGTACTAACTGATGTCGGTTCAGAAGTCACAAGAGCACAAGATGGTGATAATCAAGATACCTAAGAATGTATGAATGTAAAAGGTCATCTTAGTCACAAGGAGCACAAGATGAAGATCTCAAGCACTCAAAGTCAAATGACAAAGGCTCAAGATAAAGATCACAAAAGCATGAAGGAACAAAGCCATTGCAAACAAGATCAAGACCAAGATACAAGACCAAAGAATGAAGATCACCTCCACAAAGATGTACTCACTCAATCATCTTATGCATTTAAAGATGACCGATACATTGGGGGAGATTGTTAGCCCTATATTTTATATAGTCGAACAAGAATGTAATAGGTCATCTTAGTCGTTATTGGTCTTGTATTGTAATAGGTTAGTCGGGAAAACCGGGCTTGGACTTTAAGCTAATATTGTCTAAGTTAGGGGCGTAAGCCCAAGACAAAGCCAAGCCCGGCCCAAGTCACTTAAACCCAAGGCCCAAAAGCCAAGGGTATATATACCCTCTTCCATGTGTGGAAGAGGGTGTTGGTTACTAATCACTTTCTCTTTCTAATAGTGTTTAACCTTCCATACTCTCTTTTATTTTCTCTCTCTACCTTCATCTACTTATCTATCTTAAATATCATTAATATTGTGTGTTATGGATTGAAGTGGGATTAACATTATGGGTACAGAGTCTCTCAAAGGCGTGGAAATGTTCAGTACATTCTCTAATGGCATAGGAGATATCCTAACATTCTTAGCATAAGCAGTAGAAATGACCAAATGAGTAGCACCCGCGTCAAATAGAACACATGCAGCTTGACCATACATATACAAGATTCCAGTGATGGTACCTGTAGACTTGTTGGCCTGATCGCGAGAAGTCATGTAAACGCGTCCACTAGTAGGAGGCGGCTTAGTATCAGCATGTCCTGATGTGCCCTTCATCTCGCCCTTGCGGCAGTCCTTCATGCGATGGCCAGGGAGACCACACTTTAACATGTGTCGCTGTCACGGCGACATGGCCCTAGGTGCCTACGGTTGCAGGTAGTGCAAAGAGGATGAGTATATCCTCCAGCAGGTGTCCTTGCTGGCTGAGAGCCTGATAAGAATAGTATACATGAGACATGATAATAGGTACAAAGGACAATGCGGAAAGTTCGTAAGATGAAGTACCAGTGATAGCTGGATGGTTAGGCTGCGAACTTCTTTGGTTCTGGTCCCTCACGTTACCATGATTCCTGGTAGAAGATTCTCTAATGTGTCAGAATCATGAACTATTGCATGTAATCATAAGAAAATGATTAAATATAAGGACCTGCTGCTGTTGGAGTTTCCAGTGTTGTTACGGTAATTATCATTACCGCCACGCCTATCCGTAGCAGAACGGTCGTCAGTCTGACCGTTTCCCTTGGGCTGAGTAGGCTGTTGCTGAGTAGCCAGCTGAGACCGGTCCCTAGTCTTCTGCCTGGAAGATGCAATTTAAAAGAGATGTAAAAATTTGACATATACTAAAAGAATACGGTTTGGTCAATGCTGATTAACGAATGTTTTACCTCTTCTCGGGTCTCTCTGCTTCCCCGAACTCTTCTCTTTCTTGCAGCATCTCCAGCTTACGTGCTGCATCGGCCACTTGTGCCACTGTGTTGAACGTAGCACACACCAAGTTGTTTGCGACCGATGTACGAAGAGCCCACCGGAAGTGGTATGCTTGCTCTTCGGGAGTACCTACTGCGCCAAGAAAACCAGCCAAACGAAGAAAGCGTTGCATGAACTCGTTGCTGTTCTCTCCAGCTCTCTGTCTGATTCCATGGTACTCTCTCTTCAGCTTGTCTTGCTCAGCCTTGGGAAAGAACTGTCCCATCACCAAATCCCTGAACTGAGCCCAAGTCAAACCATCCACCCAATTATCACCTCTCAGACTGCTTCAGTGCCTTCCACCATGATAGCACATCACCTTCGAACTGGTAACAGGCCAACCTCGACTTGAAGACGGGGTCACAGCCCATTGCATCGAAGATCTTCTCAATGTGAGCCAACCAGCTTTTAGCTTCACTAGGGCTATCTGTTTTCTCGAAAGATCGAGGGCGTAGCTTATTAAATCTCTCCAGCCATGTGACCAAAGTTGCTGGAGGAGGAGAAGGAGGTACTGGGTGTTGTTGCTGATTGTTGACAGCCTGCACCTCAGCCCTGATTTCGTTCCTCGGTTGAGGAAGCATAGCTTGCATTGCAGCTTGGACTGCTACATTGAGATGTTCCTGTTCACGTGTGAGAACCATCTGACAGTATAACATAAAAATACATGATTAAACTGATCAAAACATAAAATATACATGAAAAAATTTATACCAATAAATCATGAGACAAATTTTATGCAAGAAAACTAGTACATGAATGCATGATGCAGTTTTATGAAAACTTTTATATGAGCGAGAGTGAACGCCTATGGTCAGTTCACTCAAAACAAAAGACATGACGAGGGGACGCCAATGGGTCGGTCCCAAAGTTAAAAGTTTCGATAAAAGCATAGGCGACTAAATAGGGCCAGTTACCAACCATTACTTAGTCATAAACCTGCGACAATGACATATATATGAATGCATGAAAACAATGAATGCATGAAAACCGACTGTCAGTTCTAGGAAGACCATAGTGACTACCCACTAATCACATGTCGTGTTTTGAGAGCCTACAGGTCGAAGCCTTGGCTCTGATACCATAATTGTAACACTCCATTTTGGTAAATGGAATGTCACGCGTGATTATGGCGTGTCATCAAAGCATACAAGGATAAATGTCTTAAACATTACATAACCATAAAGGAAATACCGGAAACAAACATCAGTACCCCAAAGTAAAGCTCATCACACACAAACATAAGTACTGTAAAGGAAAAGGACTAAACAATGTTCATGGAAATAAGTAGCAAAAGTATGATGATAAGCATAAAATAATGAAGGCTGGAAAGCTTCCAATCCATATGCACGTACGCTTAAAGTCTACGAGCGTCCCTGAGTACCTGCCGTTTTAGGAACATGAAAGGAAAAACGGCTGAGCATAACGCTCAGTGCACGGATATACAAGCATAGAATGAATAACATAAGCATGTACAACATATAGCAGCGGAATTGATTAAGTCCTGGAAAACCTGACGTAACTTAGTAAAACTGGTTTTATAGTTTGAAAAGCCTTATGTTTATCTTATAAAAACTGTTTAACATGTTTACCATTAGCCAATATAGGTCATGAACTATCAACGTGCATGAATACTTGGAGGGGTGACCTCGTCATGCAATTAGATGGGCTGCCTCTAATTAATATAAGTTTGGGTAGGAGGGATCAGCTCTTTGTGAAGGATGCAAGGCACACACCACATTCACCTGAATAATCTGTAAAAGACATGTAACCTAGGATGCACCCATACGCTCTACATGATAACATAATAATATGACCAAAATCTGAAAGGGACGCCACGAGCTATCACTCCGCCGTGGTGATGTCATAACACTGGTGCCTCCTATGTTATGGTTAGGGTACCTCCATAACTAGGTGAAACTGGTCATGCATGTATATGGCTTAGGTATTTAATTAAACATAAGCAAATCAAAACATATAAAACATATACTGGGAAAACAGTTGGCTGCATACGGGGAATCCTAATAAGGAAAGAATGTCCATACTAAACAACGGAGAATCCGTACCTTATGTCCAGTGAACGAAGAAGATGAACGAAAGAGAGTCCTACTTCGATCTCACTAATGCTACATACATAATATACATGTATAAGTATTCTGATTACTGTGTACGTAACTGGTTTTATGTCATGTCTTAGCTTGTTTTATATGTTCTTGTCATGTTTTACTGATTTTATTGTTATGTTGTGTTTATCATTTATTCTGGTTATTATGATTAAGTATTACTTGTATTTCTTGTATTATTATACTTGTTGTGTTATAATAAGTAACTTTCTAAAAATAGCAGGTTTTCTAAAATAGAAAGTTTCCAAAAATTGAAAGTTTCAAAAATGTAAGTTTCCAAAAATAGATTTACTGCTTAAAATAGATAAGTTTCTAAAAATAGAAAGTTTCCATAAATAGATTAGTTGCTTAAAATAAATAAGTTTCTAAAAATAGAAAGTTTCCATAAATAGAATTAAGCTGAATTATTAAGCTAATAAGATAAGCTTAAGTTTTACTGATTAATATTCTAAGTCATGTGATTAATAGTATAGTTTATTAATTAATACATGTAAATTAAATAAACTATATGTTATAAGATTTAATTAAATATAGCATGATTTAATTAAATAAAAGTGTAAATAATACTTAGGTTAAAACATGTATTAATATTTATTATTAATATAACCTAAGTCATGGAAATTAATTAATTACATGTCATGTTTTAGTAATTAATTAATTACTTTAGTCTAATTTAAATCATAAACTACTTAGGTTAAAATCATGTATTATTAAAAATAATAATTAACCTAAGTCTAGTCTAAATTAAATTAATTATATAACAAGGTAAATTAATTTAATTAATCTTGTAAATAAATAAACTTGTAAAAATAATTAACTTGTAAAATTAAGTCGTGAACCGAACCCGTGTTTTAAATCTAGACCTGGATCAAACAAACACCCCCTTAACAGTGGCGAACCGGCTTGGCCGGTTGCCACTGTTTTCGCAAAACAGCCACCGGCTTAAGCCGGTGGTTCCCCTTGGTCTCTCGGCTAGCCGCTGGCTAAGTAAAGTTCCCACCGGTAATTAGCCGGTGGTTCCCCCTACTACCGCGGCTCGTGTTTCCCCCTGCTAGACCAAAACAGCCACCGGTCTTTGACCGGTGGTGTTCTTGCTACTGCCGAGACCCAACCAACGCCAAACGGTACCCCGACATGCGTGTGGGTCCCTTGTTTCTTGCGGCTGAGACACCCAAAACCACACCGAGACCATGAGGTCTCGGCTGGTGGTGAATCGAAGACCACCGAGAGCTTCGGCTCTCGGTTTCCTTGCGTTGGCCGAACCAAACACCCCTAAAACATCCATGTTTTTTAACCCCCATGATTTAGTTAACATGTTTAATTACTAGTTTTTAATAAACTCATGATTTCATGTGTTCTTGATTAATAAAATAATTAAAAAGAAAAAGTCTAAAGATTAGCAATGCGTGAAACAAAAGAGAATGATAACACGAACGATCTTGCTAGAATTGGATCACCAAAAATCAACAAACACCCCTTCCTTGTGGTGTTCTAACCGGCGGCCAAAGAGGGAGAAAAAGGAGGCTAGGGTTTAGTTATTTTTCTAATCTTCTGTATTATGAAAAATATATTTTCCTTCTTTTCTATTTTAGCAAAAATTAAAAGTGGGCTAT
This sequence comes from Glebionis coronaria, assembly GCA_025667525.1. Taxonomy (NCBI): domain Eukaryota; kingdom Viridiplantae; phylum Streptophyta; class Magnoliopsida; order Asterales; family Asteraceae; genus Glebionis; species Glebionis coronaria. The sequence continues at coordinate 488,537,855 of CM046879.1, read as the reverse complement.
GCCCCTTTCTTGGTTCTTGCCGCGGGTAGGTGGGGCCCACAAGGGGAAACCCATTTTTTCCGTGTTCTAATTATTTACGTGTTCTCTGGTCGTGTTTACGTGATTTATTTATTCCTCGTTCGTGTTATAATATATATTTATACGTAATCGTAATAAATATTACGTAAATACATAATAATAGGTTCGTGATTATTTACGTTCATGATTTCATGTTCGTGATTATAATTATTGTTGATAATAATTCTCGTGTATTAATATGCTTAAATACTTATCGTGTAATAACACGTACGTAATACTTGTAATTAACATTCGTGAAACGTAAACGTGTTATATTAGGAAGGTTTTACACTTATGCTTGTTTAGTCATCTCTCATTTCCTTTACTTTATTTATGTTTTGGGCTTATGTTTGGGAACCAATGTTTGATTTCGGTTTTCCCTATGGTCATGTATGTTTTAGTACATATTACCTTGCATGCTTTGATGACACGCCATAATTACACGTAACGGTCCACTTATCAAAGTGGGGTGTTACAGTGTCTGAGTTATTATTGTATGTGAGGGAGATCGGATCAACCTAGTTTGGACGATCTCAATATTTCCAATTGTAATCGTTCGATTAGCACTCGTTTCAGGACTAATCTTTATCTTTATGTTTTTTTTTACTTTTGAATCTTGATTAAATATCACAAAGGGGAGGTTGGTTGTGTGATAATCTTGGTATTCATGTTATTTGTCTCATCTTTTAACATTGGTCTAGTACCAATTTGAGCTGCATTTTGAATACGCTTCGCTGTTTTCTATGCTTTCGGGGCTGTTCGTTAATCTCACAAAAAGTCAGTTACTTGGTCATGTGGGGATTACTGATTCTCTTGTGTCAGAGGTAGCTGCATCTATTGGGTGTTCGATAATGCATGCTCCGTTAAAGTATTTGGGTGTGCTGGTGGGGGTAATATGGCATTAACCAAGTCGTGGGATGATATTGTTCATAAACTCAAGTCGACATTATCTAATTGGAAGCTCAAAACCCTTTCTATAGGCGGGGGTCTCACCTTTCTTAAGTCGGTTCTTGGTTCCCTTCCTACATATTATATCTCCATTTATAAGGCTCCTAAGGTTGTGCTCAATACTATGGAGTCAATTCATAGGAATTTTTTTAATGGCATTCGTGAGGGAGAGCGGAAAATCACATGGGCTAAGTGGTCCCAGTTCATTGCGTCCAAAAAGTATGGAGGCCTAGGTGTTTCTAGTTATTACGCCCTTAATAGAGGTCTTCTCGTTAAACGGTTATGGCGTTTCCGATCTCGAGATAAGTCCTTGTAGTACCAAGTCATACATGCTATTCATGGTCCTTTCAAGGAAGAGTTTTATGTATCCTACTCGTCGCTCTGGAAGACCATTATCAAAGAAGTCGCTAGTTTAAAACACAAAGGTGTTGATTTTATTTCACATTGTAAAATCCGTGTAGGTAATGGGAGGTCAACAAGTTTCTGGAAAGATCTATGGATAGGCAATTCTTGGCTCTGTATCGAGTAACCTCGCCTTTTCGTACTTGAAAATGATAAAGATTGCACTGTGACGTCCAAATTAAGTGGCGCTTTTGTTTTATCTTTTCGACGGGACGTCCGTGGAGGGGATGAGTCTTCTCAACTCTCTCAAGTTCTCAGTGCTCTCGAAACAATAGCCTTATCTAACTCAGAAGATCGTTGGGTTTGGGAGTTTAATGGATATGGTTTCTTTCATGTCAAAGAAGCTCTCTCTATCATTGACGACTTTTTCCTTCCTAAAGTCGAAGTTTCTACACGTTGGATTAAAGTTGTTCCCTTCAAAGTCAATATCTTCGCCTGGAAAGTATCGTTGGATTGCCTTCCTACTTGTCTGAATTTGCTTAAGAGAGGTGCGACGGTGTCTTCTATCTCCTGTCCGGTGTGTCGAGTTGCTCTTGAAGATTTGGATCATCTTCTTTTCAAATGCAGTTTGGCGTTTGAGGTTGGTCGAGTTATTTGTAAATGGTGGAATCAGGACTTCTCATATCTTGATTCATACTCTTCATGGCTATCCTAGTTCTCATCTATTCGAATGCGGGCTGACTCGAAGCAGGTTTTTGAAGGCGCTTTTTATACTTCTTGGTGGAGTATTTGGGTTTTGAGGAGCCAGATTTTATTTGCAGATTCTCCCTTAGAATATATATTATTTTGGCCGACATTGTTAAGGGTTCTTTTTCTTGGTGTATCGCTAGGGGTAAAAATGTTGTTAGTTGGGATAGTTGGGTTCAAAACCCTTTTTTTATTTCCATATAATTCTAGCTCTTTGCTAGTTTCTCTAATAAATTTTACCGTTAAAAAAAACTTTAAGTCTTTAGCAATCTAAAACTTGCTATGATCTTAATATTCACATTGGATTTAGTACTTAGACACAAATAGTTTATGTTTGGGTCTATCGAAATTAATCATGACTGAACTTTAAATTATCAAATTACATGTCATCAATTACTTGACCAATAATTGTTTTTTTAAACTAATTAAAAAGAATCGAGGGGAGAAGAAAGTATGAGTGTTATTATTATTGTTATAGATTTATCGCATCCACTTTAAGTCTTTAGCAATCCAAAAATTGTTATTATGATCTTAATATTCACATTGGATTTAATAACTAAACTTTAAATTATAAAATTAAATGCATTAACTACTTGATCGATAATTGTTTCATGCCTTTTTGTAAAAAGTTTAATTAAAAAGAACAATATCTAAATTGCATGTCATTAGATATTCTCCTTACAACTCAACATTTACATATAACTAGGTACTAGTACCATATTAGAAAATTAGTTAGATAGATGTGTATTGCTCAACTTAACTAAAGTTTAAATTATTATATTACATCGTTTACTTAACCAATACTCAATATATATTCATATATGGTTTATTTCGTGACTTTTGAAATTACTTTAACTAAAAGAGAAATTAGTAAAAAATTTCAATCTTGCGTCAATACAAAATAAACTAATCTTTTTAAATTATAAGTCAAATCTTTATACCTTTTACATCTTACAAAGCGCATTCTAGACATATTTTGTACTCACGGAGTCACAGTATAATCAACTCGCAAAATATGAAGTCCATCGCAACACGCGAGCTATCATGCTTCTAGTTAATTGTAACAATATATTTTTGTAATTTAGTGTATCAACTATAAAAGAAAGTTTTTGGGGTAAACCCAACCTACTTTGATATTTTAGTTTTACCCAACCCATTATCCACTAACCCGACCATCTTGCCATCTTAACAATAGCCCACTATTTTCGTATACTTGTCTTTGATCATTAACCAACTTTGTATGCCAATGGTGCTTCTCCTTCAAATTTATCCCTCTAAAATAGCACACCGCTAGCACCCTCTACAGAGTCAGGGTGTCTTCTGGATAGCTGTGAAGCCTTGTGTTTGCTGAGACTCTGAAAGTAAAATACATAAATTGATATACTTGGCTTCCAGCATAACTACAGCTTGACTTTCGATTTTAGTGAGGTCGTTTATGTGAATTAAACTGGACTTAGATGGGTCATTGGTCCAGTCCTGATACCAGGCCCAACAGCAGCCCAAATGACCAAGTAATATGCACGTTAGGGTTGTTGCGTTATTCCTGGAAGAATGGCAGAATATTCAATGAATAAGGAGGAAGTAGTAGTTCGTCTTCCTCCCATGATCTACACGACTGCACTTTACCTTTAGATTTTGATTTCCTATATAAAGGAGTTAGTAGTAGATTAGAGAATTATAATTTCAAGTTCTGTAATTTTCCCTTTCAATGAAAACCTTCTTCCAGCAAGTACCTTATCTTCCTCTTAATAGCCCATACAGGATAGTTCGTCTTTGTGAGCATCGGATAACGAAGAGTGACACTACCCTCCTTTCCTGTCCCTTGAAATTCATCATGAATTGAAGACGATGAGCTTTCTACCATGGTTGTTTTTGGCATACACTTGACCATACACTAACACAAGCTCTTGATACCACTTGTTTGCTTGCAACAAGACACGAACCAGCTTGGTTATGGCATTCAAGGCTCGGGCATGTGAACTTTAATCGCTAAGAAAGTTGGTGAATATGGCATCAGGTGTCGCTATGATTACTCACCCAAATAAGGTGTGTGAAGGGTGTGTCATAGCAAAGCAAACCAGAATCCCATTCCCTGAGCAAGCGGTATTTCGGGCTAAAAAATCCATCGAGCTTGTACATGCTGATTTGTGCGGTCTGATCACACCCACGACCGTTGAAGTAAGTATTTTCTGCTTTTGGTTCATGATTTTAGCATGTTGACATGGGTGTATACACTTTCTGGAAAATTTGACGCTTTTGATGCATTTAAGCGTTATAAGAAGATGATTGAGGAAAGCTCGGGGTATAAAATAAAGACACTTCGAACCGACCGTGGGGGAGAGTTCACATTAAAGGAGTTTGCAAAATTGTGAAGAAAATGGTATTACAAGGTATTTGACAGTCCTGTATTCGCCTCAACAAAACGGAGTTGTGGAGAGGAGAAACCGAACCGTAATGGAGATGGCAAGAAGCCTTCTCAAAGGAAGAAATGTGCCAGGGGAGTTTTGGGACGAAGCAGTTAGACACGCGGTCTATCTTCTCAACCGTTTGCCCGTAAAGTCGCTTCCCGATATCACTCCATATGAAGCTTGGTATGGTAAGAAACCAAATCTTGAACATTTAAATATTTTTGGTTGTGTTTTTTTTGCTAAATGTACAGGTGGTCATTTAAAGAAACTTGATGATCGGAGCAAAAAGATGGTGTATCTTAGAGTTGAAGATGGTACGATAGGAAACCTTTTATATGACCCACAAGACCAGAAGTTGCGGGTTAGTCGTGATGTTGTGTTTGATGAAAAAGAAAGTTGGGATTGGTGTAAAGGTATGGAGGAAGAGAGACCAATAGAATCCACCTTTACTATAATCAAACCACACTCACAAATACCACCACCGGAAACTCCACAAAACAGCCCTACAACCACACGAAACCAACCAGAAAATCCCGAATTTGAAACTGCATTTTCGGGACAGCCTTATCCCGAGGATGTTGAAGCTGATTTAGACACAAATATTGCATCCCTTGACACCTTTTCATCGCCCTCCTCACAATCCAGTAACTCCCCTAATGCTCCTGGACCTAGAGGGTTTCGTTCCTTAAACGATATTTTTCTAGAACTAATGAAGTGACTCTTGAACCCGAAGAACTAATGATGGCTGAAACGGATCAGCCCTTGACATTTGAAGAAGCTGTGGTACACAAGGCATGGCGGGATGCTCTGCAAGCTGAATTGGATGCGATCGAAAAGAGCAAGACGTGGAAGCTTACTAGCTTGCCACCGAATCATAAATCAATCGCTTTGAAGTGGGTCTATAAGGTGAAGAAAGACAACACGGGAAATGTGGTGAAGTATAAGGCACGGCTCGTCGCGAAAGGGTGTGTGCAAAAACAGGGGGTGGATTATGACGAGGTTTTCGCACCCGTAGCTAGACTCGACATCATAAGGCTTATTCTAGACTTAGCAGCTCAACATGGGTGGAGTGTTCATCATTTAGATGTCAAGTCAGCTTTTCTCAGTGGAGACCTTAAGGAGGAGGTTTACGTCACTCAACCAGAAGGGTACATCAAGAAAGGTGAAAGTGATAAAGTTCTGAAACTTTCCAAAGCTCTTTATGGTTTACGACAAGCACCTCGAGCTTGGAATGTGCGCTTGGACAAAACCATGAAAGGGTTGTATTTTTTGAAGTGTTCTCAAGACCCGGCTGTTTACACAAGAAACTCGAAAGGTAAACCTCTCATTGTTGGAGTTTATGTTGATGATCTTATTATCACAGGTTCGAACAAACAAGACATTATCGAATTCAAAGAGCAAACGAAGAATGAATTCGAAATGAGTGACCTGGGGTTATTAGCTTATTATCTCGGAATTGAAGTTTCACAAAAGAAGTGGGGAATAGCTTTACGACAAACACGTTATGCAAAGAAGATTTTGGAGTAGTTTGGAATGCAATATTGTAACCCGACGAAAACTCCCATGGAGCCCAAGCTGAAGGTCGACAACGATGTTGGTGGTGAAGAGATAGACTCTACTGAATATAGGAGATTGGTTGGATGCTTAAGGTACTTAACTCACACTCGTCCAGACTTGTCATATTGTGTAAGCAAGTCGCTTTATGGAAAAACCGACAACTTTGTACTTTCAAGTGCTGAAACATATTCTGAGATATATTAGAGATACTCTTGATTACGGCCTAAACTATGAGAAAGGGTCTGAATTTAAAGACTTAGTCGGGTTCAGTGATAGTGACCATGGTGGTGACGCGGTTGGTGGTAAAAGTACGAGTGGTATGACTTTCTACCTTGGAAGGAATGCAATTACATGGCAATCTCAGAAGCAAAAGACAGTTGCTTTATCTTCTTGTGAAGCTAAGTTTATGGCGGCAACATCAGCAGCATGTCAAGCCATTTGGCTCGCAAATCTCGTGAAGGAACTAACAGGTGAACATGCTGAACCAATCACTGTGTTTGTTGACAACAAATCAACAATTGCCTTGATGAAGAATCCTGTTTTCCATGGAAGAAGTAAGCATTTAACATTCGTTTTCACTTCATACGTGAATGTGTTGAACAAGGACAGGTTATTGTGGAACATGTTAACTCGAACGATCAGAGGGCAGACATCTTTACTAAGGCATTGGGACTAGTGAAGTTCATTGAAATGTGAAACAAACTCGGTTTGACTAACACCGAGCTTGGTCCAGTTTAAGGGGGAGAATGTGAATTAAACTGGACTTAGATGGGTCATTGGTCCAGTCGTGATACCAGGCCCAACAACAGCCCAAATGACCAAGTAATATGCACGTTAGGGTTGTTGCGTTATTCTTGGAAGAATGGCAGAATAGTCAACGAATAAGGAAGAAGTAGTAGCTGGTCTTCCTCCCATGATCTGTACGACTGCACTTTACCTTTAGTTTTTGATTTCCTATATAAAGGAGTTAGTAGTAGATTAGAGAATTATCAATTTCAAGTTCTGTAATTTTCCCTTTCAATGAAAACCTTCTTCCAGCAAGTACCTTATCTTCCTCTTTAACTTTCACTGTTAAACACATCATACAGTTTCGATCCAACAGTTTAGCTATAAACTGTTGTTGATTTTTTATCTAACAATGGCTACTCATAGAATATGTGGCCCTTATCTTGCAAAAAGTGGGGGATGTCGTGTAATATTTACTTCGAAGGTGCACATACAAGCACCCAAATTTCAACAAAATCTAATTTTGATTAATTAATTTTACAGTTCTAAAACATAGACAAGTGTAAACTCAAACATTGAAAACAACATGGCTAAATCATGAGTCATGTACTAAATTTTAACTTTACCCTGTCCTTGGAATTTATGTATTGTGTTCCTATGACTTTGAACTCTTTCTTTTAGCCTTATTCTCAAATAATTCGGATTAGTCGCCTTCTTTTTGCCAGAGACAGACCAAATTGCTTCCGTTTATCCCATTTTTGCATTTGTAACAGTTGAATTCTACAATCAAGGAATCATCAAACTCTAATGTCTCAACAAATTGTGTGTCTCATAACTATGAAGAATCATTACAATTTGAAGTAAATAAACTCAAATGTATTAGATATAATATCACAGTGACTGATCTCTTTACCACACAACTTACCATTATTTACTCTCCAAACCTACAGTAAAACAGAAGTAGCCACATTTAAGAGCAGATGGTGCAAGATCCAACTTGAAATTATGAATGCATTTTGGATTAATATTTAATCTCAAATGGCTGAGACAAAGAAGAGCAGCTAAATAGAAATGGGTCAAACAGGTTGAAAAGAGCCAATATGTTAATAAGTTCATAACCAGTTTTCTTGAAAATTGCTGAAGTTTGTAAAGACCACGAGATATGTTTATAATCATGAATAGTCGCTATAAAATAACTTTGTAAATCGGTACTGCATTCTTTATTCATTTTCATAAAGTTGGTAAGAGAATAATTTCCGTCAGCCTTCTTCGTATAGCTTGGCCAGGCCAATCATCAAAATTTGATCTGAATATAGCGGTTTCTGATCCTTCTGTTAAGAAGGCTAGATGGGTATTTACAAGTCTTTCTTGAGCTCGAAGGAAATCCTGTAGATTCATAAACATATCAGGATAACAGGCTAGATGTGAGAATGTCAACTAATTAATATTACATGGATAGGAGCCTGATCAAAAGTTATAAACAAGATTTGGAGTGGTCACACCACCATACCAAAAAACACCTCGTCATTTCAGCTTTTTCACTTCTACATTCACAGCACGTCTACACCAAAAACAACCATCTTATTATCACATCATTTCCACACCAATTTACCCATTTTTCCACTTTTTTTCAAAAACTACTCTCAACAATTAATTTATTCAAATCATAATTTACTTTATTTATAAAAAAATATTACATCCTAAAATAAAATAAAAACAACATTACCCAAACAAAAATCAAACAAACATTTTGTTTTAATATTGAAACAAAACTAAAAAGGCAATTGATATTACATAAAACTTATAGTGCTTTGACAATTTTTCCCTTACATAAATTATGACTTTAACGTCATTTACTCAACTTTCTCAATCTCACCTTTTCTTCAACCTCTCGCCAAAACCTGCAATACCTTCTCTTCAACCTTTCGCCAAAACCTGCAACTCGGAAAATTGATTCAATAAATCCCGATACAATATTAATAAAACTTAAAAGAGGTATGTTTTATTTGAAAAGGGGATGTTTTGTAAAAGTGAAAAGGGGGGTTTTGTAAATTTGGTGGGCTTTCCACGCCCGTGGGTGGGGCAACGGCGTCCTCCACGTCATCGACCACAGTGTGGTCGCGCAGACCAACACCGGGCAACGGGGAGCCACGACGTTACCAGTCCGTCCCCTCTAAGAGCACTTCGAGTCATCATTGCGTGGGGCTGCGTGGAGCCGCGTGACCACGCCGCCGTTTACGGCGTGGAAGATGTCGTGGCCACGCTCACGTTCGTGGAAGACGACTAACAAAAAAAATTCTATTTTCCCCCTCTCACACTTATTACTTTAGTCCTTTGGTTTTAACTATCTTCGAAACACACCCCTTCCTTAACAGCTATATTAAAATTTTATAAAAAATATTTTTTTTTAAATAATACAATAGCGTTTTTAATTAAAAAAAAATAATATTTTTTTAATATTTTTTTTGAAAAAAACAAATTTAAAACCTATTGTATTTGAATTTGTAGTTTCATGTATTAAGTATGAAATAAATGTTTTAATTTTCGAATAAAAATTGTTTACGTTTACATTTTTATTTTTGTTTATAATTTACGAATTTAAATAATTAAAATGAAAATAAAATTGTGTTTAAATTTTAAATTTTATGTAATGTTTTTTTATAAGAATAAAGCAAGTTAGGATTTGAATAAATTAATTGTTGAGGGTGGTTTATGAAAAAAAAAGTGGAAATATTAGCGTGGTTGTGTATAAATGGTGTGATGATTTTTTTTTTGTAGATGTGAAAGTGTAAAAGCTAACGTGACAGGATTTTTTTGGTGTAGAAGTGTAATAATTTCATGCCCTCTAATATTAGAATACACGTGGTAATAAATCTTGCTAAGCTAGATTAACATTCATGTATTTATATGTTAAATCATATAAATGAAATAACTCTTGCTGAAAATGAGATGCCCTCCTGTTTCGTTTTTCTCGAGAAGAGTGTCCATCCCGGTAGGCACCACTTCGGTCACATTGCAAAGCGACATAATTGTCTCTTTTCTTAATACATCGTGAAGATTCGAACATAAAGCTTGTTTCATGACTTTTAAAATTAGGTTAAGTAAAAAAAGGTAAATAGTCAAATTGCATGTCATTAGTTACTTACCACACAACTCAACTGCCATATTAGTCTAGCTTAATGTTTCATTTTAAATTTCCCAATTCATAACTAAAGTTTAAATAATCAAATTCCATGTCATTAGTTAATCAACAACTCAATATCCATACATAGTTTGTTTCATGACTTTTGAAATTACTTTGACTAAAATTATAATAATAATCAAATTGCATTATATAAACGCAAATTAACTAATTATGAAGACAAAATGAACATATAAAGACATTTTGTCTTGATCAAATTCCTACGCATTTAAATAGATATTAGATGAATACTTGTAGGTAGCAATAAAAATTTACAATAACATGTAGTTGTAAAAGTAGTAGAAAGTTATGTCTTACAAACGAAAAATAATAAAAATTTGAGGATTTGAGAATCAAACATATTGTTTTCAAACCCGGTTTCGAGGACTTGTCAAATTACATCGGGTGTTATATTTTCAAAAACTCGATTAGACCTAACGGTTTAAAGTGATTTGGTTTAACCCTATACCGATAACCCCTAAACATAATGTTTGTTAGAAAAGCAGATTGGACCGATGATAAAACCAGTTGAATTCGTAACCCGGTGATCGAGTTACTCGCCAAAGTCGATTGAAGACCTGGTTTTCAAAACATTGATTGTGTGTTAATACTTTCCAATTACGTTTAATACTTTTCTAAACTTATTATCAAACCGATTTATACATTTTAAGTTTTTTTATTTTTCTACGCGTATAAAAAAGAGTACAACAATAACAACGATACTCAATCCCGCCTAACAGGGTATAAAGAAGGTAAGATGTACACAGATCATGCCTTTACTTTTAAGCGAACATGCAGGTGAAAAGACGGTTTCAGATAAATCCAGCTAAGAGAATTAGAGGGGGGGGGGGGGGAAGAGATCAAGATAACTTCGCATCCACTTTAACTCTTTAGCAATCCAAAACTTGCTATGATCTTAATATTCACATTGGATTTAGTAATTAGACACAAATTGCTTATGTTTGGGTCTATCGAAATTAATCATGACTGAACTATAAATTATAACTGCTCCTCGAAAGCTCACAATCTATGTCATTAATTACTTGACCAATAATTGTTTTTTCCTAAAAAGATTAATTAAAAACAATGGAGGGGAGAAGAAAGTATGAGTGTTATTATTATTGTTATAGATTTATCGCAATCCACTGTAAGTCTTTAGCAATCCAAAAATTGTTATGATCTTAATATTCACATTGGATTTAATAACTAAACTTTAAATTATCAAATTACATGTCATTAGCTATTTGACCAATAATTGTTTAGAGTTAAGATCTATATAGACATTTAAATTAGCATAGACCTATCCAATCAATCATAATCACCCATTTTAAAAAAAACTCACTTCCCACAATTTTTTAAAAATTAAATATCTCACAAAGGGTAAATCGTCAAACGAAAGAAAATACACAATTGTGACGAGAATTAAATCATCTATCTATCGAGGGGCACATGTATATACTTTCGACAAACTTTTTTTTCGACATTTTTTTCTTAAGTCATGTCTGGAGAGAATCATATATGATTCGTCACGAATCATATATGATTTGTCACGAATCATATATGATTCGTCACGAATCATATATGATTTTTAGAAAATCATATATGATTCGTGATATGAATCATATATGATTTTCTGATAATCATATATGTTTCGTGACGAATCATATATGTTTCGTGACGAATCATATATGATTCTCTCCAGACGTGACTTAAGAAAAGAAGTCGAAAAAAAAGTTCGTCGAAAGTATATACATGTGCCCCTCGATAGATAGATGATTTAATTCTCGTCGCGATGATATGTTTTGCTTTACGTAACGATAAACGGTTTGTGAGATATTTAGTTTTTAAAAAATGAGTTTTTTTGTTACATCATAAAAATGGATGGTTGTGATTGGTTGGTTAAGTCTATGCTAAACTAAGGGTCTATGGGGATCTTTTTCCTAATTGTTTAATGACTTTTTGTAAAAGGTTTACTACCTCCGTCCCATAATTATTGTCCATGTTTGACTTTTTGAGTCTTTCTTCGTCAACTTTGACCATAAATATTTTTGTTTGTGTTATTTAATATTTGATGCATAATATATGAATGAATAGAGTTTTAAATGTATTTTTCATTGATATAACTTTCATCAAATATTATATAACACAAACAAAATTATTTAAAGTCAAAGTTAACGAAGAAAGACTTAAAAAGTTAAAAGTGGACAATAATTATGGGACGGAGATAGTAATTAAAAAGAACAATATCTAAATTGCATATCATTAGTTACTGTCCATACAACTTAACTTTTACATATAATTAGGTACTAGTACCAGATTAGAAAATTAGATAAATAGATGTGTGTTGATATTGCTCAATTCATAATTAACTAAAGTTTAAATAATCATATTGCATGCCATTACTTAATCAATACTCAATATTCATATACAGTTTATTTCGTGACATTTGAAATTACTTTAACTAAAAGAGAAATTAGTAATCAAATTGCACGTCATTACACACCATGCAACTCAATTTTTTACGTAAGGCATGAGGCATAAGAGATTAGTTATGTATTTATGATAGAGTAAAATAAAATGAGGTAATTTACAATAGGGCATAAATAGTCCTTGCAAGATAATCAATAACCAAATTTAAATAATCAAATCGTATGTCATTGCTTAACCAATAACTCAATATCCATATATAGTTTTTTTTTGAAAGATAAATTTCATTCAAACAAAAAAGCCACAGCCGGTCCTCAAAGCAAAGACCCCCGAGACAACCGACATTACATCAAATCTAAAGGAAATTTACACCATATGTTCCAATCCATTCCTAATAAATTATACCTATTACGAATCCAAAAAAACGCCATCAACTTAATATTCTCCGTCACTTCAATAGCTCTCCGGGACTTATTGTTGAAAACTCTAGCATTCCTTTCATTCCATATGGACCACATAGCTGTAAATGTGATACCACGAAGAATTTGAGCCTCTTGTTTCTTTTTAGTCTGATTATCGGCCAACATCAGAAGGTCGCTAATGTCAAAAGCGAACACTGGACTGAGTCTACACCAAGCTCCCACTCTAGTCCAGATTTATGTAGTAAACAAACAACCTGTGAATAAATGCAAAATTGTTTCCTCAACATGCTCACAAAGAGGACACAATTTATTATCGATCTGAACCCCACGTTTAGAAAATTCCACCCTTGTAGGTAACCTGTTAAGATCCGCCCTCCAAACCATAATTTTGCATTTAAGGGGTGTCTATCCACGCCATTCCATCTTTGAAATTCTGGCAGGAACCTATCTATCTGCTAACACCTTCTTAGCTTTATTCACCGTGTAAATGCCCTCTTTATCGCCTTCCCATTTCCATCTATCGACTCCATTTTCCCACGGCTGCTCATAAATGGCAGATAATAAAGCAAAAAGTTCACTCGCTTCCTCGTTAGACGAAGGACTCCGACGCCAATTCCAACATAAGGTTTTTATCCCATCCACTACCTGAACACGATTAGCAACCGTGGCCCATTTGATATTTTCTAATCTGAATAAATTTGGATATTGTTTACAGCAAAGTACCATTTCCTATCCAATTATCACACCAAAAATTAATAGCAGACCCATTTCCAACCACACCCACGAAATAGCTATTAAGGTCTCTACCCTTTTGAAGCCTTTTCTCGCCTATTTTCGCGATTTGTTTCCAGCAACTACTAGCCAAGGGGTTACATGGTAACATAGTCCAAATTCTACACGAGTCATGACACCCCTCAATAACCTTTTTCCACATACTTCCACCTTTTTTTAAACCGCCACGCCCATTTGAGAAGAAGAACTTCATTAATACTTTGCAATCTGCTAACTCCTAAACCACCCTCAGCTTTTGGAGTAGTAACAACATCCCAAGCCACCCACGAAATCTTTCTATCTAAAGAAGATCCCGCCCATAAGAAACGCCTCATAATCGCTTCAATACTATCAATCACCGCCTTTGGAGCCTTATATAAAGAAAAGTAATAAATCGGTAAGTTTTCTAAAACCGATTTAATAAGAATCAACCTTCCTCCTATCGATAAGGTTTTCGCCTTCCATGAAACAAGTCTATCCTTTATGACATTGATCACTGAATTCCAATTGTTAATCCTGTTCATGTTAGCTGTCACACCCCCAATTTATCAGAGTAAGGTAACGCAATGGGGTGCGACGGTCATGACTATCACAAGATGTAGATACAAAGAACGACTATTTAAAATCCGTTTTCATTTAATTAAAAACATAAACTTGTTCGGAAGTGAATTACACAAGATCAAATAAAGCATTGTTTCAAAGACTTCAACATTGTTTTAAGACATCCAAATACTAGTCACAACCATTTTATTAAAATCTCCAAAGCATAACCACGTCACTCCTCCGTCTTGATACCTGAGAAAAACATTGCTAAAATGTCAACACAAAGGTCGGTGAGTTCACAGGTTTAAGTTTAAATAGTGTGATGAACCATAAGATTTTCAAGGCAACCGACATATAATCTTATAACAAATACAAGATTATAATCAAAAGTATACGTTTTCATAACCTACGCCTAAGCTCATGACACCGAAGCGTTAACCTAAACCGACAAGATATAACAAGAGCCCGAGCAAATGCCCATCCCAAAGAATTTGTAACACCTCAAATGTAAGTATATCTTAATTTGGTCACACAACCAAATTAGATAGGGAGGTTAATCCCAATAGATCTCTCCATAACATTCGCGCTTACACAAAGTAATTAACGGTTCATGATAGTGGGCTAAAAGGCAACATGGGATGGCGGGACTTAGACATCATGTAGGCAAACGTATGAGTTTTTAAGGCACTTATGTTCATCCATTAAAACAAGCAATGTTCCCACCCCAAAATAGTTAAACAATTTAAAAGTAGGGACTATGAAACTCACCTTGATGAAGTAGTAAATATGATCAAGAAAGATAGCTCGGTAAATCAAGGCACGCAAACCAATGCGCAAACAATCTACTCGTAACCTAAGCAAAATATCCGTACTTAGGCTAAATACAAATAATAATAACGTACAAAGCACTTGGTTGATAATTTATACTTGCTCTTGTTTAATAAAAATGTTTTCATACATTTTTCTCGTTCAACAATTTTAGTCACGGGGTCAAGTTCGAGTCTCAATATCTCGTTAATTAATGGTCCGAAAAATAAACGGATTCTCTTTATAAAAACTAGGTCGCGAGGTCGTCGATATTTGATAAATATCACATTTTTATGAAGCATCTAAGTATATAAAATAATTAGCCAAAGTAGTAAGCTCATAACAAATTAAACAAGTATAGTTTCATTTATTTATAAGTGTAAATCGATCATCTTTGGAAATTTGTTGTGGGCTCATTACTTGTTAAGACAAACCGAAAGTTGTTATAAAAACTAGGCCGTGTCAAGTTTCATAAAGTATTTTCAGATTTCTGGGGCATGGTCGTTTGATTGGTTAAAAATGGTAGTAAAGTAGTGGATTCAAGTAAGGTAAATTCCTACTACAATAACTTGTATCTATCTTAGAGATTGTTCACATGGCAGAACTTTGTGCTACTGATTTCAGTCCTACGCCCCATCTTACGCCACCCTTACTGCTACCATTTTCATATTTAGCATGCAAAGTTTATACTATCTTTTAACTTATATTTAGCATGACAAGTAATCAAAGGAAAACACAAAGAGGGAAGGACCATTGTCCTTGGTCTGACTTCTTACACACACCCACGCATACAACCATACATTCACATTTGGTTTTACTTGCTTATGTAAAAGTAGCTCCTAGTCCTTTGTACATACATGCATACATGACATTTACATTACTAAATCAAGAAAAGGGTGGGGCTTGCTGCCTTGGGTCACTGTTTTTGCAGGCTCCTAAAAGGAAAGAGGGAGTACTTGTTTTCATCACACATACATGATCATACATACATATACCATGGCAACACACACACCCACATGGCATACTTTTCATGTAGCAAATCAAAGAATGAAAAGTGCCTACTGTTGTTGCTATTTTCGTTTCACTGTTCGCCAGTTATAACATGAGAATGGGGGTCCTATTTACTTTCCTACTTATGCATACACATCATGGCATCATACAAACACATAACATACCTCACATAGCACACATCTTTTCCAAATAAAGAGTGAGATGGATACTGTTTCCTTGCTGGTTTTGGCTACTGTCCATGCAGCTAGGCTGCTTAAAAAGGGGAGGAGGATGGTCCCTTGATTACTATTTTACCTCATACATGTCGTACATATAAACATGACAATTACACATATTATTCATGCATACATTACATAAAAAATGGGTTTCTTGTTGGTTTGCTACTGCTATTTTACATGCATACAAATCTTTCCTTTGGGGTTCTCGTTTTCTTTACACACACACGACACATCAAGCAACAAATATTTCCTTTTCTAGTTTATGTTGTTTAGGCTACTGTTGGTTCGTTTGTGCATGGCAGCCTTACACAACCCATCGTATACATGCATTATTTTCTTGTATCCTATACAATATTTCTTTTTAGCCACTGTCTATCATACAATAAGTCATACTCACACACACACATGTAGCATGCAGTTTGAAGGAAATCATGTGAAGATAATTTATTCATGGCTTAAGCATATTCCTACTGTTGCAAGCATGCACAAAACAAACGCACATAAACTACACGACACACACTCTAACTATGTACATGAAAGAATACATAAGCAAGGCTTACTGTTAGTTGTTCTATAGTTTTACATGCATTATGCACTCCTATGATTCACAGTTAAACTAGGTTGCACATAAAATCATACCTAAGTTCACGTTTAGTTCATTACAAGATCATGCTTGTTTATAGTATATGATCATTTATGTTTATTCCATATTCGTCCTCCTCATACGTATACACATACGTGAGTTGTTCACGATTTGGTTGGTTTGGTTTTAGGTCATCAACTATGTTATCGAATCCTAGCCGTGGCCCCTTTGTTATTATTTCATGTTGAAAACTTAGCTTGATTCATTATGAAAATCTCATCCAATCCCAACCCGTGACTAGTTTGTATTAGTTTACAAAGTATTTTAGCAAGTATAATCATCAACCAAAGTATACGTTTTAGAGAGGGTTAAGATGGACTTACAAAAGGTCCTAAGTAATTTGACGAAGAGATGATAGGAACTAGAGATCGACTAACAACATGTGCTCATGTGTTAACCATTTTTAGTGTTCTTAGCTTGCTTAAATAATCAACCTGAAACCCTTGTTTATGTATCTTGCTGCCGTGACTTATTCCTAGGAGGCTTATGCTTTACTTTTGATAGGTTTTTGCTTTGAGTTTGTGTGAGTTTAAGTAAGAGTAGAGGTTAGTATTTATAGGGAAAGAAGAGTGTTTAGGGTTAGCAAAACTTGGTTAGGGTTTAGTTAGGATTCTCTTTAGTTTGTGACTAATCTTTGTAACCAAGTTGGTACACTATGAGTTGGCTCAATGCTTGGGGAAAAACAATTGTGTTAGGCTTGGTGTAGGGCAGCCATGGGGAAGAGTCATACGGTACCTTCATTTGACTAACAAGGAAGAAGATGGTTGATCATTAATGAAGAGGTGATGGTACCATGAGGATGTAAAAGAAACCATGGGTGTTGGTGTTGTTCGCCGGTTATGGGAAAATAGGAAAGGGACAATGAGTACTTTCTCATTTATGGAGTTGGTGGAGTACCATTTTCAAATGTAGTATGTAAATAAAACGTGGGGTTGAATATGATGGAGGGGGGGTCCGGTTTTTGATGTGTAGTAAGAAAAAGGATTCTTGTTTTTATGTTGTATATTTGTAAAAATGTTTATTTGTTGTAGTTGTGTAAGTATGGTGAGGACTTAAATGTGTACATGTGGTATAGAGTTTTAGTGGTAGTGTTTTTATAAATTTTGTATTTGTGAAATTTCTAAACGGGTCGTTAATATAAACGGAGCGAAAACATTTGTTTTGTTAATCAAAGTTCTTATATGAGATTACTTTGATGTAAATAAGTGTCGATTCCTAAAATAGAATTTCTAACGTAAACTAATTATAGTCATTCAAGTAATAATTCTCACGATTGTTATTCACAAAAATTTCAAATCCGTACAAAATTACGCGTAATCAATCGAGACATTAATAGACACACAAGTCTAACCCGAACTAGCGCGTTTCACATAAATTAAATAGATCATAAATTCACGGTTGTGACATCCGACAACCCTTAAGTTTAAGCTTCGACCCGAAGCTCATATTTCGATGAAACATATCTAATTAAATAGATGAGGATACTTAAGCTTAAATTGATCTTCACGTTCCCATGTAAACTCGGGTCGTCGTTGTGCATCCCAACGCACTTTCACAATCGGTATACGACTTTGTCTAAGTCGTTTAATTTCACAGTCAACAATCTCAACGGGTTCTTCAACAAACACGAGCTTGTCGTCAAGTTGAATTTCTTCTAACAGTATAACAAGCGTCTCATCGGATTGACATTTCTTCAAACTGCAAATGTGGAACACATTATGCACGCGACTAAGTTCTTGAGGTAAATCCAAGCGGTAAGCGACTTCACCAATTCGTTGAGTAATCTTTAACGGTCCAATATATCGTCGGTTTAACTTTCCTCGTTTTCCAAAACGAATGACACCTTTCCACGGTGCGAATTTTAGCATGACGAGGTATCCAACTTGAAATTCCAATGGCTTACGTCTTTTGTCGGCGTAACACTTTTGACGATCACGGGACGCTTGCATAGGCTCTTGATTTGAACAATTTTCTCCGTCGTTTCATGAATTATTTCCGGGCCGGTAAGTTGTGCATCGCCAACCTCCGCCCAACAAATGGGTGAACGACACTTTCGAGCATAGAGTACTTCAAACGGTGTCGCTTTAATGCTCGTATGGTAACTATTGTTGTATGAACATTCCACGAGCGGTAAATGACGATCCCATCCATTTCCAAAATCTATCACACATGCTCGGAGCATGTCTTCTAAAGTTTGGATGGTTCTTTCGCGTTGGCCATCCGTTTGAGGATGGTAAGTCGTGCTCATATTTAATTGTGTTCCTAGAGATTCTTGAAGTGATTGCCAAAATCTTGAGCAATATCGACCGTCTCGATCCGAAATTATGGATATCGGCACTCCATGCTTAGCAACGATTTCTTTCACATATAATCGCGCTAAGTGATCCATTTGGTCTTTTTCTTTCATAGGAAGAAAATGTGCGGACTTTGTAAGACGATCCACAATGACCCAAATCGTGTCATATCCCGGGGATGTCTTGGGTAATTTAGTGATAAAGTCCATAGTAATTCTTTCCCATTTTCACTCAGGGATTCTAGGTTGGACTAGTAATCCAGATGGCTATTGATGCTCGACCTTAACTTTCGCGCAAGTTAAGCATTTTCCAACATAAGTAGCTATATCGGCTTTCATGTTCGGCCACCAATAAAACATCTTCATGTCATGGTACATTTTATCCGGTCTAGGGTGAACCGAATATTTAGATTTATGTGACTCATGCATAATTATGTTTCTCATGTTTCCATATCGTGGTAGCCAACTTCTACCTTCAAGACATAACGTTCCATCGGCACGTGCAACGAGTTTCTTCGTGATCATACCTCCGACATCTTCCTTATGAATGTTCTCCGCCTTAATAGCTTCACGTTGAGCTTCTAAGATCTTTTTGGGTATGTTCAAGCCAATAGTCATCACTAAAGCTCGAACTCTAAGAGGTTTATCACGAGGTTTCCTACTTAGAGCGACGGCTACAACATTGCCTTTTCCCGGTGTATAACGAATTTCACAATCGTAATCACCAAGCAATTCCAACCATCGTCTTTGTCTCATGTTAAGCTCTTTTTGATTCAAGATGTGTTGTAAACTTTTGTTGTCGGTAAATACAATACATTTGGTACCGTAAAGGTAATGTCTCCAAATCTTGAGGGACCGCGCCTAATTCCAAATCGCGAGTGGTATAGTTTTCTTCGTTCGGCTTCAATTGTCGAGAGGCATAAGCGACAACTTTCTTTCTTTGCATAAGAACCGCGCCTAAGCCTTTAATTGACGCGTCACAATAGACTTCAAAGTCTTCACTACCCTCGGGTAGTGCGAGAATAGGTGCATTACAAAGTTTTTGTTTGAGGGTTTGGAAAGACAATTCTTGATCGTCTCCCCATTCAAACTTTTTGTTCTTTTGAGTCAAAGTTGTCATAGATTTTGCGATCTTCGAAAATCCTTCGATAAATCTTCTATAATAACCGGCGAGTCCAAGGAATTGTCGAATCTCCGTGGGAGTAGTAGGAGTCGCCCAATCCTTGACCGCTTTAATTTTGGCGGGATCAACGTGAATTCCACTACTATCAATCACGTGACCAAGAAATTGAACCGTGTGAATCCAAAATTCACACTTTGAGAACTTAGCATATAAATGCTCTTGCCTCAACAATTCCAAAATCTTTTTCAAGTGTTCCTCGTGTTCTTCCTTACTACGAGAGTAAATAAGGATGCCGTCAATGAACACGATAACAAACTTGTCCAAGTAAGGTTTACACACACGGTTCATGAGGTCCATGAAAACCGCGGGTACATTAGTCAAACCGAAAGGCATGACTTGGAATTCAAAATGACCGTATCGGGTTTGGAACGCCGTCTTGGAAATATCTTCTTCTCGAACTCTAAGTTGATGATAACCCTATCTTAAGTCAATTTTTGAATAAATGCTCGAACCTTGAAGTTGATCAAACAAATCGTCGATCCTTGGGAGAGGATAACGATTTTTGATGGTAAGCTTGTTCAATTTGCGATAATCGATGCACATTCAAAAAGTTCCGTCTTTCTTCTTTACAAATAGAACCGGAGCTCCCCAAGGCGAGGAACTCGGCCTAATAAATCCTTTGTCGGTAAGCTCCTTCAATTAGTCGGCTAATTCCTTCATCTCGGCGGGTGCTAAACGATAAGGTGCTCTTGCGGTGGTGCGGCTCCGGGTGTTAACTCGATATGGAATTCTACTTGATGGAGTGGTGGCAATCTGGGTAAATCTTCGGGGAAAACATCGGGAAAGTCTTTAACAATCAGGACATCTTCAATCTTCTTCTCTTTCGGCTCGGCTTCTTTCTTGTTGGTAACTTGAATGAGAAAAATCGGATGACCTTCCTCGATGTACTTTTTGGTTTTAGTACATGAGATGACATCTAATTGAGTTTGGCTTTTCGCGCCATTTCTTGCTCCAAAGATAGTTAGAATTTGCCTTCTATAAGAAACACGAACTTGTTTTTCGTGACAAAGCAACTCCGCATGGTATTTAGACAACCAATCTATACCAACAATAACGTCGAAGCTTCCAAGTTCAATCGGCAAGAGGTCGATAAGAAACAGGATATTTTGCAAATTCAAAATGCAATCCTTAAGGACGGTATTAGTGGAGATGGACTTGCCATCGGCTAACTCCACATCATATCTTACTTCTAAGGCTACGGGATTCACATTAAGTAGTTCGCTAAAGGTAGTAGATACAAAGATCCTATCCACACCGGAATCAAATAATACAGAAGCATAAAGATTATTGAGGAGGAACGTACCGGTGACGACGTTGTTGTCTTGGATAGCCGCCTCGGCTCCCAAAGCATATACGCGACCAATCGCTCCCGCTTGATTCCCATTTCCCCTTGTTCCACTACCCGAAGCTCCTTGGTTTTGTTTCGGATTCTTACGAGCTTGGTTGTTGTTGTTGTTTCCATGGATTTGATTTCCGCGACCCACGGTGATAGCTTTAGGACACTTATTTTTAAAATGGCCCTTTTCTCCACAACCATAACAAGTAACATCCGCATATCGCTCATTCGGAGCCGTTGGGGCTCTTTGGTTCAACGGTCTTGGGGCACTACGGCAATCTTTGGCAAAATGGCCGGCTTTACCACAATTGTGGCAAGTCTTACCACAAGCTCCCGGATGATGTTTGCCACACTTTACACAATAAGGTTGCTTCCCTTGGTAATTCGAGCCACCATTGAGATTGAAAGCCTTGGCCACATTATCTCGGCGCTTGTTGGGGTAGTTGCCATGATTAGGGCCATGGTTTCCTTCCCACTTTCTCTTGTGATCACTCGAGTCTAAGATAATAGCTTCCATTAAGACATTCGCCATTTCAATGGCTTCATTAAGATCGGTTGGCTTTGAAGAGATGACATCACCATGGATTGACGAAGGCAATCCCACCATATATCTTTCCACGGCACGAGTCTCCGTGGGAAGCATCTCGGGACACATCAACCTAAGCTCTTGGAACCTTTGAGTATATGGCATCAAGTTCGTACCATTCACATGAAGGTTCCACAATTCCGTTTCCAACCTTTGCATCTCATTCCTTGGACAATACTTTTTGTAGAGTATGTTCTTGAAATGATCCCATGGTGTGGCATTAGCGGCTTCCAAGCTAACGGCACGAACATGGATATTCCACCATGTTAGCACGCCATCAATCAGAGTACTAGATCTGTACTTCACTTTGTCGCCTTCCGCTACATTTCTCACACTAAATTCAGCTTCCAATAGTTCGATCCACCTAGCAAGACCTACGGCTCTGTTAGTGCAAACATTACGATGCTTTGTCAATATAATCTCTTTATGTTTTGCTGATGACAAATGTATAATTCGCAATACATTATGTAAAATGTTAAGGTACTCGTAATCACTCAAGAATACATTTGTATACTTCTCTCGACACCTCCAAGATCGCATTCGGCATGAATCACTCAAGGTATGTACAAACATGTCATTAACCTAACTAAGTGATCAAGGATTAATATTTTCTTAAAACTCACTTTTATACAAAGTGACAAAGTAATTTTTAACTTTATTTTTAAGAATATGTTTTATTAAAAAGAAAAATGGAAATTTGAATTTCGAATATTCCAAAGAATATTCCCTAAGGTGTATACCAAAGAATATTCTTTAATTTGAATTTGGCATATTTCATATGCCAAAGGAATATCCGTTGAGGGTATTAACTACCCCAGATGGCATATCCCCACTAAAGGACAAATTTGCACGGACTCCAGCGCGGAGGTTCCTTAAAGGAACCCGCGGTTCCTTATTGATAAGGTACCGCGGGTAGAGATAATGAACCGCGAGTGTTTTTTACCGTTGCAATGTTGTCCTATAAATAGTGGATCATTTCCAGGTTTTCTTTTAACCCTTTTTGCACAGTTTCTTTCAAAACCATCTTAGATCCTTGATTAGTTAGTTTTGATTAATCTTGCTTAAGATGTGATTCTATCCTCAATCTCCTCATCCTCTCAAGTGCAAAGAGAAGAACACTATCATTACCATGATGTGTTGGGTTCACTACATGATGAAGATCTCTCCTTCTATAGATCTAAGTTATGTTTTTAGTCTTCCTACTATGTATATGTAGAAGATCCAAGTGTTGGGTTCACTTGGATGTGTTTGTATGGGTAGAAGATCCAAGTGATGGGTATCCTTGGATTATGTGTTAGTTGTGTAGATCCATGTTTGTTAGTACATGGATATAGTGTTAGAGTCATAGATCTAAGTGGTAAGTACTTAGATCTATATGGTTTATGTGTTTAGGCCATAAAACACAAGGTTTGTTATGTTGGGCCATAAAACATAACTAGGGTGAAGAGTTGTGTAGTTGTGAAGAGTTGTGAGTTCTCACTAAACTATAAAGTGATGTGGTTGTGTCTTGTGAGTTCTCACTAAACTATAAAGTGATGTAGTTGTTTTTAGTGTAGTTCTCACTTAGCTTCAAAGTGAAGAGTCGTGAAGATTGGTTCTATCTTTCGATTAGAAATCGACATATAGCCTTGTGTCGTAAAATGGTGAAGTGGGC
This sequence comes from Glebionis coronaria, assembly GCA_025667525.1. NCBI lineage: Eukaryota > Viridiplantae > Streptophyta > Magnoliopsida > Asterales > Asteraceae > Glebionis > Glebionis coronaria. The sequence continues at coordinate 488,513,995 of CM046879.1, read as the reverse complement.
GACGTTGTGTAGATTGGTCCTACCTAAGATTAGGACTCGACTTTTAGCTTAGAGTCGGAAATTGGATAAGAGACGTTGTTTATGGTTTCTACACCTTAAGGAGTTTGTTGACTAGTGAAGTAACTCTCGAGTAAGGTGTACTCGAGGAGTGGAGTAGGGCGAAGAGGAGCTTTGTGACCGAACCACTATAAATCATCGTGTCGGTGCTTTCATTTACATTTATGTCTTTACCTTTGCAGATGTATTTATAATTGCATACTTGTGTTGTGTGTCTTTGTGTGCATCACATAATCTAAACATCTAAGTTGCGGAAAAGCTATGGCTAAGTACGTGTGTGCTTCATGTTTAGATTATGTTCAAGTGTACATCAGTTAGTCTAAACATCCTAGTTTGGGAAAAGCTTGTGCTTAGTACGTGTGTGCTTAGTGTTTAGACTATTGCTTGATGTACTCTTGATTTGATGTGCTTGTGTGTTTTCTTACTTGTAGTATTTATCTCTCAATCAAACACATCTCATATATAGTCAAGCTTGATCGAGAATTTGATACAACGGATTGTTAAAGTTTAACATGTAACAAAAGAATAAGTTCACTGTCGGTGCTTCCCTAAATGGACTGGCGGTTCTTTATTGATAAAGAAACCCGGGTACAATAAAGAACCGCGCACAGTGGATTTAGCCGAAATGTTTTGAAAACTAACTAGAAACTATTCAACCCCCCCCCCCTTCTAGTTTCTACAATTGGTATCAGAGCGAGGTTACTCAAGATCTTTGAAGTATATTGTACTTTAAAGCTTTGATCGATCTTTGCTCTCTTTTTCAAAACAAATGGTTTAAAAAAAACTATTTTTAAAAATAGAGACGATCCTTGTATCAAATTGTTCATGAAGAGTGATTACTTATGAAATGTGTTTTGTTGTTTCATTCGTACAAGTTTTGGTGTTAAATAAACTTTGTATAATAGCTTGAATTTAATCTTTTCATGTTTGGAAGTATAAAAATCTTTTGTGTCATAATTAACTTTAAAATACGAGTTCTATGTGTCTAAAATGATTTTTTAGAGTCCTAAGTCCTTCCAAAAAGTTACCAAATGATTTTGGCCAAAAACCCATTTTTTGTCCTCTGGGCGCGGTTCTTTATCTATTCCCCACGGTTCCTTATCAATAAGGAACCGCGGTCAGTCCGACCGAGATTTTTGAAAACTTTGAAAAATCATATAAAATCAACCGTAAGTCCGTAGAAGTCGTGCCACCCGTCATTTCGAACGTAATTGAATTTTCTTTCAATTAAAAATGCTTCCAAACCTTTATTAAAATTTTAAAATTTGGATGTTTTCTAAGTTCCATACTTTGTCCAAAGTATTGAGCGTCGGTTTGTCGTAAAACTTGTGTTTTACTCTTTTCTATTAAGTAGGACTTCTCTTGGTGATATATCTTCGAAAATTGATATATTTACAAAGTGTTCAACTTAATCAAATTTTAAATGGGTCAAAGACTATTTTCAAATAAAATCAAGCTATGAATACTTTGTTGTATCTAACACTCAAAACATGGACGAATGCTTTTATGTGTTTAGCTAATTGTTTGTGTGTGTTTCCTTGTGTGTTATTATTATATGTAGACATTATTAAGTGTTCCTTACTATTTGTAGTAGTATTGCTTATATGTCTAGTCTCTTGTGCCTTGCTTGGTATTTGTTAGTATCTAGTTTTTTCTAATTAGGATGTATGCTAGATTTCTTGCATTTTAGTTGCAACATTATGTGTGCATTGCATATAGAAGTAACATCTATTGGTTTACAAATGTTACATAAACATCTTGTACACCTCGGCATGTTCTTTAACACTTTTAGGTTTGAAAGCTTTGGGAGCTTGTCAAATCTATTGATTTAGGTCGTCTTACTCGATCATTGTGTTATTAGTTCAAGTAGATAAATGTCTCACTATAAAACATGAAACACCCTTTGAAAATCTTAGCTATTTTCTCTTAAAAGAGTGTTTGTGGGAATCAAGAAAGATTTCGATTAAATATCAATGCATTATTCAAATTATGATTGATATCATTATCGAATCTAATTGACATGTTTTTTAGTGTAGACATGAATGTGGTTTATTAATAATATACATCGGATCATAACTCACACTTGTGTTGATGGTGTTATATTGAATCTATTTTTCAAATTGTTAGACATATTTTGTTTAATAATTACTTATAATGCACAATAGAGTCGGTTTGATAACTTGGATGTTTTTATCCGAAATACTCAAGTAATTTACATTGCTATGGAATTTATAAATGTGTCATTTCTGAAAGACCAATCAAGAGTGTTCCTTTGGTTTGTGTAAACTTTGTTTATACACTTCAAAGTTATTGGCCTCAAGTTCTATTAAGGTAAACAACCTTAACTAGACTTGTTTGACAAGATATGCAATGGTGCATTCTTAACCCTCATTAGGTCATGCATTGTGTCGCCATGCAAGTTTCATCCTTGCTAAACATTATTAGGCAAATGTTGGAATTACATTTTGTCTAACTTGAGAATGACTACTAGAGAATTTATGCACTATGATCTTAATTTGACCTAACGGTTGAATTACTTCCATGTGGGAAGTTGAGTTGGTGTATAACTCGTAAAAATGGTCGTGTTTAGCCTTATTTGAGCACCTCTAGTGATAGTCTCATACACATTCTCTAAATTGGCTAAATGGCTCTTCCTATATATGACTAATGATAGGTTACTTTGATGAACTTTGTATGTCATTAGGAGTCTTTTTCTTTTGTAGCCATTAGGTTTTTCTTAACTTTCTTCCTACGTGCTAATTGAACCTATGTGTTTTTCCTTTGTGTGTGTTCTAGTTTTTATTGCTCTTAAGCATGACTTTATGATAAGTTAGACTAGAACATTAGGATTTTCTGAATTGGAAAATACTCCATTCACCACCTAAACCAAGCCTCTGTAGGCGGTTCTTTAAATAGACCGCGACTCCATATCAATATGGAACCGCCGGTGGAATAAAGAACCGCGGGCAGAAGTCTCCAATTCGGGTTTTCTGAAGCTTCCCAATTGTTCCAACACCCTTTGGAATCTTTGTTTCAAACCTTTGATCACTCCCAAAATATCTTGGGCTTTCCCTTTTGAACCCTTTACTAGTTTGTCTCAACCTTTTAAACCCTTCTTGTTAGCCATGTTCTTCACACCTCAAACCATTCATCCGTATCCCTTAAACCACCCATTACTACCATGGTTTCTACAAGAAACTACAATTCATCCAAAACCTCCTCTTCAAAGAGGCACCTCAAAATTAAGATTAAGTTACCCAAACTTAACTCTTCACCCTTTTTCCACACCTAAGAATGAGATTTTGCCCATTCTCGTCTCTTCATCACCCTCACCACCTCTTGCACCATGCAAGACTACCTCAACCCATGGTACCAACCAATGACATGGTTCTACCTCCTCTTCATTCCAATCTAGAATGAATGAGTTAACCTCACCCTTCACTCCTAGTACTCTCTTGTATGTGACTACTCAACCTCAACCTATCCAAAGCATTCCCTTTGAGAATGCCTTTGTTGAACCCTTGGTGACTTCACCTTTTACCCCACTAAATTCCGCCACCACCTTGTCTTCTAATTAAGCATGTGTATTGCTTATTAAAAAGACACTCAATCTAAGCAAATCTTAGGATTCTAGTGTAACTAAGATTAAAATTATGCTTAAGTTTTAGGCTTGTTTTTTTATACATCTTTGTATGATCTTTATTCTCTTGTATTTCCTTTCATGTTTTTCAACATGATTTTTCTTTGAGTCTTGGATCTCGTTTTTTTCGTGATCTTTCTTTTCTTATTTATTTTCTCACTCGGTTGTCAAGGAAGGTTAGATTTATATCTAATTCCTCTCCTAGTAAGATTGATAACTTAAATATTTCTTTTAAAATATTCAAGTAATTTTAACTTGCAATTGCAATTGTTAAAAGTCATATCCAAAGCATTGACCTTCAATCCATTTAGCATCTTATGTTAAACTATTTGACCAAGTGATTTTCCTTTGAGTCGATAATCGGTTTTGGACACCCAATGTCCACGGTTCCTCAAATAACCTTGGGTCTCATTATTGATAATGAACCACGGACCTATTTAACGAACCACGACCATTGAGTCCCTTTGTTCGTTTTGGTCTTTTTCTCTTTTGACGAGTTTTCTTGAAGATTCCTTCTTTTCTTCTCTTTTAAGTTTCTTCTCTAGTTTCGTGAAGTTATCCTTAACTTCTTTGTTGAGTCTCTCTCAATTCATTTTAATCATTCTTTTCTAAGTCGAGACTCTTTCTTCTAGTCTTTCTAAACTAAGTTGAGTCGAGCCTTACCCTTTCCTCATCATGTAATTGTTCTTTGAACATCCATAATGATTGAGAAGAGCTACGAAACTTTGAGCATGTAGTTTGTCGTATGCTAAACACCATTTGGTGTCGACATTTATACGCATTTTTGCCTATAATTTCCTATATCCTGAATTTTTCTTAAAGCGTCGATTTATCCGCTTTTGGTTTTCCTTTATTTTTTTTGGGTCAAAAATGTCTCTAGGTTGAGATATTTTTGTTCCTCTTTTTGAGAGTTGATTGCGGTTAAAATTTACAATTGGTATTGGTGATTCAATCAATTTTAAGTTTTTAACCCCTTGAGATGATATCTTCAAATTCTTGGATGTTTCTTTTCTACCTCTACTCCAACAATTTTGAATTAATTTCCTCAAAATCCTCTCCTTATTTTTTTTAGAGTTGATGGTTAAATCTTGAATTTTCTTGTGTGATTCCAAAAATTCTAAGCTTTTTACCCTTTGACATATTATCATTACAATTGGTATGGATGTTTCTTTTCTATCTCTATTCCAACAATTGTGAATTGATCTTGTCAAGATCCTTTCCTTTGATTTGTTTTTGGATTGATGGCATCGCATGCACACTTCTTTTCTTTTCATTGTTTGTGCAAACGACTTGTTTATCATCCCCGTTTGGGTGACATCTCTTTTTATATATGCTCTTGTCTACTAACCTTGTTTTATAGGACACTTCTAACCCATTTTTGTAGCTCGTCACTATTCTTGCTTTGTTGGTGCCTCAAGCAAGGGGGAGCTCATATCAAGGGGGAGCATTTGCAAGAGTTCAAGTCATTACATTTGCGATCGTTGACTCACTCAAATTGCATTCATCGAACATCTTGCAAGTAATGCATTTTGGACACTCGTAGATAAGCATATTATTATGCTTGGAGTTGGTTAACCTATGGTGATTGAAGACTTCACTAGGATGACGCAAGCTCAATATTTTTGTATGATGGTTTTATGGTTTAGATTCTTGCCTCTCAAACGACAACCACTATGGATGATTAGATTTTTGGATGCATGTTCTCTCGAAGTCAATCCTCCTCTTCTACAAATGAAGACTACCTTTTTGATTCGACAAAAGGGGGAGAAGTAAGTGTAAACGAGTAACTTATGCATTTTAATATGTATTGCGGTTTACTTGTTTGTCATCATCAAAAAGGGGGAGATTGTTAGTGCAAACATTACGATGCTTTGTCGATATAATCTCTTTATGTTTTGTTGATGACAAACGTATAATTCGCAATACGTTATGTAAAATGTTAAGGTACTAGTAATCACTCAAGAATACATTTGTATACTTCTCTCGACACCTCCAAGATCGCATTCGGCATGAATCACTCAAGGTATGTACAAACATGTCATTAACGTAACTAAGTGATCAAGGATTAATATTTTCTTAAAACTCACTTTTATACAAAGTGATAAAGTAATTTTTAACTTTATTTTTAAGAAAATTTTTTATTAAAAAGAAAAATGGAAATTTGAATTTGGAATATTCCAAAGAATATTACCTAAGGTATATTCCAAAGAATATTCTTTAATTTGAATTTGGCATATTCCATATGTCAAAGGAATATCCTTTGAGGGTATTAACTACCCCAGATGGCATATCCTCACTAAAGGACAAATTTGCACGGACTCCAACGCGGAGGTTCCTTAAAGGAACCCGCGGTTCCTTATTGATAAGGTACCGCGGGTAGAGATAAGGAACCGCGGGTGTTTTTTACCGTTGCAATGTTGTCCTATAAATAGTGGATCATTTCCAGGTTTTCTTTTAACCCTTTTTGCACAGTTTCTTTCAAAACCATCTTAGATCCTTGATTAGTTAGTTTTGATTAATCTTGCTTAAGATGTGATTCTATCCTTAATCTCCTCATCCTCTCAAGTGCAAAGAGAAGAACACTATCATTACCATGATGTGTTGGGTTCACTACATGATGAAGATCTCTCCTTCTATAGATCTAAGTTATGTTTTTAGTCTTCCTACTATGTATATGTAGAAGATCCAAGTGTTGGGTTCACTTGGATGTGTTTGTATGGGTAGAAGATCCAAGTGATGGGTATTCTTGGATTAGGTGTTAGTTGTGTAGATCCAAGTTTGTTAATACATGGATATAGTGTTAGAGTCATAGATCTAAGTGGTAAGTACTTAGATCTATATGGTTTATGTGTTTAGGCCATAAAACACAAGGTTTGTTATGTTGGGACATAAAACATAACTAGGGTGAAGAGTTGTGTAGTTGTGAAGAGTTGTGAGTTCTCACTAAACTATAAAGTGATGTGGTTGTGTCTTGTGAGTTCTCACTAAACTATAAAGTGATGTAGTTGTGTCTATTGTAGTTCTCACTTAGCTTCAAAGTGAAGAGTCATGAAGGTTGGTTCTATCTTTCGATTAGAACTCGACATCTAGCCTTGTGTCGTAAAATGGTGAAGTGGGCGACGTTGTGTAGATTGGTCCTACCTAAGATTAGGACTCGAATTTTAGCTTAGAGTTGGAAATTGGATAAGCGACGTTGTGTATGGTTTCTCTACCTTAAGGAGTTTGTTGACTAGTGAAGTAACTCTCGAGTAAAGTGTACTCGAGGAGTGGAGTAGGGCGAAGAGGAGCTTCGTGACCGAACCACTATAAATCATCGTGTCGGTACTTTCATTTACATTTATGTCTTTACCTTTGTAGATGTATTTATAATTGCATACTTGTGTTGTGTGTCTTTGTGTGCATCACATAATCTAAACATCTAAGTTGCGGAAAAGCTATGGCTAAGTACGTGTGTGCTTCATGTTTAGATTATGGTCAAGTGTACATCTGATAACTGGCTTTTACCTAGTAAGAAAATTTCGTAGTTCCAGTCTTTTCGAATTGAGAAATGGAAAAATGTGCGACTCAGTCGTCTTTTGGTGGAAAACAATAGTTTGGTCGTTGTAGTAAAAGTAAATGCACAAAAACTTTAAAGTAAAAAGCAGGGTAAATAAAGCTTAGAAACAATTAAAAACATAAATGACGGGAAACTAAAAACGCAATTAAAGTAAATAACGCGAACTTAAAACTATCCTAAAGGCAAGCTTAAAATAAATCTAAGGCAAGTAAACTAAAAGTGCGACTAAGGAAAAAGGCGGGAAATCTAAAGTTTAAAACTTAAAAACATAGACTTAAAATAAACTAAAAACAACTCATTTGGAAAAACATCTTCATTCGGAATAATCACTCGTTCGGAATGTCACCTTCGTTCGGAATAATTCTTCTTTACTCGGAATGTTTCCCTCATGCGGAATAAAAATGCTCGTGCGGAAAAATTAAGACTCATGCGGAATAAAAAGTTCATGCGGAATAAGGGCTTCGTCCGGAATAACTCTTCATTTGGAATATTGCTTCATCCAGAATAAACTATTGATCCGGAATAAACACTGATCCGGAATAAAAGACTTCGTTCAGAATATTAGTTTTTTTCGGAATAATCCTTCGTCCGGAATAATTGCTTATTCGGAATAAAGGGTTCGTCCGGAATAAAACGTTGGTTCGGAATAAAGGCTCATCCGGAATAATGTTTCATCCAGAATAACAGATTCGTCCGGAATAATGCTTTATTCGGAATAAAGACTTCGTTCGGAATAAACCACTTATCCGGAATAAAAAACGAAATGCTTGGTTCAGAATATAAGGCTTATGCGGAATAACACTGATCCGGAATAAAAGGACTTGATTCGGAAAAACCTGGGAAAACTGAATTCGTGAAGAACACGGGGAATAAAAAATGATGAATTTTAATCAAAACTAACCAAATTAAAACAAAAGATTAAGCAAGACTAACCAATAAACATCTATTAATGATAACCTATCAATCCAAATCAACAAAACTAACAAATAAAACCAAATCAATCAAAACCCACTTGATCAAATCAATAAAAACTCAAGAACATGAACATAAAGATGAAGATTAAATCCAAACAAGAAGAGTAGATGAGAGATTAAAAAATAAAAGTAAAGATTCAATAACATAAAAAGATAACTTACTTGGAATTAAAGGTGCAAGACAAGGTAATTAAAGTGACAATTTAAGTAAATGACATGAAAATAAATGTGCAAGTATGAAAATGGTGGAGAGACTAATTTTGTCAAAATTAGCTAACAACACAAAATGATGAACTAGTGATCCTATTTATAGGGGAGGGAAGAGTAGTGGAAGCTTCTCCCTTCTTCTTTCTTTCTTTCTCTTTAGTCCTTAGTCTTCCAAATTCTTCGACTTTATCGGCTTTTGTCTCGGGATTAATTAAACTCGTCTTGCAATTTCTTGATAAATTAGAATTGAGTTCTTTGGCTTTATTAAACTTCCGTCTTTGGACTTTTTCTTCGATAAATCTTCAGAATAGGCCTTGGACTTCCGTTCTTTTTGCACTCTTGATCACTTGACTTCGTCTTTTGTCTTTTTCTTCGATAAAAGCCCGTGAAAGCCCGTGTTTTCTTCCTTTTTTTATCTTTTGGTCCTAAAACACAACAAAAACACAAACCACGCATAATTCCGACATTTACGACATAAAATATACGTTATGGTCTTGTTTTCATTATAATTAAGTGGTGAAAGGATGGGTGTTTTCACACCTATCAAATCTCCTACACTTGACCATTGCAATGTCCTCATGCAATGCATTAGTTACAAAGCAAGCTTACACTTTTCATCACAATCAATCCACATTGGCCTTTATTAAAGAGATAGAAAATAACAAAACAAGTAAAGAAATCAAAGACTTACCTTAGGGTTTTGGAATGTCATGAATGATTATCATCCTCAAGTTTCACGTTCCCCATACCAAGCTTAAAAACGAGATCATTGTTATTATAAGTTAGCAAACTAACATGAACTCATGTGGGCCAATTATTTACTTAGACTCCCTTATTCCTAGGTGTATCTCTTATATTTTATTGTTGTCTTGAATGATCACGAGGATGCATTGTTGACTTATTTCGATAGTTATTAAGGCTGAAAATAAAGTGGGACGATTTAATCAATAGTTAGCTAAAGGACAAAATCTTTTAAAACTGCTTCTCGGGACCTCATAAAGTTCATATCTTGGCATAACTCGCTTCACGATTTGAGACCTATCTCGGACCGATATTTGGCAGTGAATTCATACTTCAAATCTTGAGAGATGTTCATGAATTAATGGTCTTCTCTTCATAATAGGAATTTCTTCACTTGAAGTTTTGAGAGATTCTTCATACTTGGACCACGACTTCTTCATTTTTCTCCAATCTTTATTTGGGATTTTGATATACAACGATCCGCCTCCTTTTAGGACTTGGATCTATTTATCCTCATACCTTGTTAGGGTCTTTTTGGATAGACTTCTCCATGATCTTTAGGGGAGTGTTTGCTTTTCGTCGTGTGTCTCGATGCTTCATATTGATTCTTGATATATGATTCTTCACATCACTTGGGATCTTTAGCAACAAAATGTAGCCCTCATGCCTTGTTAGGGACTTTTCGGACTCGCCAATCTTCGCGTCCCGCTTCAGTAAGTTATGCCTTGGCTATGAACTCTAATTAATACCGAGCAACTTTTGAACGATCTTGGGCTAGAAGCTAAGTAACTTTTCAAATCGTACGACATTACTTATTGCAGATAAATTTATTAACAAGCGATGGGAGAATAGGCTTATAATCAACTCACATAAATTCACGAAAGAATACGAAACTTATAATTGACTCTATCATCTCTCGTTCTCCACAATTTAAAATCTCAAGGAATGAGACTCGTGGATGCTTAGCCAATTAAATCAAAGTTTTGGGTTTTCGAGTCATCTATAGGATCTTGCAAATTCTTAGACTTTTTCAAGTTTAGAATTCGCATTTTAATGTTCCCTTGATAGACGACTCTCTAGGATCAATTATAGGAACTTGCGAAAAGTTCTTGTTCTTATCCCGTGGGAGTTAAGACTTTCGCGTTTTAAAGCTCCCTATATAAAAGCCTAGCAAAACTTGACTTAAACACGTTAAGGATACTAGCTAGTGTAAACTTAGATAAGTAGACTCGGGTTGAGTCAAAAGATTCACAACGTTGAAAATTAAAACCACTTTATTAAAATTTATTCTAGTAAAGAAAGAAAATAACTAAACAAAGGTAAAACTACTAGGCCAAAATAGATCAAAAATTTTGAAAAATATGGAAAAATCTATTTTCCGGTTAAAATGAGGAAAAATACAAAGAAAAGGCCACTTAACTTCGATAGAAGTACCCCTACACTTAATATAAACATTGTCCTCAATGTTTAAGCATGTGGGAGTAACCTCCCCTACACTTAGGACATTGTGCACTTTGTTTAAATCTTGCTAAGGAGAGACAACTAAAGAGATTCCTATTTTAATATTGAGAAATATAAAATAGTGAATCGAAAAGAGTTTAGGATATAACCGAGAAGACGGAAACACGGAATCACGGGTCGTCAAAAATCATCAAGAGTGGATCATTGAACGCTCGAATCCCTGAATATGAGAAGAGAGGAAATAGCAAACACCAACGGGTCTCCCCTACACTTAGGATAGAAATGGATAAAAGATAGATACTTGGGTTGCCTCCCAAGAAGCGCTTGATTTTTGTTAACCGAGTCGTGAGCCTGACTCGACCTTGATTAGCATGGAAAGAACCTTGAATAGCATCCACCGGAATCAAATACATGGTTTTCATCCATCAAGTAACACAAGCTTAAGGCGAACAAGGCAAGCCAAAGAAGAGAAGGCAAGGTTCCCTTAAGCAGAGGTAGAGCACGGTGGCAGCAAGGGTGATGGGGTGCAAGCATATCTCCAGTAGTTCCAAAAATCTTTCCTTTTATTTCATCAGACGGATACTGAGATGGCTTAAAATTTCAATACCAGGGTCGAACACCTTTTCCTTTAGGGGAAAATAGCACTCAGGCTCAACAGAATTTGAAGAACATCCACTAAGAAAATGCACAACCTCGTCCTCAGAAGGTGGACAAAGAGGTGTCAAAACAACGTGCTGCGGATGTTGGTGTCATCCGGTGTCGTCTCCTTTGAAAGAATTTTCTTCAAATCTGTAGAAGGATGAAGACCATAATCATCAAAGTCTAAAAGAGGGGCATCACTCTCATAAGGGAAGTATGTATTGAGAAAAGTAGAAATTTTTTTTTTCAAATGAGTAGTAATCCAAAGTAGGATCAAGTGTTGTTGGCGGAGGATCTTCATCATGTGAAGAATCACTCGAGAGAGTATCGGCTTCATCAAAATCATCATAAGTGGGCATGTCTGGATACTCAGAAGTAAAAGCATCATAATCATCCCCATCGGAGCTAGAATCATCATCATAAGCATCATAGATCGATGGAGAATCATAAATTGGTGGAGGATCAGTATTGGTTATAGAATCATCCACATCATCTTGGAACAGTGGATTATCATAGCAAGAATCAAATAGAGGATTGTTTTAGACGACAAAATCATCGACCACATTAATCATATTCGCCGATTCTCTTCCATAGGATTTGTTTGTGATCTTCCCCATTTCTAACACTTGTGCATCATTCCCGACCCTTAAGATTAACTCACCTTCGGCAACATCAACTAAAGCTTTTTCGGTTCTCAAGAATGGCCGACCAAGTATTAAAGGAATATGAGGGTCCATTTCATAATCTACAACAACAAAGTCGACCGGAAAAGTGAAGGTGCCAACTTTAATGAACACATCTTCGGCAATACCAAGAGGGTAAGCGAGAGTGCGGTTTGCAAGCTCAAGAGTCATCTTCGTGGGTGTAAGATCGGGTAATGATAACTTTTTCCAAACACTTAAAGGCATAAAATTTATACTTGCCCCGAGATCGGCTAAGGTAGTAAATTCGTCGGTTTGGTTAAAAGTACATGGTAGCGCAAACGACCGGGATCTCCAAGTTTTTTCGGAAGTTCTTTAAGAAGGATTGCAGAGCAATTTTCATTCAAGCGAGTATTAACAAACTCGGCCATCTTCTCCTTCTTATTAAGCAATTCCTTAAACATCTTGACAAATTGTGGCATTTGGGCAAGAGCTTCAACAAGGGTAAAGGTGACGGTCATGCCGGCAATCTTGTTCAAAAAGTTAGAGACTTGAACGTCATTCTTAGTCAAAATTCTAGCCTTGTTGAGTTGAGAAGGGTAAGGAATGATGGGGTTAGGTGGTGTAGGTGTAGAAGGTGAAGGGTTCTTCTTGGGTACTTCTTCATGACAAGGCGGAGACGGTAATGGTGAACTAATACAAGGTGTGGGAGTTGTAGGGATAAATGGTGGTGGAGGAGGTGTAGATGGTGTAACTGGGGGTGGGATAGATGGTCCTACTAAAGTTGCTCTACTACGGGTAGTAATAGCAATCACATTCGCTCTCGGGTTGGTGACGGTGTTTGAAGGTAGAGAGCCCGAAGTAGAGGGTTGAGTGGTTGGTAAGAAACTAGCCAGCATATTCTTCAAATCATTCGTTTGAGTGCTGAAGGAGGTTTGTATATCATTTCGAAGCTCAGATCTAATGTCATTCCCTTGCTTAATGATATCCCCTTTCAAATTGATAATTTAGCTTTGTAGATTCTTGATTTGCTCTCCTTGGGTTCTCATTAAAGCTTCAACATCTTGATTAATGGGTGGGGCTTGTTGAGCGGGTGGGTGATAAGGATTAGAAGCTCGAGGTGGGATTTGGTTGCTTCTATTGTAATTGTTGTTGGGGTTGTGGTTTTGAGGAGAAAAACCGGGTGAAAGATAGTTGTTCGACCAGTAACTTAGCAAATTTCGATCCCCTTGACGTCGGGCTTGGTAATTTTCCGGTGAATAGTTACCATAAGCCGCATACACGTTTTCTGGATTGCCTTGAGTAGAAGGACAATCAGTGTATGAGTGGGGACCGCCGCATGTCTCACAAGAAATTGCTACAGCTTTAACTTGTTGTTGTTGGTTTGTAGCTATGAGCAAGATATTTTTGTTCATTTCGGCCATCATGCGGGTGAATTCGGTCATATCGGGGTTTGCTGAAGTAGAAGAAACATTGACTCTCGGGTTGTTCCTTGAAGATGCGGAGGAATCCCAATTTTTGTGATGAGTAGTCATGTTCTCAATAAGCTCTCTACACTCCTCAGGTCTTCTTTTCATAAATGTGCCACCGGCGGCTGCATTAATCGTATCACGATCACGAAAAGTCAAACCGTTGTAGAAAGTATCAATTAACGTAACGGGGAGCATGTTGTGGTTTGGACATCGATCGATCAAAACATTATATCTTTCCCAAGCATCAAAGAGAGATTCATCGGGTTCTTGCATGAAACCGCTGATTTGATTTTGAAGGCTCGTGACCATGGATGGTGGAAAGTAGCGCGACAAAAATCGTTGAGTCATGTCGTCCCAAGTATGAATGGAATTCTTCGGGAGACGATCAAACCAATTTTCGGCGTGGTGGGATAAAGTATGTGGAAAGAGTTGAAGGCGAAGAGCATCCATAGTAGCACCGGGCAACTTCATGCTTTGAGTTATAGTAATGAATTTGTCGAGGTGCTTGTTGGCATCATCATCCGGTATTTCGCGGAATGGATTAGTGTGCACTTGTTGGATCATGTGATGCTTCAACGAAAACTCCGGAGCCATGATTTGCATCGGCGCAATAGGTCCTCCTCGTCCAAACATTGTGGGTTGACAAAGCTCCTCCATTGTCCGAAGATCGGGCTGTGGAAGAACATTGTTGTTGTTATTGTTGAGGTACGGTGTATTATTGTTGTTGTTCACACCTGCCATAGCTAAATCTTCACGAGTCTCGGGCTCTAGATAAGTTGAAGATCTAGTACGCATACACCTGCAAAAGCAAAAGAAAAAGATACCAAAGCAATAGACAATATATATACACTATGAAAATAAAAATAAAATCTTTTTGGATTTTTTGAAAATTTTTAATTTTTATGGATTTTTAACAATTTTTAAGCAAGAAAAATAACGCTCACGAATGAACGGATCCCAAAATTCAACGCGTCTCTCACAGAAAACCGTTAATCTTTACGAAAAGAGCCGGCAGCGGCGCCATTTGATAACTGGCTTTTGCTTAGTAAGAAAATTTCGTAGTTCCAGTCTTTTCGAATTGAGAAAGGGAAAAATGTGCGACTCAGTCGTCTTTTGGTGGAAAACAATAGTTTGGTCGTTGTAGTAAAAGTAAATGCACAAAAACTTTAAAGTAAAAAGCAGGGTAAATAAAGCTTAGAAACAATTAACAACGTGAATGACGGGAAACTAAAAACGCAATTAAAGTAAATAACGCAAACTTAAAACTATCCTAAAGGCAAGCTTAAAATAAATCTAAGGCAAGTAAACTAAAAGTGCGACTAAGAAAAAAGGCGGGAAAAGTAAAGTTTAAAACTTAAAAACATAGACTTAAAATAAACTAAAAACAACTCATTCGGAAAAACATCTTCGTTCGGAATAATCACTCGTTCGGAATGTCACCTTCGTTCGGAATAATTCTTCTTTACTTGGAATGTTTACCTCATGCGGAATAAAAATGCTCGTGCGGAAAAATTAAGACTCATGCGGAATAAAAAGTTCATGCGGAATAAGGGCTTCGTCCGGAATAACTCTTCATTCGGAATATTGCTTCATCCGGAATAAACAATTGATCCGGAATAAACACTGATCCGGAATAAAAGACTTCGTTCAGAATATTAGCTTTATGCGGAATAATCCTTCATCCGTAATAATTGCTTATTCAGAATAAAGGGTTCGTCCGGAATAAAACGTTGGTTCGGAATAAAGGCTCATCCGGAATAATGTTTCATCCGGAATAACAGATTCGTCCGGAATAATGCTTTATTCGGAATAAAGACTTCGTTCGGAATAAACCACTTATCCGGAATAAAAAAACGAAATGCTTGGTTCGGAATATAAGGCTTATGCAGAATAACACTGATCCGGAATAAAAGGACTTGATTCGGAAAAACCTGGGAAAACTGAATTCGCGAAGAACACGGGGAATAAAAAGGGACGAATTTTAATCAAAACTAACCAAATTAAACCAAAAGATTAAGCAAGACTAACCAATAAACATCTACTAATGATAACCTATCAATCCAAATCAACAAAACTAACAAATAAAACCAAATCAATCAAAACCCACTTGATCAAATCAATAAAAACTCAAGAACATGAACATAAAGATGAAGATTAAATCCAAACAAGAAGAGTAGATGAGAGATTAACAAATAAAAGTAAAGATTCAATAACATAAAAAGATAACTTACTTGGAATTAAAGGTGCAAGACAAGGTAATTAAAGTGACAATTTAAGTAAATGACATGAAAATAAATGTGCAAGTATGAAAATGATGGAGAGACTAATTTTGTCAAAATTAGCTAACAACAAAAAATGATGAACTAGTGATCCTATTTATAGGGGAGGGAAGAGTAGAGTGGAAGCTTCTCCCTTCTTCTTTCTTTCTTTCTTTCTCTTTAGTCCTTAGTCTTCCAAATTCTTCGACTTTATCGACTTTTGTCTCGGGATTAATTAAACTCGTCTTGCAATTTCTTGATAATTTAGACTTGAGTTATTTGACTTTATTAAACTTCCGTCTTTGGACTTTTTCTTCGATAAATCTTCAGAATAAGCCTTGGACTTCCGTTCTTTTTGCACTGTTGATCACTTGACTTCGTCTTTTGTCTTTTTCTTCGATAAAAGCCCGTGAAAGCCCGTGTTTTCTTCCTTTTTTATCTTTTGGTCCTAAGACAAAACAAAAACACAAACCACGCATAATTCCGACATTTACGACATAAAATATACGTTATGGTCTTGTTTTCATTATAATTAAGTGGTGAAAGGATGGGTGTTTTTACACCTATCAACATCACTTAGTCTAAACATCCTAGTTGTGGAAAAGCTTGTGCTTAGTACGTGTGTGCTTAGTGTTTAGACTATTGCTTGATGTACTCTTGATTTGATGTGCTTGTGTGTTTTCTTACTTGTAGTATGTATCTATCAATCAAACACATCTCATATCTAGTCAAGCTTGATCGAGAATTTGATACAAAGGATTGTTAAAGTTTAACATGTAACAAAAGAATAAGTTCACTGTCGGCGGTTCCCTAAATGGACCGGCGGTTCTTTATTGATAAAGAACCATGGGTACAATAAAGAACCGCGCACAGTGGATTTAGCCGAAATGTTTTGAAAACTAACTAGAAACTATTCAACCCCCCCTTCTAGTTTCTACAGGCTCCTTCGGTTCCATTGAAAGAACCGGTGAAACATGACTTAAACTCCTTGTACGTGCATGTATGAGTAGTTGTTGTTGTGGTGTTAGCGGTGTTGTTCTCTTCTTGGGTACTCTCGGCGACGGCGAGAGCGGCGGCCACACCGTCCGCTATCATTTGGTTAAGAACGGCCGGGTCGATAGCAATTGGAGCGGCGGGGTTTGCGTTTGCATTTGCTCTTGCTCTACGTCTAACGGGTGCCATTGATCTAAATTAATAAAGATTACATTGAGCGTTAGAAATAACAATTCATAAGATCACGCTTTCGCATGGCATATATAGTTCATGATATCACAACAAATATCATAAGTTTCGCAAGTGATATAAATATAACCCAAACATTCCATTCATCGTCGTGAATTAAAGTTTTACAAAAGAGATAGCATAGTGTTTTGGGAATTGTTTTACAAAAGATTACATAAAAGAAAGGAAATAGAAATACAACACAACAAGGCTAGTAAACAACTAGTCGGAATGGCCCTCGATGCGCTCAATCCTAGCGGTCACCATAGTCAATCCTCTATTGAGGAGGTCGCGCAATCCATTGACTTGGAGGCGTAGGTCATCAATCCTCCTTGATAGGACGGTAACACGATTCGGCTCAGGGGGTTTAACAACCCCTAAATAGGTGAGAATATCACTACTACACTCCTCAAGCCTACACATCAAGTCATTAGGGAGCATGTTCATGTTACAGAGGATGTAGGCCATCTCCTCTCGTAGTGACTGAAGTCTAGTAAAGGGATGACGAGGGTGTCTACGGACTCCTGCGGTCGTAGAACTATCGGGTATATCCGCTCCAAGGGGCGGAGGAATGGGTGTCATCCTCAGCCAAACCGAAGCATCCTCCATTGGTGAAGTAGGTCTTAATGAGAGGTAGGTAGAGCAAACTGGTGTCGAGTCCAAATGCCTAGAGGCGAGCTTCTTTCCAAAGAATGATGACCTCACCGACATTCGTGCCGTGCGACGTATTGGATGTCCCTTTGGTGCAAGAGAGCAAGGAGAAGTAGTCTTCTTAGCCTCTAACACCCCCAATTTACATTGCACAGCGGAAATACACAATTGGGTGCTAGACACAAGCATCATCACACAAGGTATATTGAACGACTCAAAATAGAGACGTTTACACATAATTATAAACATGATTTTCATAAATGGTCTAAAACATAGATTTCAACCCATAAATGTACTGACACGATACCAGAGTAAAGCGTTTTGTCCCCATGGATCTCGACCAACAACCAACAAGTTGAGTATAGTACATCAACATAAAGTAAAGTGTTTAACATTAAAAAGGTAGAAACAGTTTAGACCAACATTCTTCCAAACGCCAAGCCACAACCTCCACAGCAAAGCTCCATGCTCCATCACTTCCTATTACCTGAAATACATGCATAAAACGAGTCAACAATAATGTTGAGCGAGACTATAGGTTTATCAAATCACATTTGAACACAAGAAGAAAATCAATCATAATCATTTATAGAATTGTCGTACACACAATCTATATTCAAGGCAGTGATAATAATGATATTATTAAACAAACATTGTATTTAAGCTCATGACACCGACCCCTAAACCAGATAGTCACCCACGCCAAATGCCGGCATGACTAGAATAAAACCATTGCCCGTCTAGGGTATCAGTTTCTAGAATACCACAATCTTATTCACGTAAAATTAACCTTCCCAGCGGGTTACTCAACGTAATGCCCTGGTCTCAGATAGGGTGGTCAACCCAATAGTACTATCATTAGAATAAGCGGCTATTCCCGACTCACAACATCAAGTCAGAAGATAGTTAACGGCTCATGAATTTAGGGTCTTTAGCAACAAGTTACTCAATACAATGAAATCAACTTTAGGCAACATTCGGGTCCAACAATTACTCATGACTTGTGTTCTTTTATTTTCAAATAGCATGTATCCGC
This sequence comes from Glebionis coronaria, assembly GCA_025667525.1. NCBI lineage: Eukaryota > Viridiplantae > Streptophyta > Magnoliopsida > Asterales > Asteraceae > Glebionis > Glebionis coronaria. The sequence goes on along the minus strand of CM046879.1, from coordinate 488,495,441 downwards.
CTCGCGGGTATTAAAATCATTAAAACAAGTAGAAAGCGAGGCAATAGACTCACCTTATTATAAGAGATCTAGCGAGATGATCGTCGACGATAATGGATGCCTTTCAAACACGAGAACCGCTACCTATCAAATAAGGCGTGTTCATTAATAACGACTCGAGAAATAAATCATACATAACAACATCAAACTCAAACTCATAAAGTCACGATAAACTCGAGAGAAAACGATATAAATAACTTCATTATACTTTACTACACACTTACTTTACCATTTTACACTTTTTACAAAGTCCGCCGGTACATACTACATGTACTAGCTTATTTACCCCTTTTAAACTCGTCAACCGTTTATGAAACGACTCGATAAACTAACTTACTATATATAGAAAGTCCTCCTACAAGTTTATCAAATGAAATTACTTTTAAAGTCCTTTACTCGACTCATTTTCAAACTACAAAATCCGGACAGATTTACGTTATTTTTTCATACAACCGTTTTAACTTATTTAAACGACTCCGTTTACAAAACTGACACTCGGGTTTTAAAGTAAACTCAACCTAATAAGTAAACACCTCGTTATCAGTAGGTTACATTTTTCAAGACATCCATTTATAGTCCCCGAGATTCGATCCAAATATCGACAACAACTATTTGTAGTGTCGATACTCGTCTCCCGGTACACGATCATTCAAAACATCATAACTTCGCGCTCGTTTTGAGCTAGAAGCTCTACCTTATATCAAATCGAAGCTAAGAAAATTGTCTACAACCCCATGCTATAAGTTAAGCCATTTTCAAAACATAAAAATTCGGATTTTACACTTTACCTACTGTTATAAAATGACCATAAAAATCTTGTACAAAATCAACTTTTTTGATAAAAACCAACCATGAAAATGATCATTACTATACCCTAATATCATCATACATCAACCATAACATCAAAATCATAATCAAAATAAAAATCTTTAGATTAAAATGAAGTTTCTAACAAGATTTTTAGCAAAAACCACCATGGATCATCATGATAATGCCATGCATGATCATAGCTCCTACCTACCAACATCAAGAAAAAAAATGTGCTTGCATGTGTAAAATTCTTACACCAATGTGATCCTTATGCAAATATAAGAGTGGGTCTTGTGTTAGTTTAGTTGGATTCAACCTCAAACTCAAGAAAAATTGAAGTTTGAATGTGTTTTGGGGTTGTGGTGGGTTTCGGTAAACACAAGAGAAAAAGAGAGAGAAAGAAAAAAAATTTGAGTGGGAAATGATGTGTAAGAAAAAAAAATAAATCTTATATATAGTGCTCAAGGGACCTAGTTGCAATTTAGTAAAAGTTGTGGCTAGAAATGTAATTAGTTAGCTAAAAAGCGAGAAATAACTATTAGTCAATTTTTAAAATATTTACGGGGCTCGGGTTTCATAAAGATACTTTTAAAAATTTAAAACGTACCTCAAAAATAATAATATCGACTCTCGACTCGACTTAACACGTCATTTAAAATAAAACCTCAAAAATGACAAAAATCGAACAACCGACAATAAGACGTAAAATATTTGGCATCCATCGACCTCACGCTTGCTAATACTCCTTATACTTAATAAATATTAAATATAGACCTTCCAACATCGGTTTAAACTTAAACCTCCAAAAATAAATATAGTTCAAACTCATCCAAAAATTTCAAAAATAGTCGTAAAATAAGATTAAGCAATGACCTCGGTTTTGGGTTGTCACATCCCCCCCCCCCCTTCTTAAAAGAAGCGACGTCCGCGGCGCTTAATCCTTCCTAAACAAATGAGGATACTTGTCCTTAAAGAAATCTTCACGTTCCCACGTAAACTCTGGCCCACGTCTAGAGTTCCATCTCACCTTCACAATCCGAATTCTACTATGCTTCAACTTCTTAACTTCCCTATCCATTATCTCTACAGGTTCCTCTATCATCAAGTTGAATTTCCTCCAATGGAATCACCACATCCCTTTCAGCTAAACACTTTTTCAAATTAGACACATGAAAAGTATTATGAATAGCCTTAAGCTCATCAGGCAATTCTAACTTATAAGCCACCAATCCAATCCTTTGGATAATCTTAAATGGTCCAATATATCTCGGGCTCAACTTTCCTCTCTTTCCAAAACGAATGACTCCTTTCCACGGAGATACCTTCAGCATAACCATGTCTCCTACTTCAAACTCCAACGGTTTCCTTCTGTTATCAGCATAACTCTTTCGTCTACTTCTGGCAGATAACAAACGCTTCTTAATTTGCACAATCTTTTCAGTCGTCTCAAATATCATTTCAGGCCCAGTCAATTGACTTTCTCCGACCTCACTCCAACACACTGGAGATCTACACTTACGTCCATACAAAGCTTCAAATGGAGCGGCTTTAATACTTGAATGATAACTATTGTTGTACGAAAATTCAACCAATGGCAAATGCTTATCCCAACCATTTCCAAAGTCTATCACACATGCACGAAGCATATCCTCTAACGTTTGAATCGTTATCTCACTTTGTCCATCAGTTTCTGGATGATATGCTGTACTTGAACATAACTCCGTTCCATCGCTTTCTGCAAAGACTTCCAAAATTCTGAAGTAAACCTACTATCACGATCAGAAATTATCGACAAAGGCACACCATGTCGACTAACAATCTCCTTCACATACACTGTTGTTTACCTCTCCATACTATCTGTCTTCTTCATTGGCAAAAAGTGAGCAGACTTAGTCAATCTATCTACAATCACCCATATCATATCACTGCCATTTGCAGTCCTTGGCAAACCTGTCACAAAATCCATTGTAATCTTCTCCCATTTCCACTCAGGAATCTCATGTTGCACTAATAATCCAGATGGTTTCTTATGTTCAGCCTTCACCTTCGCACAAGTTAAACTCTTATTAACATACTGTGCTATATATGCCTTCATATTCGGCCACCAATAAACTTTCTTAAGATCTTGATACATCTTGTCCGATCCAGGATGTATCGAATACTTCAACTTATGAGATTCATTCATCACCAAATCTCGCACCCCTAACGAATCTTCCATAGACGGGCACAACGGTAACCAAATCCTATTCTTAAAATACCTCAATCCATTCGACCTTACATCAAACAATGGTTTCAACATTCTGCCCAAATTTTTTGCCTCAACGTTCTCTTTCTTCAAACCATTAGTTTGGGCTTTCAATATCGCTTCTGTCAAATCAACACTTTCCAACATCGTCAAAGCTCTAACTCTTATAGACTTATCTCTTTCCTTTCTACTAAGTGCATCAGCTACCACATTCGCTTTACCAGGATGGTAACGAATCTCGCAGTCATAATCACTCAGCAACTCAACCCATCTCCTTTGCCTCATATTCAATTCCTTTTGATCCAAAATATATTGCAAACTCTTATGATCAGTGAAAACCACACACTTGGTTCCAAACAAGTAGTGTCTCCACAGCTTTAAAGCAAAAAATCACAACCCCAAGTTCTAAATCATGCGTAGTGTAATTCTCTTCATGCTTCCTTAATTATCTCGATGCATATGCTATTACTTTCTCCCTTTGCATCAATACAGCTCCAAATCCTTTATGAGACGCGTCACAGTACACTACAAAATCCTCAGATCCTTCTGGCAAAGACAATATCGGCGCAGAACACAACTTATCCTTCAACATACAAAATGAAGATTCCTCTTCCAATCCCCATTCAAACACTCGATTCTTTTCCGTAGGCTTAGTCAACGGCTTAGCAATTAACGAAAACTTCTCAATAAACCTTCTATAATACCCAGCCAAACCAAGAAATTGGCGAACTTCAGTCGGCGTCTTCGGCACTGACCAATCCTTAATTGCCTCAATCTTAGCAGGATCTACACGAACACCTTCACTATCAATCACGTGCCCTAAAAATTGCACTGATTTCAACCAAAATTCACACTTAGAGAATTTCGCATACAGCTTCTCCTTCTTCAACAATTTCAAAATTGTTCTCAAATGCTTCTCATGTTCTTCTTCACTTTTGGAATAAACGAGAATATCATCAATGAATACGATAACAAACTCATCCAAATACGGCTTACATACACGATTCATCAAATCCATAAATACAACAGGCGCATTTGTTAATCCAAAAGACATCACTTGAAATTTGAAATGTCCATATCGAGTACGGAAAGCTGTTATAGGAATATCTTCTTCCCTAACTCTCAGTTGATGATACCCAGACCTCAAATTGATCTTCGAGTATACACTAGATCCTTGTAACTGATCAAACAAATCATCAATCCTCTGCAGTGGATACCGATTCTTGACAGTCAATTTGTTAAGCTCTCTGTAATCAATACACATTCTAAAAGAACCATCTTTCTTCCGAACAAACAAAACAGGCGCACCCCACGACGACGAACTTGGTCTAATAAATCCCTTATCCATCAATTCCTTCAATTGATCAGATAAGTCTTTCATCTCAGATGGAGCTAAACGATACGGTGCACGAGCAACTGGAGCAGCACCCGACACTAAATCGATACGAAACTCCACTTCATGATGCGGCGGTAATCCTGGCAATTCCTCAGGGAAAACCTCAGGATACTCTCTAATCACAGGCACATCCTCCAATTTCCTTTCATTCACACCATCATTACTTATCTGTGCAAGAAACACATCACAACCTGCTTCTATATACCTCATCATCTTTAAACAAGAAACAACTCTCAAAAGAGAAGTACATTCATCACCTTTCACAGTCAATACCCTATTCCTTAGCGGTATCTGAACTAATCTTTCTCCACAAACAATTACTACACCATTACCAACTAACCAGTGCATTCCAATAATCACGTCAAAAGATCCTAATTCTATGGGCATTAAATCAATACTAAACACATAATTACCTAACTTCAAGGAACAACCTTTCAGTATATAACTAGTGCTTACAACCTTACCATCAGCTAACTCCACATTATAACTAGTTGTCAATCTCACTGGTTCTCTATCCAATAGCTGACTAAATCTAACATCTACGAAACTTCTATCGGATCCAGAATCAAATAGCACACTAGCATAACAAGCATCAAGTAAAAACGTACCAGTCACCACATTCAGCCCTTGAGGTTTGTCAGCATCTCCCACGACATAGGCTGGAGCAGCAATCCCAGCAGCAACAGCAGCAACATTGCCTCCCTGTCGTATGCCAACCCTCGGACAGTTCCCCTGCTTATGTCCACGGCCTCCACATCCAGAACAGTAAACTACCTTAACATCATTAGCCCCAATGGCTACACCCTTGTTTCTACAATCTGCCATCTTATGTCCGGCCTTCCCACACTTGTTGCAAGCAGGTGGACAATTTCCAATATGATACAGATTACACCGACCACACTTTGGATTCACCTTGTTACCTTGATTTTCTGTAGCAGCAAGAACACCATCATTCCTTCTCAAATTATATTGTTGATTCCTATTCGGTCCTTGGTTATTGTTATTACGATAACCACCTCGATTCTTCCCTTGACTTGATTGTGCAGCTTCCCACTTTCTCTTATTCCCTTCAGCAATACTATCCTTTCGATCATGCAGCTTTACATCCATTAAAGCATGAGCCATTTGAACAGCTTCATCAAATGACTTGGGTTTCGACGAAGTAGTTTCTCCCTTGATATTACTAGATAAACCCCTAATATACTGCTTCATCTTCTTACGGTCATCAGCAAACGCATCAGGACACAACAAACATAAATAAGAAAACCTCCTTGTATAAGCTACAATATCATTGTTACTCAGCACCAAATGCCGCAATTCATCTTCCAACTGACCTAACTCTTCCTCAGGACAAAACTTAGCAGTCAACAGTCCCTTAGTCACAGTCCATGTTCTAGCATTAGCTTCAACCAATCCCACAGTAGCTACTTGACTATTCCACCAACTCAACGCATCATCCTGAAAAGTAGCTGCAGCAAATTTCACCTTACTAGCTTCTGAACATCCACTGATTTCAAAAGTACTTTCAATCTTCTCAATCCACCTCCTTAATTCCAATGCACCACCAGTACCACGAAATTGGGTAGGTCCACATTTCATGAAACTAGCATAAGAACATTCCATGTGAATCTGCTGAACAGCAGCATTACCTCCAACCTAATTTTCAACATTCCCTCCAACCTGACCAGCAGCATTCCTATTCTCAGCCTCTTGGTTCCTCGCAGTACGTTCAGCTTCCAAAGCTCTAGCGATAGCTTGCTCAATCATGGTATTAATAGTAGCAGTCGTCAATTTAGGCGGCATGTTTACAGGAAACTAACCAAACAACAATTTAGTAAAGTCAGAAAAATGCCTCCCCAACTCCTTCCTGTAACCATAACAGAAAAAAGAACAAGTAAGTATTCATATCATGATAAGAAGAAGGATTTCTCTATCAAGATGTAACATGGATACTACATGCACCAACAACACAATTCACAATGAATCATTAACCAATTCACACAAGAACTAATAAGACAAATCATAAGTCATGAAGGTAATTTTGGATTGCTTTGGAAAATCTCCACAAAAATTGTGACAAGTAATGTCACTACAATCCTTCATCACAACAAACTTAAAGTCATTAAGTTTCATCACAAATTAGAGTACGAGTCTACATAAGTTCTATTACAACAAGGCCAAATGAAAACAACATAAAGAACTAAACACCAGATCCCCGCAGCTTCTTATACATCGGCTCGTCGTCACTGCTGCTATCATCATCATCATCTTCTGATTCTTCCTCCACTTTTTCCTTCCCTTTACGACTACCTCCTTCACTTGGCTTCACCAACACTCGAGCTTCAACCCGATTCGGCACATCACGAATCACAACACCTCGACTAGAAAAAGATCTCATCGATAAATCGCACGCACTCAACCTAGCATTCCTTTCTTGCTCCCTACGCAACCTTTCAACTTGCCCACTTAAGTTCAACACCATAGATCTTAATCTAACAACTTCATCCATTTCCCTTGCCCTAACAAACTCTGACCTCCTCACACTACCAACAAACCTTTCAAACTTTTTCTCATTCTGCTCAAACCTCCTAATCACACGAGTCTCAACCAAATACCTCACAAATAAGGACCTATCAAACTTTTTAAGAAACTAGAAAATATCATCATAAGACCTAGGACCTGGACAATAAACCTTAGGAATGCCATCATGAATAGATCGAGCACTACTCGACTCAACAAGAACATCACCCCTAGCAACTGCAATCCCAGGCAAACTACTAATATAAGCATCACAAGTAGGAGTCGAAGAACGAACAACAGGTCGCTGACAATCTGGAACAATCTGTGGCACAACACTAACCCTTGGAACATAACTACCTTGTATCAACTCAGGCTCTGTCTGACCAACTGCAGTAAGTGGAATCCTATCATCTAAAAACTCAAAAGGCTCCTCATCGTCACTAGCACCAAAGTTATCTACTTCCTCACCATCCACTACATTAGTCAAATCAATCCATCCATCCTCACGAGGTAAACCAACCATTTTCTACAATTATAAGGGTTAAGGATACTTAAGGTCATCGTTAATAAAATAATAATTAGTATGCAATGCTCATGCAAATGTCATACATTATCCATGCTATGCAACACAATGCAAATGATGTTTATGCAATGCTCGCCAAAAAATAAATATGATACTGACAAGCACTCAGCGTACTTTCAATAATTCCAATACAATATCGTAGTATTTACTTAATAAATACTCGGGAAATCATTTCAGTTATGAGGGATACATCTACAATGCAAAACAAAACTAAAAGTGATCTTACCGGAGCGTTGCAGAGGAGTTGTGTGCTTTTTAAGAATAAATACTTTCGACACCAAAGTTATAGTTTAGGACAATTTTCAAAATCGACCTAGTTCTCTATAACTTGCAGCTCTAATTACCAATCTCTAACACCCCCAATTTACATTCCGCAGCGGAAATACACAATTGGGTGCTAGACACATGCATCATCACACAAGGTATATTGAACGACTTAAAATAGAGACGTTTACACATAATTATAAACATGATTTTCATAAATGGTCTAAAACATAGATTTCAACCCATAAATGTACTGACACGATACCAGAGTAAAGCGTTTTGTCCCCATGGATCTCGACCAACAACCAACAAGTTTAGTACAATACATCAACATAAAGTAAATTGTTCAACATTAAAAAGGTAGAAACAGTTTAGACCAACATTCTTCCAAAAGCCAAGCCACAACCTCCACAGCAAAGTTCCATGCTTCATCACTTCCTATTACCTGAAATACATGCATAAAACGAGTCAACAATAATGTTGAGCGAGACTATAGGTTTATCAAATCACATTTGAACACAAGAAGAAAATCAATCATAATCATTTATAGAATTGTCGTACACACAATCTATATTCAAGGCAGTAATAATAATGATATTATTAAACAAACATTGTATTTAAGCTCATGACACCGACCCCTTAACCAAATAGTCACCCACGCCAAATGCCGGCATGACTAGAATAAAACCATTGCCCCTCTAGGGTATCAGTTGCTAGAATACCACAATCTTATTCACGTAAAATTATCCTTCCCATCGGGTTACTCAACGTAATGCCCTGGTCTCAGATAGGGTGGTCAACCCAATAGTACTATAATTAGAATAAGAGGCTATTCCTGACTCACAACATCAAGTCAGAAGATAGTTAACGGCTCATGAATTTAGGGTCTTTAGCAACAAGTTACTCAATACAATGAAATCAACTTTAGGCAACATTCTGGTCCAACAATTACTCATGACTTGTGTTCATTTATTTTCAAATAGCATGTATCCCCCTCGCGAGTATTAAAATCATTAAAACAAGTAGAAAGCGAGGCTATAGACTCACCTTAGTATAAGAGATCTAGCGAGATGACCGTCGATGATAATGGATGCCTTTCAAACACGAGAACCGCTACCTGTCAAATAAGGCGCGTTCAATAATAACGTCTTGAGAAATAAATCATACATAACAACATCAAACTCAAACTCATAAAGTCACGATAAACTCGAGAGAAAACGATATAAATAACTTCATTATACTTTACTACACACTTACTTTACCATTTTACACTTTTTACAAAGTCCGCCGATACATACTACATGTACTAGCTTATTTACCCCTTTTAAACTCGTCAACCGTTTATGAAACGACTCGATAAACTAACCTACTATATATAGAAGTCCTCCTACAAGTTTATCAAATGAAATTACTTTTAAAGTGCTTTACTCGACTCATTTTCAAACTACAAAATCCGGACAGATTTACTTAATTTTTCATACAACCGTTTTAACTTATTTAAACGACTCCGTTTACAAAACTGACACTCGGGTTTTAAAGTAAACTCAACCTAATAAGTAAACACCTCATTATCAGTAGGTTACATTTTTCAAAATATCCATTTCGAGTCCCCGAGATTCGATCCAAATATCGACAACAACTATTTGTAGTGTCGATACTCATCTCCTGGTACACGATCATTCAAAACATCATAACTTCGCGCTCGTTTTGAGCTAGAAGCTCTACCATATATCAAATCGAAGATAAGAAAATTATCTACAACCCTAGGCTATAAGTTAAGCCATTTTCAAAACATAAATATTCCGATTTTACACTTTACCTACTGTTATAAAATGACCATAAAAATCTTGTACAAAATCAACTTTTTGATAAAAACCAACCATGAAAATGATTATTACTATACCCTAATATCATCATCAACCATAACATCAAAATCATAATCAAAATAAAAATATTTAGATCAAAATGAAGTTTCTAACAAGATTTTTAGCAAAAACCACCATGGATCATCATGATAATGTCATGCATGATCATAGCTCCTACCTACCAACATCAAGAAAAAAAATGTGATTGCATGTGTAAAATTCTTATACTAATGTGATCCTTATGCAATTATAAGAGTGGGTCTTGTGTTAGTTTAGTTGGATTCAACCTCAAACTCAAGATAAATTGAAGTTTGAATGTGTTTTGGGGTTGTGGTGGGTTTCGGCAAACACAAGAGAAAAAGAGAGAAAGAAAAATTTTTTGAGTGGGAAATTATGTGTAAGAAAAAAAAATAAATCTTATATATAGTGCTCAAGGTACCTAGTTGCAATTTAGTAAAAGTTGTGGCTAGAAATGTAAGTAGTTAGCTAAGAAGCGGGAAATAACTATTAGTCATTTTTCAAAATATTTACGGGGCTCGGGTTTCATAAAGATACTTTTAAAAATTTAAAACGTACCTCAAAAATAATAATATCGACTATCGACTCGACTTAACACGTCATTTAAAATAAAACCTCAAAAATGACAAAAACCGAACAACCGACAATAAGACGTAAAATATTTGGCATCCATCGACATCACGCTTGATAATACTCCTTATACTTAATAAATATTAAATATAGACCTTCCAACATCGGTTTAAACTTAAACCTCCAAAAATAAATATAGTTCAAACTCATCCAAAAATTTCAAAAATAATCGTAAAATAAGATTAAGCAATGACCTCGGTTTTGGGTTGTCACATAGCCTTTCCACGCCTTTGGTAGCAAATGATCGGCATTGGTGGTGGGAGTGGGAGTGGCTCTCTTGCGGGTGAATTTTCTGACGATTCTCCAATCCTCATAGGTCGTAATCCGTTGGGCGAATCCACCATGTAAATCGTCGCGTCACTAGTTGTCGACATAGCACCGCCAAAACAAGGCATATATTAGTATTAGATCGAAAAATAATAGTTTTTAAATTCGTAAATACTCGTAAAAAAAATATCCCAAAACTCTCTTATATAAAATTTTCAAATAATCATGTCGTGTTTCAATATTACGTTTTGCATGGCAATAAGTTATTAGCACTCCAATTTTGGATGTTACGTACACACATTGTATTAATTGTCGTTCTAGCGCATATCCCTAAAGGATATCAAATTTTAGTATATCGACGTGTAAAAATTAAATAGATCATAAATAATTTGTATCAAATAGCATGGCAAATAGATTACACTAGCTTGCAACTTACTTGTATCGATGACGCGGAGTGAAGTGGTTCTTGGAGATTTTTGAGTTAGTTATAGTCTAGAATTATTTTTCTAAAATTAAATTTTTTGACTCAAGTTTGTAAAAATCATTTTGTAAAAATAACCTAGTTCTCTATAACTACAACTCTCATACCAATCTGTCACACCCAAAATTTATCAGAGTAAGGTAACGCAATGGGGTGCGACGGTCATGACTATCACAAGATGTAGATACAAAGAACGACTATTTAAAAGCCGTTTTCATTTAATTAAAAATATAAACTTGTTCGAAAGCGAATTACACAAGATCAAATAAAGCATTGTTTCAAAGACTTCAACATTGTTTTAAGACATCAAAATACTAGTCACGACCATTTTATTAAAATCTCCAAAACATAACCACGTCACTCCTCCGTCTTGATACCTGAGAAAAACATTGCTAAAATGCCAACACAAAGGTCGGTGAGTTCATAGGTTTAAGTTTAAATAGTGTGATGAACCATAAGATTTTCAAGGCAACCGGCATATAATCTTATAACAAATACAAGATTATAATCAAAAGTATACATTTTCATAACCTACGCCTAAGCTCATGACACCGAAGCGTTAACCTAAACCGACAAGATATAACAAGAGCCCGAGCAAATGCCCATCCCTAAGCATTTGTAACACCTCAAATGTAAGTATATCTAACTTTGGTCACACAACCAAATTAGATAGGGAGGTTAATCCCGATAGATCTATCCATAACATTCGCGCTTACACAAAGTAATTAACGGTTCATGATAATGGGCTAAAAGGCAACATGGGATGGCGGGACTTAGACATCATGTAGGAAAACGTATGAGTTTTTAAGGAACTTATGTTCATCCATTAAAACAAGCAATGTTCTCACCCCAAAATAGTTAAACAATTTAAAAGTGGGGGCTATGAGTCACACCCCACCATGGCGGAATATGGAGCGCGACGTATGGATATCAGCACAACATGGCGTGTCTATAGAGATAACTAAATGAAATAATAAATGTCATAAAATGGTGACACAAATGTCATGACAATATCTCAACAATATAGGAGTCTAGGTAAGTAGGTAACAGTCCTACCACTTACCCGAGACAAACCATAACATATACAAAGCAAACATATAGGTATCAACAGTATCACTTATTAAACAAACAAAAGAAACTAAAAAGGAACGGGGATCTGCTTCTAAATGCATTCCTACGCAACTCCAAATCCTAGCCACTTATGTTCTCACGCTTAACCATAATATCACCTGAAAGAGACACTAAAACACGTCAACATAAAGTTGGTGAGAGTCATAGGTTTAGACTCCAACGCCAAAACCGAACCATAAGCTGTGAATAAACCAAATTTAATAACATATGGACAAATGCGATACAAACATGCATTAACAACTAATATTCAAGATTAAACAAACCAAACCAAATCCAAATCCAAATCCAAGGCTCCCAGCCTTAACAACACCATGGTCCCATAGGCGCCCATACACCTATGTACCAATCCCAAGGCCCCGCCTTGTCATTTTTCATTGGTCCCATAGATGCTCACACATCTATGTACCTCCCCAAGGCCTCGCCTTGTCAACATCCCCTTGGTACCAAGTCAAATCACAAAACAATCATGAATCAATTAGCAGTTAATCACATAAGTATGCACAAGTCCATCACCAAACACAAAAAATTCACAGCATAATTTATAAAAACAAGACAGTGTCTCTTCCATCCCACCTGGAAGTCAAAATCATTAGTAGACATGGGACTATGAAATTCACCTGATTGAGCTTCTCCAAAAGTCCGCGCACTAGCAAAAAGCTAACAAACAAAAACACAAAACCAACACATGAACCAACCACTAAAATGGCTCATCAACCTATGATGGACATCTAGCCTTCTCCCATATGTGACCCCCAGTAATATGCTCTAAACACCCCCATTATCCTTCCCTAACAAGTCCTTAACTTGGTTATGTTTGATACTTATCCCATTCATATTTTACACAAAACAGTCCCAACTTTTAGGTTTCCAAACTATAAGCCAAACGCCCACCTAATCATACCCATGACCTCTGTAAAGGAAACCCTATGCCCTTACATACGTTAGCTAAGACCTCCCATTTTCCCCAACCTTAAAGCTACTGTTAAGGCCCCGATATATATATATATATATATATATATATATATATATATATATATATATATATATATATATATATATATATATATATATATATATATATATATATATATATATATATATATATATATATATATATATATATATATATATATATATATATATATATATATATATATATATATATATATATATATATATATATATATATATATATATATATATATATACTTTTGTCTATCCGGATTTTACTGATTTTAAACATACAAAACGATTGTTATGCTTAAGTGGTCTTACCCTAACCCACAATCTTAGCCCCAATTCAGATACTTCCTATAATATATAAACCAACTCCCATGTTCGTTTGAAAGTCCCAATGCAACCCTAAATAACCCAAACAACCCAAAACTTATAAAGAAAACAGGCTGATTTCAAAACTGTTTTGACCTCCGACTGTTGTAACCTGTTTTTGACCCACTTCCCAACCTCCAATTTAGTTCTCGTTTCTTGCATTTGAAAGCCACTTCAATTAACTTTCCAAGGATACTTGGATCACAAAATAAGAGTTTGTAGAACTCCCTATATGATCAAAACAATTGACCATAAATTCTGCCCAGTTTTTAAAAAACGAATTTAACTAAACTAACCTAATTAATTACCCATAACTCCACTAATTACAAGCCCTAATTATTCTAATCATTAATAACATCATTATTATACAGATTTTAATTTAAACCCTAACCTAAATCCATCCTAAGATGATTATAAAAACATTAAAACAATTTAATTGAAAAGGGATTTGAAGGTTTTACCTTAAGATTAATGGAAGATAAAAAGTTTATGAAGAACCCTAAACTCTCTCCTTGAACCGTCGACTATAATCTTCAGGGGAAAAATAATTATGTTTTTGATTTAGTTGAAAACCTTATATAGTGTACACAAGAATCCTGATATTGAGTAAAAACACGTCTTTTAGGAAAAAGAACGTATAAGTGCGGTAAGTATTAAACTTGACGATTTAATGAAAAACCGACAAATCAAATAAATTCCAAGTTCGTTCTCGAAGGAGGTGTGTGGATTAATGTGCCAATATATAAAATAACAATGTTTGGATTAGTGACGTTTTTGGTTTTGAGAGAGAAAAATAAAAGACGAGCTACGACTACGTTTAAACTACGACGAATTAACGTAAAACGCGAACGTAAATACGTAAAACGTGACGAAATTAAAAATTAAACCTAAAAATTAATTAAATGATTAATCTAAGTCTTAAATAATATAAATAAGAATAAAAATCCAACAAATATATTTAAAAACCTTTTATTAATTAAATATTCAATTTTAAATGCTAATTAAAGCCCTAAAATTAAATATAATTAACAAAATGCCCAAAATATAATTTTATTGAACTAATAAGTTGCTTATATTATTTAAAGACTAAAAAGTATTTTTCCTAAATTTTTAAAAACTATTTTTCTATTTTTTAATCACTAAAAACTATTTTTAAATTAAAATAATCCTAAAAAATAATAAAATAATGACAAAATTAATCTAACAATTTTAAAAATCCTAAATTACCCTATTGAACAGTAGAAAAATGAAAAAGTTTGAAAAATGTAAAAATTTGCACTAAAAGACAAAACTATTTATTAATTAAACCCTAATTAAACTAATTTAATTATAAAAAATAATTAAAAAGTGAACAATGACTAATTTTAAAACTAAAAATCTTAAATTAATATTCTAAACCTAGAAAAAATGTTAAATCTGAAAAATATAAGTTTTTTATACTAAAAGACAAAAACAGATATTTAAAAAGTAATTAAATTAGCTTAAATAATCTAAAAATTATCTAATGAACAGTAACTGGAAAATGAATAATATTAGAAAATCAGAAAATAAATAAGAAAAATATTGGAAAAAGAATTAAAGTCTAAATCCTAAAAATGCCCACTAAAGACAAAAGAATTGGAATCTGATAGTGACACTTTTTGAGTTTCTGTCTTTTTGTGAAGCAGTGGAAACAAAAGCAAAGGCAGTGGGAAAGGAGTTCCCACTGTTAATGAAAATTCAAGGTCTGAGCACTATTGAGGCTTGGATCTTGCTTGTTTTTTAGTGTTGTTGGGAAACAAAGGCACCCCCACACTCATGGAAGTGTGGGGAGTCAAGCTAAGCAGAAAAACACACAAGTCTAAGCAAATATTTCACAAGAATAGGCAGAAATCAGTTGCTGTGATGGTCTATATATGACTGTGCTACAGTGACTGAACTTTTAGGCACTAGGATGAATTTCAAAGCTCAAATTCTTGCACATAAACCCACCAAATCACATATGGACTGAATAATACCCTAAGTGAACTTATATTCTAACAGACTTCAAGATTTATGGCAAAAATTTAAGCTAAACAGCCAGTTTTGCACACTTTCTGATTTTGAGCTATGGAAACCAATTTTTAAGCATGCACTTGTTATGAAACCAATTTAAACTTATTACCAATGACTGAAAATACTTTAACTACCCTAAATGAGTGTGTCCAAGCTGTTTTTAAGCCAAAAGTTTGTCAAGATCCTAGCTTAACAAGCAGTCCCAAACACCCCCTTAAATGCAGAAACTTAAAATTAACACACAAAAAGCTTACAAATCTTATTCTAACTGATCACAATCAAACATATCATGCATAAGAGACATATTTAACCAACTTAAAACAGGTAAATCAACATTCAGACAAATCATACACAAATTCCACAAAAATCTATAAACTAGCAAAAAAAAATGAATAAGGGGGTTCAAGCCTTACCAGCTGATGCCTTCCCTTCTGATTTTTTTGTGAGCTTATGATAGCTTATGAGGGTGTGTAGAGAAGCCCTGTTGGGGTTCAACAACAGAACCAGGACATGTATGTCTTCAAATGAAAAATGAGATGGAAATGGACCCTTTGGAACTTGTATCCTGCCAAGAAAAGAGAACACCAAAGTTAACTGTTCACAAGGCTTATAAGTTATCAAGCTAGCTTATTAATTAAGCTAGCTTATTAATTAAGCTAGCTTATAGCTTATAGCTAAAAAAAATAAAGAAAATAAAAGAAACTTTGAAAAACTGATTTTTTTGTTGAAGTATCAATCTAACACTGATTCCAAGCCAACTTTTGGACAAATGGACACCAAACTACACTTCCACTTTCACTTTCATGAAATTTGGGATCCAAATCCGAATGAGGTAAAAAAGGAATTTGCCAAAAATTTGTAAAAAAATGAAACCTTAGTAACCTTTAAACTAAACTTGCATAATCAATTTGAAACATTAAACTAAGAGAATAATTAGAATGGAACTCAGAATTGTGCATTTTCTAAACTTTTCATTTTCATTACTTCATAGAAAAAATACAAAAAACTGGAACAAGAAAGGGGTGCCACAAGTTGGACCTCCTTTTATAGCTAGCTAAAGATCATTCTAGAAAGATAAAAATAATGTAAACCCTAGCAAACGGATTTCCAATCATGCCCTTTGAAAATTCAAACTTTCTTGGTCAAAGATGCCTCATGTGAAGATGTAAGGATAGCCAGCTGTGTTGTGATGATCCTGGACGCTCATTTGGTCCTTGGGGACAAAGGAAAACGTTTTGGAACGTTTGATTTCTGAAAGATTCGCTTTTTACCATTTTTGTTGAAGCAGGGGAGCACGGGGGACCCATTTGGTGGTCACGGGATTGGTGTTTTGTGAGTGGGATGGGATGAGGGAATGGTGAATCACTAATCTGGAGCTTAATTCCCTAAACCCCTTTGGTTTAAGTAAATTGGTGATTTAGGGTTTATGATGGGGAGGGGATTAGCAGGTAAGGTTTAGATGCTAATTAGGGGGAAAAGTTTTTAAACAAAGTGTTTACCTCCCAAAATAAACTGATTTATTTAAATCAGTTAAATAAATGAGTGGTATGGTGACATGGCTGGTGGGGAGGATGTGATTGGAGGAGGGGATGAAGTGGGTGACGTGGCGGGATATAAGTGGTGGAGGGAAGTTTGGTGTCTGGTCAGAACTGGTCCCCCAAATCCCATGGTTTGTTCATTTTGTATTAAACTTCCAACAGCGCCCAAAATGCATATGACAACTTTGGCAAAGTTGTCATTTATGGCACAATCTTGTTTACAACTTTTTCCAAGGGCTTCAAATGCAATAAATAGATTCTTCAAGGACCAATCTTGCATAATCTCATCATTTTAGGGACCCAATGTGAAATTTTGATTTTGACAAGGGTTTAAAATGACAAGTCTTCAAAAGATGAGGGACCAAACTTGTACAATCTTCAAACTTCAAGGGCATTTTTGCAAAATTCATTCTTTGGGCTTGGTTCTTTGTGCGGCTTCGTTTCCCGTGTTCGTTTTTGCTTGATTCCTTTGATCTTTTGGTGAATTCACGATATCCATACCTAAAATACACAATGAACAAACATAGGCACATATATGGGTATTTTGACGATATTTTAAGCGTTTTAAGCCCGATTTGGACGATGAGACTATGTATAAATACAGTCTCATCACTCCCCCATACTAAACCATTGCTGTGTCCCCACGCAATGCTAGAATTAAGTATCTTAGCACTTCCAAAATTCATTTTATGATGACTATTATTCAAGACATAAAAATAAACTACTTCATGTGTTTTAGACATAATGTAATGTTTTCATCACGAGAATGTGACTTTTGGGATCATAGAACAAGAACATGTGAATGCTTCGTTAGAAATAATTTCGTCGTCCTCGATTTTCACCCAATTCCATGCTAAGCGTGTAATGAGATCATTGTTATTATAAGTTAGCAACACGTACACATCTCATGAGTGTTAACTATGAACCTAAACTCCCTTATTCCTACTTGGTATCTCTTATATTTTATTTTTGTCTTAATGATCACGAGGATACATCATTGACTTATGCGTGAATAGAGATTAAGTCTAAAAATAGAAACTTAACGGTGTAACCAAAATCATCAAATCAATAATTCATCCCAATAGACGACGATGTCAAAAAATTAAGTCAACAAGAAGGATCGATAAACACGGTTTTATAACGGTTTTGAACATGAGACTTATTACCAAGACTTTTATACGCCCCCTAACGGAAGGGCCTTATTATCTTTGGTTTACCTCCATCTTTTATTCAACTTCGCCATGAAGCTTTTATTATGACTTCGGTCTTGCCTTGCCTTTTATTATCCGCCTCATCGGTGGTTTTATTAGCCAAAGACGTATATCCTCACGCTAAGGCGAATTTTGGATCTTTAAAGCTTCGAAGATTAAGGCTTGATTCACTTTCAATTTGGGCATAGATTTTTCGGCCTTGTGAGATTCAAATTTTTGCTTAATTTAGGTGAGCACTTGAAATCTTATTATTAGGTGAAGCTTTCGATTATTCGGGTTGCCAATACTTCAAAACCGTGACGCTGGCGATACCTTAATGTTTTCCCAATTTAATTACATGGAAGCTACCAAAACAAATTAGAAACCCAACAATAGTGACTAAACCGCTAAATCAATATTTATTAACAATTTATTATGCAAAAGCGTTGGGAGAATAAGCTAATAATTACTACACATAAGATCGTGACAATTACGAGAGTTATAAATAACTCTATCATTTCTCGTCCTCATTTAAGAGACTTAGCCTAAAAAGTTAAGGAATCGAAGCTAAGTGCTCAACACGCACGGTCGAGTCAAAAATTACTCTCGTTCTCTCCATCGGAAAACCTACATTCGTGTCTTAAACACTTATGAAAAACAAGAAAAATTTTAAAATTTGGCCATTTTTAGCCTTATTTCGCAACAAAACGATTAACAAAAAGATGAATATTGGATTGTGTGTTGACGTAAGCAAGGTGAAGTATCTACTCACCCCCCATACTAAAACTAAACATTGTCCTTAATGTTTCGAGTCTAGGGGTGTAAACACCCCCATACTAGAGACGAAGTCGAATGCTTAATCTCGAGCATGGAAAGGGTAAAACGAATAACCTAAAAGCCGTTTATGAATTATGCTAATAAGATAAACGTTAGAACATAAAAGGATATCATCGGATATCGGAATCTCCAAAGGCAACGATCGAAGCTCGAGTGATCCGTAAAACGAACACGAGAGGCTTCAATGATGACGATGAACCTAATAGATCACAATCACAAACAACCACGGAACAAAGGTTGGAAGAGCACAAGTCCCCTCGTTACATTAACTAAGAAAACGATAATATTTACAAGGATAAGCATGAGAATCCCCCACGAGGCACCTTGTTTTTGTTAACCGAGTCAAAAGCTCGACTCGGATCCCCATAAATGTGATCATTTAGGGATAATCATGGTATGGTCATTTTTAGTGGGACTTACATGATAAACAAGGCCCAAAAGTACATGGAGTACTTTTAAAAACCCGATAAACGTATACCAGGTTCAAAGATAGCGTCCTCGTTTTCGGATGAAAGACGAAACAACGCTACTCCAACGCAAACCCCAATGGGGTAGAAGAAAAGAGATAAGAAGTAGAAAGGTGGGGCAATGGGTAAGTCACTAAAATGAGCTACTCGAGGTAGACTCACACCAAGCAAATAGATAAGTTTTCCATTTATTGCATCGGTGGAAGACCGAGATTTCCCTTTACAAGCAATTCCGGGATCGTAAATCTCGTCCTCGGTGGAGAAATGCGAGGGAACATTTGGGGCTTCCCCCACACTAGATCCACACCAACCGTCGTCAAAAGGAGTAGACGAGGTGGTAGCACTCATAAAACGCGGTGATGACGGAGTTAAACATGTAGAAAAATCTTTTAAAACATTTTTAAAATCTTTTCCTTTTTCATCGTTTTTAAACTCTTTATGAAAACCCGATTTAATGATGTCGAAAATATTTGGCGTGTCGAATTCAAAATTAGTCGCGCTAAAAATCCTCACATTTAAGTCTTTGGCGGTAGGGGGTGGCGGATTATATAAGTTCTCAAAACGTTTGTCAATGAAGAACACCGCCCCCTCGGGGTCTACATACTCGTCATCCTCATGAACGTCGATCTCATCGATTTCTTCATCAAAGATAGGCTTGTCAAACCAAGGTTTGTCATTCCCTTCCTTGAGTATCTTAGAAACTCTCTCGAAAAGATCATGATCAAGCACGAAACCATCATTCTTTTGTGGGGATCGTTGATAAGTTAGATCCTCACGAATGTGGTAAACGTCATTCTCAAATGAGGAGTATTGATAAGGTAACTCCTCGAGAATGGGATTTGTGGTCACATGAGTTGGTTTGTTATCAAAAATAAGACGTTCCAACTCATTAAGTTCATCCTCGATTTTGGAAAGGTCGACCTCACTCGTAGGTGGAAGTGAAGGCATAAGAGCTAGCTCTCGTTCAATGATTTCCTCAATCTCGGGATCAAACTCATAATCATCGTACTTCACATGTTTCTTCTTAGGAGAATCAAATATAGCATGTGGATGTCGAAGTACGTGATCAAGCTCGGCAAAATCGCCATCGTCATCGTCAAAGAAAGAGTCGATGTGAGCACTCACAACCATGGACTTACAAGTCAAATGACTATGCTTAGGTGACTTTCCTAGGGCGAGAGGATCGATGTCGATAAACCCTTTAGCCTCAACGGGTGTTGGGCTAGGCAAAGGAGGCACTTCGATGGAGTTAGAAGTTGAAGCCTCAAAGACGTGGTCCTTCGAAGGTGGTGAAGACGAATCCATTTTGGTCATTGTCGTGATGGCATTAACGTCACCCTTCGGAATTGGTGGTTCACTTGTTTCGCTAAAAACATCCCAAAGTGAGTTTTCATCCATGTATTTACACATACCCTTTTGAATTAGGTACACGTATTCTTTATCATTAAAATCATCATCTTTAAAACCGTTTTTCTTAATTCTTTCAAAACATGCATCAAGCTTCATTCTTTCCGCTAAAGTAAACATTTTGAAATCATTAGGATTTGAATCATTAGGTTTTGAAACCTCGGTTTTTTCATTCTCATAAAATCCTTGGGATTTTCTAGCGAAAAAGTCTATTTTCTCATCCCCATATCTCATAGTAAGTCTCCCCTCGTGAACGTCGATTACGGTTTGAGCCGTCGATAAGAATGGTCGGCCTAAAATAATGGGACATTTAGGGTCACACTCGTAATCGGATATAACGAAATCCGCGAGAAAAATAAACTTTCCAATCCTAACATAGACATCCTCGGCTATTCCAATTGGTATAAGTGGAGTACAATTTGCAAGCTCGATTGTCATGTTCGTGGGGGTAAGCGAAGGCAATCTCATCAATTTCCAAAGAGAATGAGGCATGAGATTGATGCTAGCACCTAAATCGGCAAGGGCTAAACATCCCTCAATCTCGGAAAAATCACAAGGTAGTAGAAATTGGCCCGGATCCTTTTCCTTTCTCGGCATACGCCTTTTGGGTTTTTTAAGAAGGATTGAGGCACAAGTTTCTTCAAGGGTTACTTTGGTAAGGTCAACAAAGCTCTCTTTTTGAACCGTGGATGGAATTTGAGGTACACGAGGGTGTGCACTCCTTTCCTTGGTCGCCACGTTCACCCCATCGACTTTAGAACAAGAAGACGTCTTAGAAGTCGAGGGTTGAGAGGGATAAACAACACGGAATCCTTCAAGGTTAGGGGTAATCACACGACCTTTCTCACGAGACGAGGCGGCTTTACATTGTTCTTTCGGATTAGCAATGGTGTCACTAGGTAACGAACTTGATGACGAACTCGAGGCTTTGTTCATTATGGCCGAAAACATCTTTTTTATATCAATTTGCCCTTGCTCAATCTTCGTGTTTTGCAATTTCAATGTATTAGAAAAGTCGTTTTTCAAAGCACCAATTTCTCCCTCTAATCGTCTCATATTAGCCTCATTCGTTTTCATGTAATTTTGAAAATCGTTTGACGAACTATTTTGATTAGAATTAAAGTTCCCTTGGTTTTGATTACTTCTTTGAAAATTGTTTTGATTCCCACTTGAAAAATTATTTCCTTGATTGTTATCTCGATTTAGCCAAGTTATATTACGACCTTGATTATAACCTCCTTGATTTTGATTCGAAAAATTTCCTTGTTGATTGTTTCCTTGAAAATTGTTTCGGTTTTGAAAATTGTTGCCTTGGTTATAATTTCCTTGTTGTGATGGACCCGCGTTATTTTGATTTGAAAAATTTTTGTTTCCATTTAACGCACTCACATTCGACGTTTGGCCATCCGTAGCCGCACACTCGTAATAATTATGAGGTCCACCACAAAACGTACACGAAACCTCAACCGCTTTCACCGTAGCGGGAGCGTCTTTCTTTTGCATCTCAATGAGATAAGACGTGAACACATTCGTAAGCTTGTCGACTTTCACATCAACTCTCTCAATGTCGCGATTAGAACTACTAACATTGGCGACATTGGAAACACTCGGTGCATTGCGGAGTTGGTAAACCTTGGATCGGTTTTCGATAATTATCAAAGCTTCTCTCGGAGTTTTACACAAAAAGTTGCCACCGGCGGCGGAATTCAACGAGTCTTGTTCGTGAAAATTAAGACCGTTGTAAAACGTATCGATTTGGTGCAACTCGGAAAAACCATGGTGAGGACATTGCCTAAGCAATTCCTTAAAACGATCCCACGCGTCTCTAAAAGATTCATTCGGTTTTTGCTCAAATTTTGTAATCTCGTTTTTGAAAAACGTTGTCTTAGACGGTGGGAAAAAATAATTAACGAACTTGGAAACGAGATCCTTCCACGTAACTATCGAATTAGGTGGCTCTTTCTCGTACCAATCCTTGGCGGCACCATCGAGCGAGTAAGGAAAAAGCATAAGCTTGACGACATCGGTGTCGACGTTCTTAAACTTGCTCGTGGCCAAAAGACGATCAAAATTCCGAATATGGTCGTGAGGATTATCGGCTTCACGACCTCGAAACTTCGTAGCTTGAATCAACGAAAGCATTCCGCTCTTTATCTCAAAATTCTCCGCCTCGATAGCGGGAATTACGATCGCGTCTCCATAACCCTCGGTGGGCGCTTGGAGCAATTCCATCATAGAACGATTGTCGGCCATCTCCTCTACGGTCTCTTCAACAACGATATTAGGAACGTCGGTTTCTAATTCTCGTCTACGTCGTCGATTCCTTCGATTACGATTGCGTCGATTCGAAGCTTCACTAGAATTGGAATAATCCTTCGATCGAGTGCGCATGCACTAAGCGTAGAATGGGTGGTAGCAAAGAAGATTCTTTTTTTTTTGCGGCTTTTCGATTTTTCAATTTTTTTGGTTTTTGATTGGTTTTTTAATTTTTTTTGGATTTTTTGTTGTATTACGTAGACACAAATATACAAATCTCCCCTCGAATCGACTTTCTCGATTAAAGGAGCCTCAAAGAATGAAAACGATCACGTGGAGTGAACGTTCTCGATGACTTTAGAACGTTGGTGGAACACCAAAACGTTCAAGAGGGTTTAATCTTGAAAACACAAGCAAATATAGTATACGTAGATAATACTTGGGCGGCAAACCCTCGATTAGCCCTCTTTCTCAAAACACGCACAAGCAAGCGGAGAAAACGAGGCGGCGCGAAGCACTTAAGAGCCTTTTTCCTTTAGGTCGTGAAATACAACCGCCTTATACCCACCTTATAGTTTGTGTTAATTGAAATTAAGCCTCACGAAAGTATTTATCTATTTTGCCTTTAAACTTTTGCTTTGGATTCGAATACAATGATCGAGTGATGAAATCCCGAATCAAGGTTATGATTTCTCACGTATTTGGAGTACTTGTATATTTATTTGTTCTTACGTAGTACAATATAGTAATAATATATTCACAATAAAAACGAAAAACGAATATATCTACAATATAGTAAAGATTGATTGAGTGTTTAATTTAGGAAAACTAACACGATTTATTTGGATATTATACTATAATAGAGAAAAATAACAAAAATGAGTATGTACGATATTCACGCTTTCCAAAAAAATTGAAAAGCAAAAACGCACTACTCACACAAACACGATACTAATAATAATGGCACACAAACACCTCCCCGGCAGCGGCGCCAAATGATATTGAGTAAAAACACGTCTTTTAGGAAAAAGAACGTATAAGTGCGGTAAGTATTAAACTTGACGATTTAATGAAAAACCGACAAATCAAATAAATTCCAAGTTCATTCTCGAAGGAGGTGTGTGGATTAATGTGCCAATATATAAAATAACAATGTTTGGATTAGTGACGTTTTTGGTTTTGAGAGAGAAAAATAAAAGACGAGCTACGACTACGTTTAAACTACGACGAATTAACGTAAAACGCGAACGTAAATACGTAAAACGTGACGAAATTAAAAATTAAACCTAAAAACTAATTAAATGATTAATCTAAGTCTTAAATAATATAAATAAGAATAAAAATCCAACAAATATATTTAAAAACCTTTTATTAATTAAATATTCAATTTTAAATGCTAATTAAAGCCCTAAAATTAAATATAATTAACAAAATGCCCAAAAT
Organism: Glebionis coronaria; assembly: GCA_025667525.1. NCBI lineage: Eukaryota > Viridiplantae > Streptophyta > Magnoliopsida > Asterales > Asteraceae > Glebionis > Glebionis coronaria. The sequence continues at coordinate 488,470,691 of CM046879.1, read as the reverse complement.
ATAATTTTATTGAACTAATAAGTTGCTTATATTATTTAAAGACTAAAAAGTATTTTTCCTAAATTTTTAAAAACTATTTTTCTATTTTTTAATCACTAAAAACTACTCCCTCCGTCCCAAAATTATAGTCCACGTTTCCTTTTTAGGTTGTCTCAAATTAATTGTCCATTTCTAAAACTTCTAAATATAGGTATGTATTTTAGATCAAGATTACTAGATTACCCTTAATTGAAATCATAATTACAAACTTTAAAAAGGTTTTAAATTAATTAGTTAAGGGTAGAACTGTCTTTCTGCAAAAAGTAAGAGAGAGAAAGCTAAAAAGGTGGTACTTTTCTAAAACTGTGTGTTTTTTGTCGGGGGACAATAATTTTGGGACGGAGGGAGTATTTTTAAATTAAAATAATCCTAAAAAATAATAAAATAATGACAAAATTAATCTAACAATTTTAAAAATCCTAAATTACCCTATTGAACAGTAGAAAAATGAAAAAGTTTGAAAAATGTAAAAATTTGCACTAAAAGACAAAACTATTTATTAATTAAACCCTAATTAAACTAATTTAATTATAAAAAATAATTAAAAAGTGAACAGTGACTAATTTTAAAACTAAAAATCTTAAATTAATATTCTAAACCTAGAAAAAATGTTAAATCTGAAAAATATAAGTTTTTTATACTAAAAGACAAAAACAGATATTTAAAAAGTAATTAAATTAGCTTAAATAATCTAAAAATTATCTAATGAACAGTAACTGGAAAATGAATAATACTGGAAAATCAGAAAATAAATAAGAAAAATATTGGAAAAACAATTAAAGTCTAAATCCTAAAAATGCCCACTAAAGACAAAAGAATTGGAATCTGATAGTGACACTTTTTGAGTTTCTGTCTTTTTGTGAAGCAGTGGAAACAAAAGTAAAGGCAGTGGGAAAGGAGTTCCCACTGTTAATGAAAATTCAAGGTCTGAGCACTATTGAGGCTTGGATCTTGCTTGTTTTTTAGTGTTGTTGGGAAACAAAGGCACCCCCACACTCATGGAAGTGTGGGGAGTCAAGCTAAGCAGAAAAACACACAAGTCTAAGCAAATATTTCACAAGAATAGGCAGAAATCAGTTGCTGTGATGGTCTATATATGACTGTGCTACAGTGACTGAACTTTTAGGCACTAGGACGAATTTCAAAGCTCAAATTCTTGCACATAAACCCACCAAATCACATATGGACTGAATAATACCCTAAGTGAACTTATATTCTAACAGACTTCAAGATTTATGGCAAAAATTTAAGCTAAACAGCCAGTTTTGCACACTTTCTGATTTTGAGCTATGGAAACCAATTTTTAAGCATGCACTTGTTATGAAACCAATTTAAACTTATTACCAATGACTGAAAATACTTTAACTACCCTAAATGAGTGTGTCCAAGCTGTTTTTAAGCCAAAAGTTTGTCAAGATCCTAGCTTAACAAGCAGTCCCAAACACCCCCTTAAATGCAGAAACTTAAAATTAACACACAAAAAGCTTACAAATCTTATTCTAACTGATCACAATCAAACATATCATGCATAAGAGACATATTTAACCAACTTAAAACAGGTAAATCAACATTCAGACAAATCATACACAAATTCCACAAAAATCTATAAACTAGCAAAAAAAAATGAATAAGGGGGTTCAAGCCTTACCAGCTGATGCCTTCCCTTCTGATTTTTTTGTGAGCTTATGATAGCTTATGAGGGTGTGTAGAGAAGCCCTGTTGGGGTTCAACAACAGAACCAGGGCATGTATGTCTTCAAATGAAAAATGAGATGGAAATGGACCCTTTGGAACTTGTATCCTGCCAAGAAAAGAGAACACCAAAGTTAACTGTTCACAAGGCTTATAAGCTATCAAGCTAGCTTATTAATTAAGCTAGCTTATAGCTTATAGCTTAAAAAATAAAGAAAATAAAAGAAACTTTGAAAAACTGATTTTTTTGTTGAAGTATCAATCTAACACTGATTCCAAGCCAACTTTTGGACAAATGGACACCAAACTACACTTCCACTTTCACTTTCATGAAATTTGGGATCCAAATCCGAATGAGGTAAAAAAGGAATTTGCCAAAAATTTGTAAAAAAATGAAACCTTAGTAACCTTTAAACTAAACTTGCATAATCAATTTGAAACATTAAACTAAGAGAATAATTATAATGGAACTCAGAATTGTGCATTTTCTAAACTTTTCATTTTCATTACTTCATAGAAAAAATACAAAAAAACTGGAACAAGAAAGGGGTGCCACAAGTTGGACCTCCTTTTATAGCTAGCTAAAGATCATTCTAGAAAGATAAAAATAATGTAAACCCTAGCAAACGGATTTCTAATCATGCCCTTTGAAAATTCAAACTTTCTTGGTCAAAGATGCCTCATGTGAAGATGTAAGGATAGCCAGCTGTGTTGTGATGATCCTGGACGCTCATTTGGTCCTTGGGGACAAAGGAAAACGTTTTGGAACGTTTGATTTCTGAAAGATTCGCTTTTTACCATTTTTCTTGAAGCACGGGAGCACGGGGGACCCATTTGGTGGTCACGGGATTGGTGTTTTGTGAGTGGGATGGGATGAGGGAATGGTGAATCACTAATCTGGAGCTTAATTCCCTAAACCCCTTTGGTTTAAGTAAATTGGTGATTTAGGGTTTATGATGGGGAGGGGATTAGCAGGTAAGGTTTAGATGCTAATTAGGGGGAAAAGTTTTTAAACAAAGTGTTTACCTCCCAAAATAAACTGATTTATTTAAATCAGTTAAATAAATGAGTGGTATGGTGACATGGCTGGTGGGAGGATGTGATTGGAGGAGGGGATGAAGTGGATGACGTGGCGGGATATAAGTGGTGGAGGGAAGTTTGGTGTCTGGTCAGAACTGGTCCCCCAAGTCCCATGGTTTGTTCATTTTGTATTAAACTTCCAACAGCGCCCAAAATGCATATGACAACTTTGGCAAAGTTGTCATTTATGGCACAATCTTGTTTACAACTTTTTCCAAGGGCTTCAAATGCAATAAATAGATTCTTCAAGGACCAATCTTGCATAATCTCATCATTTTAGGGACCCAATGTGAAATTTTGATTTTGACAAGGGTTTAAAATGACAAGTCTTCAAAAGATGAGGGACCAAACTTGTACAATCTTCAAACTTCAAGGGCATTTTTGCAAAATTCATTCTTCGGGCTTGGTTCTTTGTGCGGCTTCGTTTCCCGTGTTCGTTTTTGCTTGATTCCTTTGATCTTTTGGTGAATTCACGATATCCATACCTAAAATACACAATGAACAAACATAGGCACATATATGGGTATTTTGACGATATTTTAAGCGTTTTAAGCCCGATTTGGACGATGAGACTATGTATAAATACAGTTTCATCAAATCCTAGTCCAAATATAAAACTTGTTTCCTTTTTCTCTTTTTTTTTTCCTTTTTTTTCCTTCTTAATCGGCCCTAAACCGACCAACACCCCCTAATTTCGTTTTTTTATTGTTAATTAATATCTTATTAATATTACCTTAATTTACCTTAATTTATTTCGGCTCCTAAAGCCTCCAAAACCTCCAAAACCTCAAAACCGTAAAACTAGTCAAATTTATGCGTTTACCGTAAAAGACGTAAAATATACAGTTTTAAACAAAATCTTAAATTTTGAAATAAACTTCATAACTAAGTCCTAAATGACTTAAAACCATCCCGATAAATACTCCCGTAACTAATTACCTCATCCGAGACCTCTAAATGCTAAACCGTGAATCGTAAAAATACGATTTTCTATAATACATATACGTATATGTAAAACCACTAAATAACACCATCTCATTTCATAGTCGCGACCATGTGAGCTCATGAACATGAAATCATCACACATCGTTTCACTCACAAGGTACCCCGTACCGGAAACGATATCCAAACCACAATCTATACACACCAATTAGCACATAAACACGTAAAGACACGTAACTAGCACAAAATAAAACTAAGTGACGAACCTCAAAACCGCGGTTGTCACATCACTCCCTCCTAATTGAAATCTCGTCCCGAGATTTACTCCTTAGGATCAAAACATACCATTAGCAAACAACTGAGGATACTTGTTCTAAATGAACTCCTCTCATTTCCACGTGAACTTTAGTTCAAGTCTCAAATTACCACATATACTAACCAAGAATATTTAATTCATTGCCAAACTCTTGACCTCACAGTCAATAAATCTCACAAATGACTCTTTGATAACACAAACTCTTATTAACACAAATCCCGAATAACCGTACATGCAAATATGCATACTCAAACAACATTTACCAATCTTAATACATGAAATATAACATGTATACCACTCATTTCCCCTGGGTAATTCTATGCTCATAAGCTACTGGTCCGATTTTTCCAAAGATCATAAATGGACCTACAAAACTCTACATCAACCCTTCCATTTTACCAAAACATACCACCCATTACTATGGGTGAAACTTCCTACATAACTTTGTCACTAACTCTAGTGGTTTCCTCCTTTTCTACATAGCATCCCTTGTTGCTCTCATCCTTTCCACAAACACCATTACCACATTAGTAGCCTCTTTTACCAATTCTAGTCCATAATGGGGACAACTCAACCTATCCTTTCATATAGTGCCTCAAATGGCATTTATCGACTTCTAGTATGATAACCATCATTATATGAAAACTCAACCATCGCTAATGAGTTTCCTAACTCCCTCTAAATCAATCACTCATGCTCTTAGTGTAACCCCTAAGGTTGTATAAATATCTCACTTGCCCATTTTTTTCCAGTTAGCTGCATATACTCATATCCAATCATGTTCATCAACTCCATTTAGTCCGTACCCCAAACTACATAAAAATTCCAATTTCCTTACGAAGTGACCTATGACGGTCTTTCACATATCCATTAGTTCTTCCAATCCAAATCAACTTATGATCTATACACATCATCAAAAGGACGGCTATCTCAGTTAATCTATCAACTGCCATCCAAACTCATGCTACAACTACTTCCATTAAATTTGGATAGCTCATTAGTAGCACCTATACACTTCTTTCTCACTTTTCTTCATGATTGTTTTTATACCCAACACTTCCTTTATACCTACACAATGTCTTACCTTCAAGGTCATATTGCTCCTCATCTTGTCTCAGTTAGACCAAGCCCTTCGTCCCTATGGCACGTCACACCTATAACTCCTCATCCATTCGATTATCGATACAAGCCTCCCAAACAATCAGTATAGGTCAGTGCCATTTCCTTTTCCACGCTACAACAGTATTAGCCTGCGTTGTGCTTTATTCTACTCATTAAGCTCTACCAAAGTTTTACCTTCGGTTCCTATCTCGACCTATTTCATTCATGCTTCGCTTCTATACACACTTCCTTCTTCTTCCTCAACTCCTACCATACATTACGATGTGATGCTTCCCATCGTTTCTTCCCTTGACATAATCCTTCATAAGGCATTCCATACATATTAGGCTAACTTTTACGCAAAAACCTCTATTCCATCACCTCCGTACGCTTCTTCCAACTTCTCAACTACGTGACTTCTCATTCCTCTTGAAATATGAGATGAATTAGTCAGTCTATCGACTATCACCCAACTCTCGTCGTACTTATTCCTCCACCCCATTATGTATCCCTTTCACCAACTTCGTCCTTACATCGCCTTTTCTAAGCTACTCCTATCTATGTAGGAAGTATAGTCTACGTCCCTTTTCTCCATACGATTGTCCAGGCCACGCAACATACATGTTGACGCGTTCTCTGCTTTAAACAACTCAACTCGTGCAACCTACATCCTTCCTCCAAACCACCCTAATACGTCATCCATATAGTTCAAGTTCGTCTCAGCTTCACTTCATTCTTCTTATTCCATGTCTCATCAACCATTCTTGCCTTGGCCTTGCAATTTTCTTTCATCACTTAACTCCACCCATCACCTTTTCCAAATGTCCAATCAAGATGATTAAATATGTGTTAGAGACGTTCTTGATCTGTATAGATCATTCTCTACGTCTCGTACCCCAAATGCCTCTAGCATTCTAGGCAGATATAACAATCCAGCTCCACTAACTAAGTCTATCTAGTCATCTATACGCCAAAATTTTCCAAGTAGCTTCACTTGTTTTTCTCACAACCAAATCTCTTACTCCCTGCTAATAGGGACAGACTAGAGTTTCATGTGATTCCATGCTTATCACACTCTCATCTTATACCCACATTAGTTTCCATTTGTCTACTAAGCCATATTTTCAATTCTTACTCAAATCTCATACTTCTACTTTGATCTTGCACCCAACATGAAGTACTTTCAATCATCATCTTCAAGGAATACTTGGTTCTCTTCTTCCATGGTTCTCCCTTATTCCTACACTATCCCGTCCAATAGAAATTCCATACTTCATTCATCAAATCTATGGAAATCACTAGTGCATTGGATAATGCATAGCTGTCTCTTCCAAAGATCTTTCATAACACCTTCGCAAAACTGACTCTCTAATCACTTCTCCATGAAACTTATTCAGCTCAGCTTCACTTCTCATCCCTCGATATTGATTGCAACAAAAATTATATCCGCGTAGTCACTCGACTCCCCTTGTTACTTGCATGAGTTCCTAATCTCCTATGTCATGTATTCATTTCATCATGATCCACCGGTTCAGCACTTTGTAGCTCCACCCCGATACTCGATCTGCCCTTCTTCGTCACGAACCATACGTAAATTTCCCATCATAGTGCTTGTCACCTTTCCAGTCCTCGCAACTTTTGTGACTCCTTCGAAATCTCTTGCATCCTTCTTGCAGCCGACACGTAGTCCTTTCAGCTCCTTGCTTCGCGATGTAGCTCTTTACGCACTCCTTCTCGTCTCCATGATGTTACCTAGGAACTTCACACTACCAGTAGCTTCTAACTTCAACTCATCTATCACAATATTTCTAAAAGTACTTCAACCCCTCAATGGCTCACCCTTCCTTACTTGTTGTACTTCACCGTTAATCAGCCTCCTACCAATCATTCTTTCACATTCCTGTTTTCCTTCACGTGTCTACTACTACCTTGCCTCCATAACCATACCAATCCCTTGCGTGTTATTTACCCAACCTTTCCATTAGTATAAACTTTCTACTCTACCCTCACATCCGCTAGTACTTTCATCAATCTCCTAATAGTACTTCAACCAACTTCTCATAATATGACGTCTTGTTCCCATGACCACTCAACTAGCTTTACTTACTCCCTTATTCCCGTAACTAATCTAAGTTTCAAAACTCCACAAATCTTAATCATTCCTTCAACACAACCTTTAAACCAAAACACATCTCTCCATTATAGTATCTAACCATAAGTAATACTACCCAACTCTATCCTCTCATCCTAACGTTCCCACAACCGCATAAATAAGTCAACCATGACGTGTAACCAAGGAATTCCAAACAATCGTGTCCCAAAATAAAATATAGGGTAAAACGAACCCTATCCAAAACAACTGAAAACAAAACAATGTAATCCGAAAGATCAATGGAGTGTTCCAACAACGAAAAATTTAGACTCGTCACGCTTAGTATTACAAATTTCGATACGTTAGAAAATTTAAAACGTTCATCCCGATTAGTTACTTCTCATAAGAACCAAACTCCCATACTACTAAAACCAATCATACTCATTATTAACCATAAACTCATCCTTTATCTTCATCATTTTATCAAGATATCAACTAATTAGTATACTACAATCTTAACCATTATCTTGTTTACCCATATTAAACTTATTTCACTTGTTATTATGAAACTAATACATGTTTATAAAATACAGTGTTTTTTTTCTGTATTATTATTATTTTATAAAATCCATTTAGGCTGGTTATAACTAAACTACTACACGTTTACAAGGTGTGGTGTTATGATTATCATTACTATAATAAAATCTCCCTTTCTACTCTTGCCGTCTAGTAAAATACTTCTAAAATTTTAACTACAATAAAGAAAATTTTTGTAAAATTTCTTTACCCCTTTAAAATTTATTATCACATGTTACATAGAAAACTAATCCAATTATTTTCAAGACAATTTTTTATAGCGTACTACCACAAACTAAAAAAATATGTAAGTCACGATATCATACCATACACTTACAATTTTTTTTTGAGAACCGTTTTCCCAAAATCAGCCACACTTATTTGTAAGAAAATTTAGTAGTTCTCATTAATTAAATACATACCCGAATGTAGACACCCATCAAAAGACTCAAAACGTCGTTGGAACTCCATCAAACTCCAGCACCATAAAACACGAACAAACACAAGGTACGTTCAAGTTATAATAACTAGTGAACGACCATATACCATAACTTAACACATAGGTAGTATATATACATCCGCATATATATACCTATTAAATCACCCAAAACATACTTGTTACCATACATGTCAGATCAACCAATCGCGTCATACACTCGTTTTTCCATACAAGAAATCACCATCTTACCACAAGGCACAAAACCCATCACTAAAACCAGTCCATATCATGTGACCCCATAATCACACAACACTATAACCCAAAACAATAACACACTCAAAAATATCCATATCGTAGGCAACCGTTACATAAATCCATATACTATACATATACCAATAATCCACATCTCATCATATACAAGCATGTACTAACCCTCTTTCATGCAATTATACTTAGGAACCCATTGAAGTTGTGGTACTTGTATAACTATGTTAGCCACCATACTTATACAATTACCCTTTCCCCAATGCACTCCCTCCTATGATGACACTTATAAGAATCAATACAACACATAAAACATCACTCCATCAACTCACCTAAGCACATATCCACATAAACCATAAGGTCTAAAACTCCAACTAATTAAATAACATAGTCAAACTCTTGAAATACATAAATCCATAGTCTAGCTAAAACAGCATAGACTAAATCCAAAACGAGAACATAATCAGTTATAAGTCATGTCGCCCCTAAGAGTGGAAACAGCTTAAAATCCTTCATATCCACCTACTCCTAATAACTCGAACCACCACATGATTCTTAGGGAACATGACTTAAACATCAAAAGAAAAATACTATACCTCAGGTACATAAAATAACCCAACAAAAGATAGAAACTACCATGTACCAAATTATGTACTATAATGTACAATTTAAGCAAAATACGACAATGACTAGCGTGGATGATTATGGTTCAACCAGCACTAGTCACACCCCGAAAAGAAAATAACATGTGGCTAAGTATGAACCATAGTAGTTCATAACTTAACAAACATCACAAAATAACATTAAAACACATCAATTATTATAAAATGCACACATACTCCTATGACGCCTATATGCAGGGACCCTTAAGCTATAGACTAGGCTACTAGACTAGGCAACCTAATTCTCTATAACCATTGTCTCTGATACAATTCTGTCACACCCCACCATGTCAGAATATGGAGCGCGACGTATGGATATCATCACAACATGGCGTGTCTATAGAGATAACTAAATGAAATAAGAAATGTCATAAAATGGTGACACAAATGTCATGACAATATCTCAACAATACAGGAGTCTAGGTAAGTAGGTAACAGTCCTACCACTTAACCGAGACAAACCATAACATATACAAAGCAAACATATAGGTGTCAACAGTATCACTTATTAAACAAACAAAAGAAACTAAGAAGGAACGGGATCTCCTTCTAAATGCATTCCTACGTAACTCCAAATCCTAGCCACTTATGTTTTTACGCTTAACCATAATATCACCTGAAAGAGACACTAAAACATGTCAACATAAAGTTGGTGAGAGTCATAGGTTTAGACTCCAAAGCCAAAACCAAACCATAAGCTGTGAATAAACCAAATTTAATAACATATGGACAAATGCGATACAAACATGCATTAACAACTAATATTCAAGATTAAACAAAACAAACCAAATCCAAATCCAAATCCAAGGCTCCCAGCCTTAACAACACCATGGTCCCATAGGCGCCCATACACCCATGTACCAATCCCAAGGCCCCGCCTTGTCATTTTCCATTGGTCCCATAGATGCTCACACATCTATGTACCTCCCCAAGGCCCTGCCTTGTCAACATCCCCGGTACCAAGTCAAATCACAAAACAATCATGAATCAATTAGCAGTTAATCACATAAGTATGTACAAGTCCATCACCAAACACAAAACATTCACAGCATAATTTATAAAAACAAGACAGTGTCTCTTCCATCCCATCTGGAAGTCAAAATAATTAGTAGACATGGGACTATGAAACTCACTTGATTGAGCTTCTCCAAAAGTCCGCGCACTAGCAAAAAGCTAACAAACAAAAATACAAAATCAACACATGAACCAACCACTAAAATGGCTCATCAACCTATGATGGACATCTAGCCTTCTCCCATATGTGACCCCCATTAATATGCTCTAAACACCCCATTAACCTTCCCTGACAAGTCCTTAACTTGGTTAAGTTTGATACTTATCCCGTTCATATTTTACACAAAACAGTCCCAACTTTTAGGTCTCCAACCTATAAGCCAAACGCCCACCTAACCATACCCATGACCTCTGTAAAGGAAACCCTATGCCCTTACATATGTTAGCTAACACCTCCCATTTGCCCCAACCTTAAAGCTACTGTTAAGGCCCCGATATATATATATATATATATATATATATATATATATATATATATATATATATATATATATATATATATATATATATATATATATATACTTTTGTCTATCCGGATTTTACTGATTTTAAACATACAAAAAGTTTGTTATGCTTAGGGGGTCTTACCCTAACCCACAATCTTAGCCCTAATGCAGATACTTCCTATAATATATAAACCAACTCCCATGTTTGTTTGAAAGTCCCAATGCAACCCTAAGTACCCCAAACAACCCAAAACGTAAAAAGAAAACAGGCTGATTTCGAAACTGTTTTGACCTCCGACTGTTGTAACCTGTTTTTGACCCACTTTCCGACCTCCAATTTAGTTCAGTTTCTTGAATTTGAAAGCCACATTAATTACTTTTCCAGGGATACTTGGATCTCAAAATAAGAGTTTGTAAAACTCCCTATATGATCAAAACAATTGACCCTAAATTCTACCCAGTTTTTAAAAAACGAATTTAACTAAACTAACCTAATTAATTACCCATAACTCCACTAATTACAAGCCCTAATTATTCTAATCATTAATAACATCATTATTATACAGATTTTAATTTAAACCCTAACCTAAATCCATCATAATATGATTATAAAAACATTAAAACAATTTAATTGAAAAGGGATTTGAAGGTTTTACCTTAAGATTAATGGAAGATAAAATTTTTATGAAGAACCCTAAACTCTCTCCTTGAACCGTCGACTATAATCTCAAGGGGAAAAATAATTATGTTTTTTATTTAGTTGAAAACCTTATATAGTGTACACAAGAATCCTAGTCCAAATATAAAACTTGTTTCCTTTTTCTCTTTTTTTCCTTTTTTTTCTCTTCTTAATCGGCCCTAAACCGACCAACACCCCCTAATTTTGTTTTTTTTATTTTATTGTTAATTAATATCTTATTAACATTACCTTAATTTACCTTAAATTATTTCAGCTCCTAAAGCCTCCAAAACCTCAAAATCGTAAAACTAGTCAAATTTATGCGTTTACCGTAAAAGACGTAAAATATACAGTTTTAAATAAAATCTTAAATTTTGAAATAAACTTCATAACTAAGTCCTAAATGACTTAAAACCATCCTGAAAAATACTCCCGTGACTAATTACCTCATCCGAGACCTCTAAATGCTAAACCATAAATCGTAAAAATACGATTTTCTATAATACATATACGTATACGTAAAACCACTAAATAACACCATCTCATTTCATAGTCACTACCATGTGAGCTCATGAACATGAAATCATCACACATCGTTTCACTCACAAGGTACCCCGTACCGGAAACGATATCCAAACCACAATCTATACACACCAATTAGCACATAAACACGTAAAGACACGTAATTAACACAAAATAAAACTAAGTGACGAACCTCAAAACCGCGGTTGTCACACTATGAAACTCACCTTGATGAATTATTAAATATGATCAAGAAAGATAGCTCGGTAAATCAAGGCACGCAAACCAATGCGCAAACAATCTACTCGTAACCTAAGCAAAAAATCCGTACTTAGGCTAAATACAAATAATAATAATGTACAAAGCACTTGGTTGATAATTTATACTTGCTCTTGTTTAATAAAAATGTTTTCATACATTTTTCTCGTTCAACAATTTTAGTCACGGGTCAAGTTCGAGTCTCAATATCTCGTTAATTAATGGTCCGAAAAATAAACGGATTCTCTTTATAAAAACTAGGCTACGAGGTCGTTGATATTTGATAAATATCACATTTTTATGAAGCCTCTAAGTATATAAAATAATTAGCCAAAGTAGTAAGCTCATAACAAATTAAACAAGTATAGTTTCATTTATTTATAAGTGTAAATCATCTTTGGAAATTTATTGTGGGCTCATTACTTGACTTTAAGACAAACCGAAAGTTGTTATAAAAACTAGGCCGTGTCAAGTTTCATAAAGTATTTTCAGATTTCCAGGGCATGGTCGTTTGATTGGTTAAAAATGGTAGTAAAGTAGTGGATTCAAGTAAGGTAAATTCCTACTACAATAACTTGTATCTATCTTAGAGACTGTTCACATGGCAGAACTTTGTGCTACTGATTTCAGTCCTACGCCCCATCTTACGCCACCCTTACTGCCACTATTTTCATATTTAAAGTTTATACTATCTTTTAACTCATTTTTAGCATGACAAGTAATCAAAGGAAAACACAAAGAGGGAAGGACCATTGTCCTTGGTCTGACTTCTTACACACACCCACGCATACAACCATACATTCACATTTGGTTTTACTTGCTTATGTAGAAGTAGCTCCTAGTCCTTTGTACATACATGCATACATGACATTTACATTACTAAATAAAGAAAAGGGTGGGGCTTGCTGCATTGGGTCACTGTTTTTGCAGGCTCCTAAAAGGAAAGAGGGAGTACTTATTTTCATCACACATACAGGATCATACATACATATACCATGGCAACACACACACCCACATGGCATACTTTTCATGTAGCAAATCAAAGAAGGAAAAGTGCCTACTGTTGTTGCTATTTTTGTTTCACTGTTCGCCAGTTATAACATGAGAATGGGGGTCCTATTTACTTTCCTACTTATGCATACACATCATGGCATCATACAAGCACATAACATACCTCACATAGCACACATCTTTTCCAAATAAAGAGTGAGATGGCTACTGTTTCCTTGCTGGTTTTGGCTACTGTCCATGCAGCTAGGCTGCTTAAAATGGGGAGGAGGATGGTCCCTTGATTACTATTTTACCTCATACATGTAGTACATATACCATAACAATTACACATATTATTCATGCATACATTACATAGCAAATGGGTTTCTTGTTGGTTTTCTACTGCTATTTTACATGCATACAAATCTTTCCTTTGGGGTTCTCGGTTTCTTTACACACACACGACACATCAAGCAACAAATATTTCCTTTTCTAATTTATGTTGTTTAGGCTACTGTTGGTTCGTTTGTGCATGGCATCCTTACACAACCCATCGTATACATGCATTATTTTCTTGTATCCTATACAATATTTCTTTTTAGCCACTGTCTATCATACAGTAAGTCATACTCACTCACACACCTGTAGCATGCAGTTTGAAGGAAATCATGTGAAGATAGTTTGTTCATGGCTTAAGCATATTCCTACTGTTGCAAGCATGCACAAAAAAAACGCACATAAACTACACGACACACACTCTAACTATGTACATGAAAGAATACATAAGTAAGGCTTACTGTTAGTTGTTCTATAGTTTTACATGCATTATGCACTCCTATGATTCACAGTTAAACTAGGTTGCACATAAAATCATACCTAAGTTCACGTTTAGTTCATTACAAGATCATGCTTTTTTATCGTATAAGATCATTTATGTTTATTCCATATTCGTCCTCCTTATACGTATACACATACGTGAGTTGTTCACGATTTGGTTGGTTTGGTTTTAGGTCATCAACTATGTTATCGAATCCTAGCCGTGGCCCCTTTGTTATTATTTCATGTTGAAAACTTAGCTTGATTCATTATGAAAATCTCATCTAATCCTAACCCGTGACTAGTTTGTATTAGTTTACAAAGTATTTTAGCAAGTATAATCATCAACCAAAGTATACGTTTTAGAGAGGGTTAAGATGGACTTACAAAAGGTCCTAAGTAATTTGACGAAGAGATGATAGGAACTAAAGATTGACTAACAACATGTGCTCATGTCTTAACCATTTTTAGTGTTCTTAGCTTGCTTAAATAATGAACCCGAAACCCTTGTTTATGTATCTTGCTGCCGTGACTTATTCCCAGGAGGCTTATGCTTTTCTTTTGAGAGGTTTTTGCTTTGAGTTTGTGTGAGTTTAAGTGAGAGTAGAGGTTAGTATTTATTGGGAAAGAAGAGTGTTTAGGGTTAGCAAAACTTGGTTAGGGTTTAGTTAGGATTCTCTTTAGTTTGTGACTAATATTTGTAACCAAGTTGGTACACTATGAGTTGGCTCAATGTTTAGGGAAAAACAATTGTGTTGGGCTTGGTGTAGGGCAACCATGGGGAAGAGTCATACGGTACCTTCATTTGACTAACAAGGAAGAAGATGGTTGATCATTAATTAAGAGGGATGGTACCATGAGGATGTAAAAGAAACCATGGGTGTTGGTGTTGTTCGCCGGTTATGGGAAAATAGGAAAGGGACAATGAGTACTTTCTCATTTATGGAGTTGATGGAGTACCATTTTTCAAATGTAGTATGTAAATAAAACGTGGGGTTGAATATGATGGAGGGGGTCCGGTTTTTGATGTGTAGTAAGAAAAAGGATTCTTGTTTTTATTTTGTATATTTTTAAAAATGTTTATTTGTTGTAGTTGTGTAAGTATGGTGAGGATTTAAATGTGTACATGTGGTATAGAGTTTTAGTGGTAGTGTTTTCATAAATTTTGTATTTGTGAAATTTCTAAACGGGTCGTTAATATAAACGGAGCAAAAACATTTGTTTTGTTAATCAAAGTTCTTATATGAGATTACGTTGATGTAAATAATTGTCGATTCCTAAAATATAATTTCTAACGTAAACTAATTATAGTCATTCAAGTAATAATTCTCACGATTGTTATTAAACATAAAAATTTCAAATCCGTACAAAATTACGCGTAATCAATCGGGACATCAATAGACACACAAGTCTAACCCGAACTAGCGCGTTTCACATAAATTAAATAGATCCTAAATTCATGGTTGTGACATTAGCTCCCACTTTGATCCCTAAACATTCAAAAGGGAAAGTGCCTCTTTTACAACCCAAAACCTCCATCATATTATTCACTTCTATATTGGCAGTCCCAACTCCAAACAAATTGGATTTGTGAAGATTTATTCGAAGCCCCGAGCATAAATAAAACACTCAAAGAATGCGAGCCATAATTACCAGATTCTCACGAGACCATTCACCCAAAATGAGAGCATCATCTGCGTAGAACAAGTGCGAGATATCAACTTCTTTATTTGAAAATTTAATGCCCTTAAATTCACCAATCGCTTTAGCTTTATTCATAATCCACGACAGAGCTTCCATGACAATCAAGAACAAAAAAGGGGAAAGGGGATCGCCTTGACGAAGACCCTTTTCGCAGTTAATTTCAAACGTAGGGGAGCTGTTAACTAAAACCGCCGACCGTGCCGACCCAAGAACACCTCGAACCCATCTACACCACCTAGGAGGGAAACCCATTTGAGACATAATCGACAACAAAAAGTTCCAATAGACGTTATCGTATGCTTACTCAAAATCAATCTTTAATAAGAATGCCTTCCTCTTACTTTTTTTATCCAATCCACAAGCTCATTAACGACAAGGGAACCATCAAGAATAAAACGATCCTTTAGAAATGCAGATTGATTTTCAGAAATCACACTTCCCAGAACCTTCTTAAGACGGTTAGCAAGAATTTTGGAAATAACTTTACTAATAATCCCAAAAAGAGTAATAGGTCTATAATCTTTAAGGTTCGTTGGCGATTTAACCTTTGGAATTAAAGTAATGAATGACGAGCCACAACCAGAAGTAATAGTACCAGATTCAAATAACCCAGCCAAAATCCGACAAAAATCAACCTCCAGGAAATTCCAAAAGCGCTTCATGAAAAGGAAGTTAAAACCATCCGGGCCCGTCGCCTTATTAGAGCCACATTCAAAAACTGCTTCCTTGATTTCCTGTTTAGAAAACGCCGCAATAAAAAAGTCACCTTCCTTATTGCTAATCTTATTCAATCCCAGACACTCCAAAATCGGTCTCTGGACAAACTGTTCACTGAAGTGAGTCTTGAAAAACCGCAAAACTTCTTTCTTGACCAAAGAAGGTTTTGAAATCCATTCCCCATTAACCTCAAAACCCGGGATAGCGTTTCTCGCCATTATACTATTAACCATCTGATGAAAAAATGACGAATTCTCATCCCCAAAAGATGCGCATTTAACCCGAGACTTTTGAATGAAATCACTGGATCTATGACGGTCTATCTCTTCAAGATTCTTTTTGCATTCGGCCCAAACCCACAGTTCAGGCTCGTCTAAATCCCTCTGCTCCATCATAGTTTCCATCTCTTCTTTCTCGGCTCGAAGTCTCTTCTCTTCTTCATCCTCTGTTAGTTTATACTTTTTAAACCAAGCCTTCAATCTAATACGAAGACTTCTCACCTTCATTGTTAAGGCTAAATCCGCAGGCCCCTGAACATTACTAACCGCTAGCATTGCTTCAACCAGCTCTTTACAACCCGGTCTATCTAGCCACGAGTTAAACCATTTGAAGGGTTTGGGACCAAAGTTCGAATCAACCATAGTCAACACCAAAGGAGAATGATCAGAGAGATCTCTATGAAGAGCTCTAACACATGCGTTGGGCCATTTATTAAACACACCAGAACCCACAAGTATCCTGTCAATTCTACTCATTTTACACTCGCCTCCCCTGTTAACTAGATAGGTGTATTTCAACCCTTTCAGATTATATTCCCGTAAACCGGCTTCATCGATAAAATCGTTTAGATCCCTGGCACAACCTGGGTCAAAAACTGAATTTTTGCGTTCTTCTAGACTTCTAACCGCATTAAAATCCCCTAAAACAACCCACCATCCCTGCCATAACTGCATAACTTGGTGAATTCTCGACCAAAGGTTTCTTTTTTCAACATTTTTTTGGGGAGCATACACATTGATAATATTAAGACGGATCGATCCCTCTGTCATCTGACCTGAAACTGCCAGAAAATTATCGTCTTTAAACACGTTATCCCTCCTGAACACCTTTGGATCCCATAAACTTACAATACCCCCCGATTGACCGCTAGTATTTACACATTCAAAATCAGAGCCTAACCCTCCCCAAAAGTTTTTTAACAACCTGTCATGAATATCGCTACTACACATCGTCTCTTGCATACCTATAAAAGAGATACCAAACTTCTCCCTCAATCCCTTAATCCATCTGTCCTTCCCACAAACCCCAATCCTACGAATATTTATGGAAAGACCATTCATATCTTACCGATCTGTAACCCTTCTTGAACGATAGTATCCCGAATCAAATTATCGAACCTATTAAGATGAACCCCAAGCTTTTGCCCCATCTCCTTTGTTGCTTCAGCTTCAACCATAGGATGTGGACCATCCCCACGGCTGATAAACTCTTGTGAAAGAGTTTCATTATAATCGGCCACTCTGACATCCCTTACCTCATTATCTGAACTGTTATCATCG
Organism: Glebionis coronaria; assembly: GCA_025667525.1. Taxonomy (NCBI): domain Eukaryota; kingdom Viridiplantae; phylum Streptophyta; class Magnoliopsida; order Asterales; family Asteraceae; genus Glebionis; species Glebionis coronaria. The sequence continues at coordinate 488,452,724 of CM046879.1, read as the reverse complement.
GAAGGAACTAAGTTTGGTTGATGATTCAGATCAATCTCCTCCAAATCCTTGTGTGACTCAACTACCTCTACACCCTTAGTATTTGACACAACCTCATTATTTAGGCCCAACAAATCATTGAGCCCAAAAGGATCATAAATTTTTGGCCTTTTAACCACTTTTAAACTTTCTTGGCTGCTTGAATAAGTGTTACTGGACCGGCCCAAATCACACCCCTTTTTAAACTTCTTACGTTTATTAACTTTGCTCCCTCCAATATGGTCTTCATTAGTTTCCATACACAATTGATCAAACGGAAAATTAATGGCAGGAGTAAAAACCTCTTCCGTTTCATCAATATTCAAAACCGACTCATTAAGATGACCAGATTTCTCGGCATTAATAGACAAATAATGGTTTACCGAATCATCATTGTCATTAATGCATTCATTTGTTTCCATTTTATTCATATCGCCGGTAAATCAATACCACCGTTCATCTCTGTCGTCGCATTAGGCTCCTCTTCTTCAGGCTCATCAGAATTAACAGGTTCCTGAGATTCTTTTACGTCAATGAATTCAGGCAGCCAATCCCCCAATTCTTCCATGACCAAAACACGAAAACTCCTATCCTTCCATAGCAAGGTGACTTCTTCGGATAGCCTATTCCCATCACCTAACAAAACCCCAACATAATCATGTGATAAATTAATGTCTGACTTTGATCTGTTAGCCTTATGGACCACTTTCCCGGAAATGCCTCCAACCACATCAATAACTTCATTGGTTAGAAGATGGAGAGGAATTCCTTTTACTTTGAGCCACGCTAAGCGCTCTACACCACAAGACTGCCCTTCCCATAAGCTAATTCTCAAAAATCTTCCCACAGTTGATCTTGCGGCTTCCTGAACTGCTAGAGCCGTATCTGCTTCCTCAAACAAAACAAGGACATCAAGACCACCCAAATACTGGACCTTACCTAAATTGGGACAAATCTCGCTCAAGATCACTTTTATGTTTTTTAACGCATCCACATCAATCATTCTTGCTATCAAGGCCCTTCCATGTAGCTCCTTAAAAGTGTCGACCCCACTATTAATGATAACTTTCTTACCAACGAGCATCTCTTTAAACGACCTTTCCCCCTTCCTGAAAACCGAAGCTTTTGCAAAAATCGGTGCCCTCCATTCCTTATGTACATGACCTTCTTGATCTTTTTTATTATTAATGTTGGGTTGTGCCTTCTTGTTGTATATCTCCCCTTCCTCTAGAACAAACCTGGCCTCATTGAACCATAACCTATATTTCCCTATGCGAATGTTGCGCAGATTCGATAGTGTCTCGTCTTTGTCTTTCTCGTCCAGCATTGATACAAAACCAAACCTGTTTCCACTTTTATCCCTCTTCCTCGCAATATATAAACAGTAGATACTACCAAACTCACGTACATGACCAGCCACGTCAGCCCCACTTCACTTATCGGGTAGGTTAGTAACAAAGAATTTAGTGATACGACGTTGAATATTGTCTGGGATACCATTCCGGCGACGTTCCATTTGACTAGTCTATGATTTATGATAGGTTTTGTTTTTCCTTCCTGATTTTGATTTATGATAAGAATTAGACGCCTAAAAAATGGATTTTGATTCCTGATTTAAAATGGATTAATATGAGCCCATTTAAATCACATGTATGCCTCCTCCCTCTTTATATTACACCATCTCTAATATGTATAAAGGATGGTTTTGATCAAAATGATCTCTACTCAAAATAATGAAACAATGACACGTGTAAATTATGTAATAATCAATGGTTAGGAGTGAAAGTTGGTGGGATAATAATTTAGGGACATTTATATACAACAAAAAAAACAGCAATTGCTTCTTCTATCACTGTATTCGGATGAAAATCCCAAGTTTTATCAACAAAACAAAACACCAAACCCAAATTTCGGATCAATGAAAATCATATAACAAAAAAATCAATCAAAACAATCGAACCTTATCAATCTGTTACCATATCCTTTAATTAAATTCGAACCGTATCCGATTCAGGTAACAAAACAATCATCGAACCATATCCCAATTCAATTTACACATCAATATCGGATCTCCCAAAAATGATCTGACGAATCTGACAACAAAATGGGTTGTTTGATTTTTTGTTTAAAAGATGTTATGATTATCAACAAAGTCTCATCATCTTACTTACAGGTTTTTTTAATTATATTCAACTTTTTAATTTTATTTTTTTTAATCTGTTAATTTAATTCTTATTTTTCACCTGCTTAAAGGATATGGTAATAGATTGATATGGTTTCTGTTAATTGGTATTAGTATATCAATAATTATACGGTTTAAAGTTTTTAAAAGGATGTAGTAAAAGTTTAGGCTTTTTTAATAAACTGCAATACTACAAGATGCATAGGATAATAACGTATGATGCAAAGGAACCTTGCGTGCAATTAACAAGTTGTAAATCATGAAGTTTTGAAGATGATTATGTATTTATGTATATGACAAATCTTAATTAGATGAGTAAGTTTTTAAACTTTATGAAAATATATTAGCCATTGGTGCATCTAACTTAGCTGTTGCCTGCACTTATGTTATCTCCTAACCTTTGGAGGAGATTACCTTTTAATTTTAACTGGCTGTAAATATGTTTTATTGGAAAGAAAAAAATAAAAACAGGTTTGATAATTAGTATTAGTGTATCAATAATTATACGATTTTTTATATGGTTTTTAATTCTTATTTTTTTTAATCTGTTAATTTAATTCTTATTTGATAATTAGTATTAGTATATCAATAATTATACGGTTTTTGGATGAAATTATGGTTTTCAAAATATACAAATCTTCTATCTATATAAAGAATGGTTTTGAAAACATGATCTTGGCTCTAAAATCTAAAACAATGACACCTGTAAAATAGAAAATAATCAAAGACTCACATTCCAGCATTTAATCCTCTCATTTAATTACCGAAACAATAACCCTAAAGCATCAACTTTAACCGCCGACAATTGATCAAACATTCTGACAAAATAAAAACAGCCCTCAAACTTTAATCAGCTGATCAAACGAATTCGTGAAGATCAAACATTATGAATTTCCCATTGATGGTATTTCAGGTTTAAATGGGTGAACACATGGGTATGTTGGATTTCCATTTCATTTACTATATAAGTATATATAATATGATATACATCGTTTTATTTTGATCGTAAATGTGTGATTGATAATTACTTAGGTATAATGTTCTTTTCACTTTTAAAATGGTGATTTGTTCATATGAACAACAAGCGTGTTATTAGAATCTTGATTATGCTAATCAAGTCGGATTGGTTTGAACGAATTGTGTTATTCTATTAATTATTTACAGTAATAATTTGTGATATTGTTTTTTATTCAATAGTGTGATGTTAATGATGAATATTAATATGTTAAATGAATAAGAATGTTGTAATATCACGTAGTATTTCCTTATGGTAAATATTAGCTGCATATTACAATCTGCTACATAAACGTCTCTACATCATGGGTGATTATCTTCAAGTTTTGGAATTCTGTCATATCTAAACGACTAGAACTTGGAGCAGCATACTGTCATCAAGAAATAGGTAAATCTGGTTTGTTGAATTCACTATTGTTGTTGTTGATCCTATGTATTAATAGATCCTATTATGTTCAAAGTTTATATGCATGTGTAACATATATTATTCATTTGGCAAATGCAGATGTCTCATATCTAGACATCTGGGAGGCAAATGCAGATGTCTCATATTTATACATCTGGGATGAGTCGGAGTAAACTATGGTTATGGGCGGCCTAAAAATGTTTCAAACCTGAAAGATAGTGAACCTTAGTTAGCTCATCTCTAATATGTATAAAGGATGGTTTTGATCAAAATGATCTCTACTCAAAATAATGAAACAATGACACGTGTAAATTTTGTAATAATCAATGGTTGGGAATGAAAGTTGGTGGGATAATAATTTAGGGACATTTATATACAACAAAAAAACAGCAATTGCTTCTCCTATCATTGTATTCGGATGAAAATCCCAAGTTTTATCAACAAAACAAAACACCAAACCCAAATTTCAGATCAATCAAAATCATATAACAAAAAAATCAATCAAAACAATCGAACCTTATCAATCTGTTACCATATCCTTTAATTAAATTCGAACCGTATCCGATTCAGGTAACAAAACAATCATCGAACCATATCCCAATTCAATTTACACATCAATATCGGATCTCCCAAAAATGATCTGACGAATCTGACAACAAAATGGGTTGTTTGATTTTTTGTTTAAAAGATGTTATGATTATCAACAAAGTCGCATCATCTTACTTACAGGTTTTTTTAATTATATTCAACTTTTTAATTTTATTTTTTTTAATCTGTTAATTTAATTCTTATTTTTCACCTGCTTAAAGGATATGGTAATAGATTGATATGGTTTCTGTTAATTGGTATTAGTATATCAATAATTATACGGTTTAAAATTTTTAAAAGGATGTAGTAAAAGTTTAGGCTTTTTTAATAAACTGCAATACTACAAGATGCATAGGATAATAACGTATGATGCAAAGGAACCTTGCGTGCAATTAACAAGTTGTAAATCATGAAGTTTTGGAGATGATTATGTATTTATGTATATGACAAATCTTAATTAGATGAGTAAGATTTTAAACTTTATGAAAATATATTAGCCATTGGTGCATCTAACTTAGCTACAGCCTGCACTTATGTTATCTCCTAACCTTTGGAGGAGATTACCTTTTAATTTTAACTGGCTGTAAATATGTTTTATTGGAAAGAAAAAAATAAAAACAGGTTTGATAATTAGTATTAGTGTATCAATAATTATACGATTTTTTATATGGTTTTTAATTCTTATTTTTTTTAATCTGTTAATTTAATTCTTATTTGATAATTAGTATTAGTATATCAATAATTATACGGTTTTTGGATGAAATTATGGTTTTCAAAATATACAAATCTTCTATCTATATAAAGAATGGTTTTGAAAACATGATCTTGGCTCTAAAATCTAAAACAATGACACCTGTAAAATAGAAAATAATCAACGACTCACATTCCAGCATTTAATCCTCTCGTTTAATTACCGAAACAATAACCCTAAAGTATCAACTTTAACCGCCGACAATTGATCAAACATTATGACAAAATAAAAACAGCCCTCAAACTTTAATCAGCTGATCAAACGAATTCGTGAAGATCAAACATTATAATTTCCCATTGATGGTATTTCAGGTTTAAATGGGTGAACACATGGGTATGTTGGATTTCCATTTCATTTACTATATAAGTATATATAATATGATATACATCGTTTTATTTTGATCGTAAATGTGTGATTGATAATTACTTAGGTATAATGTTCTTTTCACTTTTAAAATGGTGATTTGTTCATATGAACAACAAGCGTGTTATTAGAATCTTGATTATGCTAATCAAGTCGGATTGGTTTGAACGAATTGTGTTATTCTATTAATTATTTACAGTAATAATTTGTGATATTGTTTTTTATTCAATAGTGTGATGTTAATGATGAATATTAATATGTTAAATGAATAAGAATGTTGTAATATCACGTAGTATTTCCTTATGGTAAATATTAACTGCATATTACAATCTGCTACATAAACGTCTCTACATCATGGGTGATTATCTTCAAGTTTTGGAATTCTGTCATATCTAAACGACTAGAACTTGGAGCAGCATACTGTCATCAAGAAATAGGTAAATCTGGTTTGTTGAATTCACTATTGTTGTTGTTGATCCAATGTATTAATAGATCCTATTATGTTCAAAGTTTATATGCATGTGTAACATATATTATTTATTTGGCAAATGCAGATGTCTCATATCTAGACATCTGGGAGGCAAATGCAGATGTCTCATATTTATACATCTGGGATGAGTCGGAGTAAACTATGGTTATGGGCGGCCTAAAAATGTTTCAAACCTGAAAGATAGTGAACCTTAGTTAGCTCATGATATAATACAAAAGGAAATTTTGAATTAATGGTATTTTTATTACTTTATGCTTTTGTTAGTTGATGGAATTTAGCGAGGGGAAGATTGTTATGGCTTTAGAAAAAGGATATTATCTCGAATCATTGGTTATCTCAGTTCTCCCTTGTGTTTAAATGTTACTAGAAGCCAAACACATTGTTGAACCCCTCTGATGTTTATCCATTTGAACCCGCATGGAGAGTGATCAAGGATGTAAGATCATGTATTTATTGATAACCAAGTTTTTTATTTAATCTCAGTTATGGAATTTTTCAAATTACCTTTGTCTTACGTATTACTGATATATTTTCAGGTTCGTGAAAAATTGAGTACATTCTAAAACAAAGCTACCAAGAGAGATGATAAGATGCAAAGAAGTAAAGGGCAGCAGAGAGTGCACACGAGCTACCAAGGAACGCTACTAAGGAGCGGGAAAGCTAAAACTGGTGCCGACCACGATCTTGCTGGCTTCTCTTCTGTCGAGTTCCTCAGGTTTATGTATCATTGAATTTGCTTAGATAATTTCTTTAAGGGGTTGTAAGTGCTTATATATGAGTGTAAAACAAGCAAATAAGAACTCTTATGTCAAAAACTGCTTATCTGCAAATAGAAAGCAGATATAAGCAATCTCATACACCCTCTAAGTAACAAGAATATTATGTATGGAACACTCTTCTTTGCTTCCCAAGAACGGGCACTGATGGTTATTTGCCTAAAGTAACAGAAGGTGGGTGGTGTCACATATGCCTCAGCAAAACTTAAAATTATATTAGAAAATGATGATGCTTATATGATGTAAGTGTAGTTTAAAAAAATATCTAATTCCAAATCCACATGTGAAGTAATAGGATTAAACAGATCAATGTGGATAGAAACTTTATCAAGATTGATATTCTGAGTGTAGATTTTAGAGGGTGGAGATATTTGTTGACTATTTTCTAGCCCAAAATTGTTTGTATATTACGCAAACATAATAGTGTAACATTATATGATGAAAGCAATCTATATGAACTATCGTATGAAACTGCTTTTCTGACCATAAAATTCTAGATCATTTAATGCAACTGAACCTGTTCAGCTAAACATTCAAAGTTGATTATTACGACATCAGATCACAGTAATCCTACATAATCAATTGTGAAAATCAAATTCGAAGACGCCCTAAAAATTAACAGTATTGGGAACTTTAGTGATTTCTGTTTTGTAGAAACTATATAATAGGAAGTGCCAGTCCACCTTTACTCTAAGTATGTTCATCCTACACAGCTCGATCTGTATACTTTACTATGTTACTTTTGAGCGTTTTAGTAAATTTTATCTTGTATGTTATATGAAATGTTTATCACTATAGATAAAACACAAAGCTTTACAATCAGGGTTCCTAAGATACCATATTGTTTTTTATTAATGGGTTCTTATAATTCCTCTTCAGTTGTGCATTTTATGTGCGGTCTTATGTTTATTTTTATATGACCTATGAAATGCTGTTTAAAATCACAGAAAGCAGAAGATTGGCAATTGATAAATTTGCTAAAGGTAGTCGGATACCTTGATTGGGCAGTAAAGCACATACTTCCACAGTTGCCTCCTGACCTCAGGTTCATATATATTTGTAAATTATCTCTCTTTTTCAGTGAGGCTCTTCGTTGCATGATTTTAAATATGACATTTGGTTTCTTTTAGGAGAGATCTGTCAGTGGACCTTGTCGAATAGGTCTTAAGAGCACTCTGCCTTCAAGCACTAGGACAGGTATTGGCCTACCCAAATTTTCTTTTACAACAATTTAACATCCATAAAAGGGTGTGTCATATGTATGACAACATTAGGGATAAGCTATACAAGGATTGTGTCGAGTCTTTACAACGGGGGCCAACTGTTAAATATGATAGGACTATAAATGGAATTGAAATAGCTTTGTAAGAGGCTTTCGACAACGCTGATGCCAAACTCTTGAATTGGTATGCTATAAAATATACTTGCACTGACAATCTGTATATTTTCGAAAGGAGTATACTTTTTCCAGTATGATTTTATTTTTTGCATTTAATTACGTTAAGGTTTAGATGTTTCATATTGTAAAGGCTTGAGATGAAGGGGGCGACGATGAAAAATCTGGTGCAACAGCTACTATTGTCTTCATTGGAAATGATAAGCTATTCATCTCTGATGTTGGTGACTCAAGCGCGGAACGGCCCTAATAATACGTTTTTTGTAAGAATAGCATGATTGGATTTGCTCAAGATGTTCCATTTTGTATACCAAATCTCATTTAATATAGTTTTTTTTATTTTTCTTTAACCGTAGATGACTAGATTTTATTCTCAAATATCATTTAATATAGTTTTTTTTATTTTTAGTGTGTAGTGTTCTTTATAGAATCTTTTTTTTTGGTAAAGGGGACTTATCCCCAGTAAAATATTGTTCTTTATAGAATCAATCTATGTTATTATATATTTATATGTAATTTTTACAAATGACAATTGTGGAATTAGTATTTACGCCTCTGATTTAAGAATTAGTATTTTTGACAAATGACAATTGTGGTTGGTTCATCTTGGAAGTGCTATTACTAATACCTGGTTAACAACTTAACATTAGTAGTTTAATTTCCCCTTTGGCCATGGCGGTTCACAAGCGCCGACTCTTTGCTATCCAAAAAAGTAGTTGTCCTATTAGTCGGATCGCAATTTTGAGTATATATCTACAGGTTGTAAAGACGGCACAATTACGTCCTATGATTAGCCATCTTTTACTGTTTTCACTATGCAATGGTAGCTGGTCTTCTCATATAGTATTTTCCCATCTCTACTGTTTTACATAACCTTATATTTTAGCCATTGAAGAGTCCTTTTGTGTAGTATATTTAGCTAATGTATGCATGTGAATCGGAACCAATGAACCGCCAAGGTTTTGCTAAATTGTTTACCTACCTTAGGCCGGTTCTCATTAAGCGTGTTCTTATCTCACCAATATTTAAATCCTTGCAACCATTGGGTACACAACTTCAAAATTCAATTCGTATTTGAATTAGTGTATTTTAAAACCAACACTCAAACAACTACGTGTGATAACATAAAACATGAATTAGGCGACATTATGTAAATGATAGAAAATAGATGAAAGAACCAAAAACAATATCGCAGAATTTTTAAAATGTACAATGTTTTTTCGAACAAAATCTTGAAGCTCGCCGCCCAACGGGCGGGCCTTGAAGCTAGTTAATGAATAAATCATGCATGAACATCATGCATGTAAATGTTATATATAGGTTGTTTTATGACTTTTAAAATTAGGTAAAGTAAAAAAGCTTAATAATCAAATTGTATGTCATTAATTACTTACCACACAACTCAACTGCCATATTAGTCTACATTAATGTTTCATTTGAAATTTCCCAATTCATAACTAAAGTTTCAATAATCAAATCCCATTTCATTAGTTAACCAACAACTCCATATCCATACATAGTTTGGTTAATGACTTTTGAAATTACTTAATTAAACAATTTAAAATTCAAATTGCATTATATATAACCGTAGATATAACTATAACTAATTATGAAGACAATAAACGAACGTACAAAGACATTTTATCTGAATCAAATTCCTACGCGCTTAATAGTCCTTGCAAGAAACTGTTGTGGATTTTTTGTATAACAATGGCTACTCATAGAATATGTAGCCCTTATCTTGCAAAAAGTGGGGGATGTCGTTTAATAGTGTATGTGTATAGATTTATATATTTGACCATGATTGTGATTATTACAACTTCCAAGTTCACAACAAATTAATACTTCAAAGGTGCACATCCAAGCAACCGAGTTTCAACAAAATCTGAATTTGATTAATTAATTTTACAGTTCTCAAACATAGACAAGTGTAAACTCAAACATTGAAAACAACATGGCTAAATCATGAGTCATTTACTAAAGTTTAACTTAACCTTGTCCTTGGAATTTATGTATTGTGTTCCTATTACTTTGAACTCTTTCATTTAGCCTGATTCTCTAACAAGACGGATTAGTCTCCCTTTTTTTTTGCCAAAGACAGACCAAATTGCTTCCGTTTATCCCATTTTCGCATTTGTAAAAGTTGTACAATCAAGGAATTGAATCATCAAATTCTAATGTCTCTACAAATTGTGTGTCTCATAAGTATGAAGAATCATTACAAGTTTGAAGTAAACAAACTCACATATATCAGATATTGAAATATCAAAGTGAATGGGTCTCTTTACCACATGATGGTAACAAGGATGTATATACATACATAGGTAAAATAAAGATTGCAATTCTGAAAGTTGTATAGCCAGAATGCATTGTGTTGCAAAATAGAAAAAGGCACCGAAAGGTTCCTACATTTACCGTTTTTGCCAAGCAAAATAGATATATCTTTCTTTTAGAAATACCCTAATTTGATATGTTGGGTTATCGTATCAACTTGTCATGCAATCGACTAGCTTTTTAAGCTTTTTTTGTATGAGGAATCCTTTGCACTCTGTTTCCGCGTGTTACGTGATTTGGTTACTGATTCTTGAATTTTCAATTTTAAAACTTATGATAATAAAAGGTTTTTGTTTACAATTACTGTTTATCACATGTTAACAAGACAGATTTTAAGAGGCATGACTGCATGGTATAATAAAATGAGATAAAATTACAAGTATGTAGGCATCCGTGCAAGATAATTTTATGTAAAATATCATCTTAAAATTAAAATTGCCCAATTCATAACTAAGTTTAAATAATCAAAACCATTGCTTAACCAGGCCACTAACCCAATTTCCATATATAGCTTGTTTCGTGTCATTAACATTAGTTAAGTAAAAGTAAAAAAGCTTAAAATTTGTTTTGTGTAGTGCTGTTGCTCAATTCATATTATATATAGCTTGTTTCATGATATTGCTCAATTCATATTATATATAGCTTGTTTCATGATATTGCTCAATTCATATTATATATAGCTTGTTTCATGATATTGCTCAATTCATATTATATATAGCTTGCTTCATGATCTTGCTCAGTTCACGTACAAGCCATCAAAGTAATTAGTATAAGTGAGTACGCTACAAAGGAAGTCCCCTACTACCCTAGCTGATCCAACTCAATTCGTTGACGAGTATAATGGCGGAAGTAGCTTTCGAGATAGACGCTGCGTCCATTTACCCTGCAACGGAGGAACAAATGAATAATACTATAGTAAGTACACTTTCTCAATATAAACTAGTTAAAAATCCGTTCACACGAGTTTTTTTTTTTTTTTTACCAAATTGTTGTTTTATGAGAGTAGTGTAAAGGTTTGATTTTGTTGAATCTGAAAAAATTAAATTGCTGTTTTAAATGAGTAGTGTAACAAGAGGTTTTTTTTTTTTTTACCAAATTGGTGTTTAAAAGAGTAGTGTAAAAATCCGTTCCTTTAGTATCCTTCATATAAACCAGCATATTTCCCCATCTTTCATAACAAGAGGTTTGATTTTGTTGAATCTGATGAAGAGTAAGAGTGAAAAGTTATGGATTTAGGGTTAATATGGCTTTTATGTTAAGTGCCGTTCAAAAAGATATAAAAAAAATATGGCTTTTATGTTAATCTTATGTTTGTTTAAATCGCATTAATTGTTGATACGCGTCAATCGTATTTGTGTGGATATGCAATAATTTAAATGTTTAAATCCATGGATTAATTTTTGTTAACTGTATAGAGGCTAAATTCCATTCATTTCTACTAAATTTCTCATGTCATAAGCCGAAATTCAATCATTTCCCTAGAACCAAATAGGTTATATGATGCTAGAAACTAATTGTAATAATATATATTTTTGTAATTTAGTGTATCAACTACATATAAGAAAGTTTTGGGGGTAAACCCAACCTACTTTGATTTACCGAAAACGTTTTTGATTTTTCATAGTTTGCTTTGTTCGAGGGGTTTAAAATAATTTGAACCCAAACTGAGAACAAAAATAAATCAAGGAATTCATTCATGATTTGGCTTCATATTTGATTTGGAATCTGGAACAACGAATAAAACGTTCAAAGAAATTGAAATTTTGTTTTAAAATGCAAAAGTTAATAAAACGATCAGTAATATTTTTAAATTTTGTCAGGGAGCTGAAGAGATGCCAATTAGCTATAACTGTTTAGGTAAAATGCGAAAACACCCGTATATACTAATCGCTGCCTTAGTCGGCATTGTGGCAATAGTTGTTTCTGCAATATTGATCATTAATTATGTGTGGAAACTGGGAAGCTTACATGAGGAGGATGTACACATCCAATCCATGTACGTCGACCTACACACAATTAACGACAATATTGTAACATTTGGAGGCAACGCTACCCTCCCGATAGATTTCAAAATATCGGGAGCCGTAGAGCCTTCCATGGTGGGATACTTCACACTGAGCACAAGTACCTACAAGTTTCGTCCGATTATTGCCACGTCAACTAGCACATTTCATACAACCCCGACCAACCAAGTCATTGTGGTGAGATTTGAGCAGTCTGAGACTTATCTGCCAGAAGATGAGATGGCTATGTTTCGAAAGATGTTAGACGCCAACAGACTATGGATTAAACTCAATGGGGATTTCAAGTGGCGCCGAAAGGGGACAGCTTTGTATGTTAAAGACACAAAGGGGCATGATCGTTTTAGATGTGAATTCCCTTACAAATCCGTGATCGATAATAAATTTTACTCGGGAGCGTGTAATCCGTGAAAAAAAATTGGACTATCGACAGACCCACGGTGACAATAAAAATACTGTATAAATTTGATTATGATTATATGTAATTAAGTTATGACGAAATGGTGTTTTGATTATGATTATATGTAATATACAGATGGGTGCTTTGTTACTTTGTATAATTAGCTAGCTTCATTGTCAACTTTACATGACTAACAGTTAACGCCAATATTGACCTTGTGCAAAACACTCGCATCACTATCCAAAAGCTTGAAAATAGCACATAGGCAAGGAATCAAAGGCACTGGCCCTTCCCTTTTCAATTCCGAGTCTGAATTTTCCGTGATCTTATCAAGCGTTGCAAACAGTAAACTCGGAATTGAGCTGAAGAGTTGCCAATAATTAAGCTATAACTGAATTTTCCTTAAGCCATACAATGTTGAAAGTTCCTTATTGCAATTGTTTAGGACATGCTAGATAATAGTAATAAGGTTTAGATCAATTTTTCCCTATTCTATCTTTAAAAACTTGCTACAGAACCATAAGAAAAAAACAAAACCACCACTTCTTACTCTCCCATTATATCAACAAAAAAAAAAAGGAAAATCTCTACTACTTATAAAGGCTCTATCTCATATTTTCAAAATTCTCTTCATTTTTATTAATAGTAATTTTTCTCAACATTACTTTAATTACATTCTCAACATATCCAGAAAAAGAAACCCTCCTACACTGTGAAGTTTGTGAACGCAAGAAAGGAAACTATCTCTACTAATATTATAAGGGAGGTATAATTTTGGAAACGTAGCAATGTACTCTACTATTAATAATAGAGGAATCCAAAATGTTAGAAAGGAAAAAAAATCAACAACTGCAAACTGCAAAGAAAAGGAAACATATACAACACGTGTGATTCTCAAGCAAGGATGCATGCATGACTACATGTATATGGTAACTATTTATATTGTGAAACGCATAATCAAAGGAAATATTGAAATATTAAATACAATAAGACCAATTTTAGAAACCTTGAAATTGTTGAAAAATGAAACTCTAATGAAACGAGAAAAGCTGTAAAAGTTTCAATATTATGGAAACATATTGTCCATTCTCTTAAGAAACGGTTTTATTAAAATTAATGGCTTGATTTTCGCATAAACCAGTATCAAATCATATCATCAATTCAAAAACGAACTCTACTAATTTATTCTTCAATATAATTTACGCGTAATTGAACGCCATATCTATAAAAGCCCGTCTGCTTATCATTACAATGTATGCTTTCTTAGGATCATGGTATGTTGCTTGAAACATATATGTTCTTTCTCCATTGAGTTTAGTAGCCCTTTTTTATTTTGTTAATATGGTATCCTACCACTTTTTTTCTAAACACTTTATTGTTTCTTATACTTATTTGTGCCCTCTAATTTGTTATGACAGTCTGTTGGTGTTCTCCTTACGTTCTCCTTTCGGGATGCCACCATTTTCGAGAGGTGTGAAATAGATTAATGTAAGTTTTGTCTTTTTTTTATGTTGGATCGTGACCCTTTTTATTTCTTTTAGATGTATTGTGTGTGTTTTTTCTTCTTTAGTCCATTAAAAACGATAATGAAGATTTAGAATTGATTGGAAAGAATTTTAAAGATATAGTTGTTAATGTCTTCCTCTTTGGTGAAGAGGATGACGAGAGGAAGGATAAAATTGAGGCCTTGGTTGTTGCAGTGAATAACAATTGCAGTAGTCACATTGTACATATTCCATGTGCATCCCAAGGTGACTTACCTACCCTGTTTTGGTAATATACACATTGTACAAATTCTACTTACTGTTTTAGCTTTTAATATGTTGTAAACGTTTTATTGTCAGATCCTGGGTCTTCAAGGTGATGCACTCGAAATTAATCAAAGGTATGAAGCTATCAAGTATGAGTATGTTGGTACTCGAGGCCTCCGGCTAAGATAAATAGGAAAAAAACAGTTAAAACAAAGCACTTAGAAACAATGTTTATCTGAGTATGATACAACTTTAGCCATAACTGTATAAAACAATAAAATTTCATAATATATTATGATCTGGCTACTAACTAAATTGCGATTTTAGTAATATTGAGTTTCATCTTCGGTTATAACAGGTATTGCATACATGTGTGAAAAAAAACACTTACATAGCGTTTGGTACATCGTAATAAGGGTGCCTTAAGAATATTTTGGATTTCTACTTTAACAACGGAAAAACATGGTATCCTAATTACCGGTTTACGAGCAATACGAACATAGAATGATGAAGTTCAGCAAAGTTGTAGCTTAACATCCCCACCTAAACTATTGGAAATATATCATTCATGTACACTATTGGATTTATATAAAAAGAACAAGAGTACTTAGGCTTCGGTCTGCCAAAGCCTTTAAGTTGCTTCGACAAGTAGCATTGTGAATGGTTTGATTTTGAAACATAATATTGGTTTCTCCAAAAGGTATAAACCGACAGGGAACACCTGACCTCGTGCATCCTATTGTGTTTCGATTTACCCTTCCCAAGGACCAAGCCCTCAACACTAAACTGAATGTCAAACATCCCTCGTTGTAGCACTAAACTCAATGCTAAACAGCCCTTGCTGCAGCACTAAACTCAATGCTAAACAGCCCTCGCTGCAGCACTAAACTCAATGCTAAACAACCCTTGCTGCAACACTAAACTCATTGCCAAACAGAGAACAATATTAAGAAGAAAGTTGTGTATTACTTCGTAAAAAGATGCTTTCTCATGTACTAGAAGTCTTGATTTTTCACAGCAATACATTTGTTTTGAAAATGCTTAAATCTTATTTCTAACTAAGATGTGTTATATATATTTGTTTTGAAAAACGTTTATTTCTTTGCTCCTACCGCGTAAATGAATCTTGTTTGATAGATATCTCAAATTTTTTATTTTGGTTGAATCAATAATAACACTCCGCATACCAAATGCTTTTTGAAGGATTCAAAACTTTTCCGCAAATCGAAGTTTTATTTCGTTGGTGATTTTGTACAAGCTTTCAACACCAATGTTTTCAACTCGGTCACGACTGCTGGAGACGCAATTGTTGCCACCAAAATGAAATTCATATCATTAAGCAATGATCCAAATGCAGAAGCGAAACCAAATGTTAATCACGTAACCGTAGTTGTGTACAATGCATATTATTAACATACTTACCAGTATGAAGATGAAGCTTTGATGAAGTACTAAAGATTAGTTGCTAAGCGCGGGAATTTGAGTCTTAGATTGTTGTGCACACTTTGATTTTGGAATCAATTATATTGTTTATGTGAACGTTACACGAAACACTTACCACAATATGATATATCGTTAATTATGTGTTGCTAGCTATTTCCGCCGCTATGCGCGGGTATTTGCCTAATTTTAAAAATGATTAAAAAGTGGTTGAACCTTTACAAATCTATCTTAAAATATTGTCTTGTCCAAAAGGATTTTAGGACAATTAAGGCAAGTATGCAAAGTTGGAAATTTTTGATAAGTGTCCCCATTTTTGTAACGCATTTATCCGATTATGTTTTTTTTGGGCAATTTGAAATTTGGGGCAACAAGTACATTAAGCAAGTTATTTTTTAGTGACATTACTCATATTTTTAGTCGACAATTTACTTAAAAAAACGTAAAATAGACAAATGGCAACTAGACTATAAAACAACTGATTACCTAAACTTTTTGAGCAACTGTAACAAAAGGTAAACATATCTATTTTCTTAACATTGTTTTTACGGTACAATAATTTAATTTTTAACATTGTTTCTACTCATCTTCTTCATTCGTCATTTTCATTTAATTTTTAAGAATATGGTATAAGATGGTACACGTAATTACTAATTCTACTCGTTATCTGTTTTAGTATTATAGCTTTATTCATTATATAGTGTATCCAATGCTATTATTAACTCTATACCAACAAGAACGCTTTACTCACATAGATATGTCGTCATTACCTTTGAAGTCTTATAGCAGGTACACAAAAAAGATCTAAGTCAAAGTGAAGGTAAAAGTCAAAGTACACTGAAAGGTTGCTGAGAGAGAGTGAAGTCGCGTTTGTTGAGAACAGAGTCCGACCCGTTTTGTATAGTGAAAAAACGGTCCCAGGCCTGTCTAGACGACACGTTAGGAAAATTTTATTGGATGACCTTGTCTAGACAGCTTGGCTTGAAAACGAAGATGAGAAAGATTATCTGGGTGGCAGTGAAGAGAACTCTTCTATATTCTCGGACCCACCAAGCACAATAATCATGACCATGACCATGAAAATGGTACTGAGCAAAATAGTGTTGGTTCAGTCTTATTTATTGATGAAAACAAACCTGAACCAGATCCTGATGCTGATCCCGAGCCTGAGCCTGAGACTGAACTTGAGGCTGAGACTGAATTTGTGCCTGAGTCCGAGCCATGTACTAATGAAATCAATCACGAACCTGTCTTCTATAGGCCTGAGGAAGCACCTATGAAGGCGGGTGGGTCGAATCTAAAACATATAGCCGGAAAGTTTCAATGGCTTTGGAAGTTTGGAAAAAACGGGGAGAGGGTTTATCTGGAATAGGTGATTCTACAAATTCCTCTGTTGTTGAGTGTGATAAGCCAAAAAATGTGGTATAACAACGTCGTGCATGTGGTATGCCAAAAAATTAGGGAATAAGACACATCTTCGTTATACTGACACTATTTAAAAACACAATTTTCATGTAACTTACTAGAATGGTAAACAAATTTTTACATGAAAGTCTTTGCCGAGACTTAACAAAAGATACTTATAGCGAATAAGTTCTGTTTTGCGGTGTTTATACTTAAATAAATGTATGTCAGCGCATAGCATCGGATATTTTGTAACGAAAAATAGTTACCGATATGTTAATTGATTCGATGGTCAAACTGGTAACCCGATAACTCACTCGGGTTCATTTGGTGGGCGAATCAATGAACTGGTGACTCAACCGGGTTGACCCGATGGTCGACCTATGACACGGTGGTCGATCCCAGTGACTCCATCAAGTTGACCCGATAATCGAATTTGTGACCTTTTAATTGTGTAAAAAGCAAAGTTCTTTATTTATAATAAAAAATATTAAAATTTTAACAATTTTATACCGCCTTTTTATATAAAAAGACATCTCTTCACAAAACTATCAAAATTCCGCAATTCACTACATTGCTCGCGTTTTCAAAAACAATACATAAATACGACTACAAGATCAAACATTGGACATTGTACATGAATATATATATATATATATATATATATATATATATATATATATATATATATATATATATATATATATATATATATATATATATATATATATATATATATATATAATCCAATTCAACAAGTAATACATGTTATGTTATTTAGTAATATTATTTGTTTTTTAACCAACATTAATACATAACTAAAAGTTTAATATAACATGAATGTAAATTATACTCAATAACTTATAGGTAAAGGCGCTATAGATATGACAACAAACCTTTTAAATTTACCATAATGAAATATTTACTTTCTTAGTACTCTCATCATCAACATACTTTTAAATTTTTGTCCAACTTGAATCAAACGTCTATAGTGTCAGTTATAATGTAGCAATGTTAATCTATTTGGCCAACGATAGTTGCGATTAGCCATTTATTTTTAACGGTCGTTTTAAATTAACTAAAAGAAAAACAAATTATTTTTTTCGTACTTTTACAAAATATTATTTTTGTTTAACTTTTTTGTAGTTATTAAAAAATCTTAATTTTCTAAGCTAAGTGCATTTTACTCTTCTAGAAAAGTATTTTTTTACTTAAAAAAAATATTTTTTCTTCATAATATAACATATAAACATACCTTTAGAAAATATTTACAAAACGGACCCTACCTAGATCGATGTACGAAATTAATATGACACCAAACACAGTCAATGGGTGTACCAAAGCCTAACACTAACAAATTTTAGTTTACGTTTAAGAAACAAAAAAACCGATATTTGTACAATTAAAGATTCACATGGGATAAAACATAACCATTGGATGGACCAAGGCCTAAAAATATCAAAAATAGTTTTCTTTTTGTTTTCTTTTAACAAAAACGAGTCCCACTGCGAACAGATAGAACTAATACACAAACGTACCTTTTAAAAAGAAATACAAAATGACTCCGCCTGTTGGGCGGGTTACGACGCTAGTATATATATATATATATATATATATATATATATATATATATATATATATATATATATATATATATATATATATATATATATATATATATATATATATATATATATATATATATATATATATATATATATATATATATATATATATATATATATATATATATATATATATATATATATATATATATATATATTTGCGTTCATGTGCGTTACACTTTAAAATGAATCATGATAGGCACCAATAGGTATTTGACAAGTGGCAAAAGCTATTAAAAAAAAATAAAATTATAGATAAATATTTAACTAAAACAAAAGGGCATTTGAGTATTTTTATTACTACGTACAATTCTATCACATCCTCTCATACGTGTCGTCACCTTACCGTTTTTTGGCTGCACACGCTCATCCCATGTATCAGTTGTTAATTTTGTATCGGTTGATAAAGTTGTACCATGAGTTTGATTTATTTGTCTCATATGGATTCATGCATCATGGGTCTTCTATTATCTAAAATTGTATTAACTAGTTGTATGATTTAAGATATTGCTTGTATAAAAATGATGCTAAGATTGTTCTTTTTTTTCTTATTAATTGCTACAAGTATCACTTTAACAACTCATATTTACTTTATAAACAAACTACTTAGCAATAGAAAATATTAGTTTGTGTGTAAATCGTTGATGCGTATAATGATACTTATGAAAACAAAAATTAGTGTCATTATAAATGTTGCACAAATGTGTCAAATAAATATTGATGTGCCACCAAAATGTGTCATAAAAAATACAAGTGTGTCACAAAATGTATAAAAATTAGCATGTCACTAAACATGTTGACATATATAAAAAATATAATAAACATAGCGTGTCACACTTTACATGCATTAAAATTAGTATGTCATTTTGTTCAAAAAAATTAGTATATGTATTATGTAATAATAAAAAAAGAAATAAGTACCAGTAGCATAAATGACTTTTTCAAATATCCATGGTCAATATGAGTAATACCTGAGCTCTATTGAAACGATCGGTTATATTACATATAAGTTAACAAATAAATGTAAGGTAAAATAAAAAGGGGAACGAAATTTGTCTATATTGAAAGAAAAATTAACGGTTGCAATGACAATTATATTTTAATATTAATTTGTTACCCAATGCCATTAATTTTTTATTTTATTACAGTTAAGCCATTCATTTAATTAGAATTAATCTAACTCATCAAACTTCATCCAATGGCTCATAAGTGTGCCTACTATAACCTATTTTAAGTGTGTACACCACGATAACGCTCCCCTATATATATATATATATATATATATATATATATATATATATATATATATATATATATATATATATATATATATATATATATATGTGTGTGTGTGTGTGTGTGTGTGTGTGTGTGTGTGTGTTTGTGTGTATTTAAATTATTACACATCTAATAATTAGATAAAATTGATTATACACGAGGAATAAAATGTATACTTTTACGTTAATTAATTCATATAGGTTGGAATTATAATTAACAAATGATTTAATTATGGTATGAACGTGCATTTAATTAACTGGAAGCATTGAGCATTATTTGTGCATATACTGAGACCATCTAAATTAATTAGGTAATTGACTATATCGTGATCATATTATCAGGACTATTAGTGATATCACCAGACACTGTTGTTGAGGTGAGTTCATGGCCCCACACTTTTACTTTGATAAATGTTTTGAACAAATATTGGTGTAGAAAACATGCAACATATTTTTATAAGACACAAACTGAACTGTTACCCCAGATTACATTTGCCTATTGTAGAGCCCACGACCCGTGGTGTAAGTCTTAATTGTGTGATAGCGCAATATTATAAACAGATCTATTTGGGACTGACCATCCCCATCTGGGTGATTGGTGCTCACTGTGCCTAGGCCAGGACAACATATGTTTACCATGTCGAACTTATTATTATGGGTACAGGATTGAAGAGGCCCCCAACAACCAGGGCTCCTACAGTCTAGCTTCAGTCACTGACAATAGGAAATGTAGTTACCTTTATAGTATTTGCTTTGTGCATTACTACTTTTGTGATGTTTTGCGATCCTAAACAACTATTTACTAAACCTGTGAATTCACCAACTTTGTGTTGGCCCATTTAAGCATGTTTTTCTCATGAAACTAAAGTAGGTACCTATGTGTACATGGATTCCAGCATCATGTAGGAAGCATCATAAAATCATCAGGGAAGGATTTTATATCTTTAGAATAATAAAAATTTAATATTTTGTTAAGACAATTCAAGAATATTTCACTTTTGATTCATGTAATAAATTAAATGATATTTTAATGATCATTAGACTGTATATATTTGTTGTTGATCCACCATGTGACACCTAATTAATATTCCGATGCATGACAATTTTGAGGGTGTCATAAATATATCTCAACATGACAATATATTCTCAACTTATCCAGGTGTTGTTGAAATATTTTTTACCGACGCAATAATATTTTTATGAAGTATATGTCACATTGTTTATTTATCTGCGGTCATGGCTTGTCTGTTCGCGTCAGTCTGCACGATTAGGTATATTTTATTTTTCACTACGGTCATGAACCGCGTCCTCCCGCGATAGTCCGTACGTTCGGACATATGTTATCTTCATTTTATTTTTTATCCGTGGTTATGGCATGTCCAGCCGCGCTTGTCTGCACGTTTGTGCATATGTTATTTTTTAACTGGGGTCATGAGCCACGTCTTCCGTATTAATCCGCATGTTCGGATATATTGTTTATATTAATAAAATGATATTACATATATCTTTTGATTTGATTAATATATTTTTCGTACAAGTCGCGGCCCGACCTACTAATACCGTGTTGCGACCCGACCTTTTTATCCGCGGTTATAGCCCGTCCTTCTGTAATATTTCACAATCAGACATATATTTTGTATTTTTATAAAAGATATTACTGAAATCTTTTTAAATTCTTGACAAGATTGTATCAATATGTTTTCAATTTATAAAAAAATATGCCTATTTTTTAAGTGACAGATATTACCTATATAGCTTGTAAAAATATATTATCATTATTTTTCATATTAATAAAAGATATTACGTGTATCTCTTAACTTAGTAGCAAGATATTATATATATATATATATATATATATATATATATATATATATATATATATATATATATATATATATATATATATATATATATATATATATATATATATATATATATATATATATATATATATATATATATATATATATATATATATATATATATATATATATATATACATATACATATATATATCCTATAACTTTGTGCGTATTTCTTGTATGACGATAAATGTTCGCATCTTTCAATACATATGTACATAAATATTTGCATGTCTAGTATTGAGTGATTGTTTATGATACTTATATATGTGCTAGTTCGTACATTCGGACATCTTCTGCCTAAGGGCGTACATATACATATTGTTCCCAGACGGAATAAGAGGATTGCCTTGAACCTACTAATTAGACTTGTCGTGTTAGAGGGATGAAACCCCATCGACCACGGATCAGGTATCCTTGTTAGGAACCTTGCTAATCAAGACGTCGATAGAAAGTTAACGTAGACAGCACATTTCAAGTTGGGCCTGCAAAAAACACATTGTGCATGCCTAACAACTGGTCAAAGTCCTTGACCATCTGAAATGGTAGTAGCGGTACGCCACACGTATTAAATTAACTTCACCCATTAGGACAAAGTCGCGGTTATGGCTCGCCCTTCCGCGTTGGTTCGCACGTTCGAACCTAATTTATATCTTTTGTACGCGGTTATGGTACGTCCATTAGCGCTGGTCTACGCGACTGTAATTTTTTGAATACTTGATTAAGTTTAATACTACTAATAAAGTGTAGCACCCTTAAACTTGGAGGGAAATCAGGATATAACAATACCACTATTTTCGTGCACGTCACACAAATATCTTCGAATATATTAGTTACGTAGCATTGTAGGACCGGTATGAAGACGAATGCAATATCCGCACCAGCTGCGGAGGTACGCCTTCCGCGCACCTATTCCTTTGCCATGGAAGTATTTCTTCCGTTGGCTCATTATCTTTGTCATGGAAGTACGCCTTCCGTTCTCTCATTTTCTTTGTCACTGAAGTACGCCTTCCGCTGTTTCATTATCTTTGTCGTGGAAGTACTCCTTCCACTGGCGCATTGTTTTTCCCGTGGAAGAATTACTTCCAAGGGCTCATTATCCTTCACCGTGGAAGTACTCCTTCCACTGGCACATTGTTTTCGGCGTGTAAGTATTACTTCCACGGCTAATTCTCCTTCGTCATGGAAGTACTCCTTCCACTGGCGCATTTTTCACCGTGGAAGTATTAGTTCGACGGGCTCATTATCCTTCACCATGGAAGTTCCTTCCACTGACGCATTGTTTTTACCGTGGAAGTATTACTTCCACGGGCCCCTTATCCTTCGCCGTGGAAGTACTCCTACCTCTAGCGCATTGTTTTCACCGTGGATGTATTACTTCCACGGGCTCATTATCCTTCGTTGTGGAAGTATTCGTTCCACTGGTGCATTATTTTCGTCGTGGAAGTATTCCTTCCACGGGCTCATTATCCTTCACCGTGTAAGTACTCCTTCCACTGGCACATTGTTTTCGTCATGTAAGTATTCCTTCCACGGGCTCATTATCCTTCGCCGTGGAAGTACTCCTTCCAATGGCGCATTGTTTTCGCCGTGGAAGTATTCCTTCCACGGGCTCATTATCCTTCGCAGTGGAAGTACTCCTTCTGATGGCGTAATATCCTCGATGCAGAAGTACACCTTCCGTTGTCTTAAAATCTTTGTTGTGGAAATACGTCTTCCGTTATCTTTTTTTCTTCACCGTGAAAGTACGTCTTCCGCTGTCTCATTGTTTGCCGCGGAAGGACGCCTTCCACTTGCTCATTATTTATTCCGCGGAAGTACGTCTTCCTTTGCTTCATATCTTTGTTACGGAAATACGCCTGCACACGTTTTGGGGAAGAAGCCAAAAGTGCCAGATAAATCCAACGTCCCACAAAGTTGCTTCAATCCTAAGCTCAATATGGACCCCTTGATCAATTTACATGCCTTTTACACCTTCACAAACAGCCAAGAAGTCTTCACATGATCAAGCATATTCAAACTTCCAAGGGCAATTCTGGAAGTTTACCACTAGGGTTTCACTTGTTTTTCAGCATTTTTAGGTTTCTTGTAGCCTATATAAAGGCATTAGACTACAACATTAAAATTTGCTCTTGGTTTTCTTTGGTCAACACTCTATAAAGACTTGTTTAAAATTAATGAAAAGTGTTTGAATTGTTTGATGAAATCTAAGTGCCAACCTTATTATATTCTTGTTATTGTTACATGTTTATGATTGTTGAGTTTCAAAACCTGTCTTTAATAGTTGTGTAAGAAATTGCAAAGTTTTACAAAAACTGATATTTTCCTAAGTCTTTGGTACATCCTTGGAATTTTTGGATTACAAGTGATCTATACACCCTGATAAGACGATTATCAAGGTGTTGTGAGCTTGTGGTTTGGGGATAATCAAGGAGTGGGTACAAAGTTTGCATTAATCAGCTTTTCTTTTTCATTTTTTTGTTATAACTTGTGCTCTAACCTTGTTGAATCTTAGCAGGGTTGGGTTGGAAGCTTGTTTCTTGTTGGGCTAGACACATCAGCTCTAAAAATCGTGGGTGAGGATGTACATCCATGAGGTTTGAGCCTCTTTTCCTAAAATTCTTGGTTCTAAGTGATAATTTGTGATTTTGTGATCTGCTGTTAGTTGAGGTGTTCTTGTGGCTAGAATTTGCCTAATATTGCATGATATTGTTGTTATGATGCTAGATTGGGCTTGGGTCAAACTGAAACACACTTTTACTTAATTAAATCTTGGATTGAAAAGTTTAAAGAGTGTTTGGGTTTACTGGTTTAAGCTTGCAATTTGAGTTTGAGTTAGGATTTAAGGGTATTAAGTGTTGGTATCTGTTTATTAAGTGATATTGTGCTGATATATGCAAGTCTTGAGCTTTTAAACATCAATTTCTTGATTGTGCTATAACTTGTTTGATTTTGCCTGTTTTGACCTAAGATTTTGGAAACACCTAGAGTGTATGCATGTTTAGGGCTAACAAGTGTTAAATCAAAGTTTGTGTAACCTGTTTAGGAGAATTGAGGGTTTGAATTTGGACTTGTGGTCATGTACATCAGCAAAGTGCATTTTATGTTTGTTCATTGTTCATCAGTAAGTAGCATAAGCTTGAATCTTTGTCTAAACCTTGAATCAGTGTATGAAACCAGTTGATTTATGTTCATTTGAATTTATTTAAGCTGTTGTGTGCATTTGGTTCAATTTGGTTGGCTTAATCTTGCTAAGTCTGCCTATTTTGTTGAAAACTACTTATGTTCATGTCTGTATGATATCTGGGCAAAGATTGAATTAACTGTATCATTTGGCTGGTTGTTTATGTGATTTTGTTATTGATATTGACTCCTTATAACCCACTGGTTATAAGGGTGCCTTGGTGTTCTCTGAATCCAACAAAAATCCACTAAAGACAAAAAGTCAAGATAGTGAAGCAATGGAAACTTTTCCCACTGCTGGACACCCAAAACTAGCCATTGCTAGTGTTAATTTCCAAACAGCTTATCAAGAAGCTATAATAGCTTATCTAGACCTGCAACAACTTCTTTTTGTAATCAATCTTCCTTATTTGACCCATTTGACTATTCTAGAGCAATTAAGCCTTTGACTTTTAGGTTTGACTAGAAAACCAACTAAGTTGACTTTTACATAAGTGCTTATTTGCTTATTCCATCTTATTCAGTGTGCTTATTGGAAATATTTTTGATTACTAAGCTTAGTTTTATCATTTGAAACATTTTGCAAGTTAAATCAAGTCCTGAAGTGGTCTAGAACTCTAAATCGACTATTTTGTCTTTTAGTAAAAATCTTCTTGGCTTATTTCTGACTTATTTGTTAAGCTTTTTCAGAATTTCTTTTTACAGATCTCTTTAGTATCCCAAAAGAAGCTTGTGTGTCAAATTAGAGCTTATGGCATCAGCTTATGGCTTAATGGGCCAAAAAGCCCATTAAGAATAAGTTGTTGACTTATTAAGCTGTGATAAGCACATTTTCAGCTTTTGAGCCTTTAGAGTTTTGTTCTTAAAATTAAATTTTGAGTCAGATAGGTGATTTTGGGCTTATTTGGTGAACATTTTCTTATTGGGCCTTATTTTAGCCCATTAAGGGTCTGTTTGGGTATTTGGCCCATTTGAAGGCCCATTAGGGGTAGTTTGGTCATTTCAAGTTCATTTCTGTTTAAATTAGGTTAAATAAAACTACATTGCAAGTTTTTAGAATTTTTTATAATTTTTGAATTTTTATTAATATTTATTATTATTTTATTGTTGATACAAAAGTTGGGTGATCCTTGCTAGACCCAAATTAGGCTTAATTCGGGTTGGCTGGACTCCGGCTTCTGCACCAAGTGAATTATCTGGTTGGGATCCTGCACACTAAACAACACGCGTTAGGCTTACCGTGGGAATGTTTCCCACGATTAGACTCCGGCGTGAGAGTAAGTAATCGGTTAGGGTTTATAGGAATCGGATGAGTTGAGAGTGTGAAGAATGTAATACCTTTGTGGAACCCTTGGGGGTTCCTTATATAGGCAGTGAAACCCTAGTGGGTTGTCACTGATGCTTCGGCCCCAAGGAAAGGATAAGTACCAGAATTAGATTGATTGTTATCTTCTAATTATGGTGAGTGAATATCCTCTTCTTTTGGGGTAAATCCTATTCATAGACAGAATACGATTCTGTCTAACCCTATACCGGTCATGCCGGGCCGTGGGCCGCACACATGTGTGCGGTTACTGTTCATCTAAGCCCATAAGCTTAAATAACATTAATCCCACCCATTCGTGATGGGCCGGATGCGGGTAGTACCCGTGGGCCGGGTTTATGACCCGGCTGGGGACTATACGTCATCATGTCCCCCCAGTCTAGTTGTTACAGTCGTAGGCGTAACCTCTAGACTATCAAGATGCCCCCCGGACGTACCAAGAAAGACCCTTAGGGAATGATAAATTTATCAAAAATTTGTTTCGGCCGCACGTAGCAACCTGATTCAGGAATTTATTCCATAATACCTCAGCCGCACGTGACGACCGAGACAAATTAAATGTAGCATTAAAGATGGTCTTACATAAGACCGCATATCCCGACACAAGAATGAATGCATTAATGGTAGTCAACTAGTCAGTCGTACTTCTGCAAAAGTACACCATTAATGCCCACCATTGAGCCACGTAAAACTGTTAAGAAGTGACCCGTGGGTCCCTTCTGACGTTTCAGAAGTGTCAGAAATCCCATCCGTTGGATACGCGTAGTGGCCTACACGTGGCAAACATCCACGTTACCTCGGAAATCGATGCAACCCTATATAAGAGTTGGTATGTGCTACTGTTACACTCACAGTTCATACTCTTTCCGCCATTGTTAGATCCAAGCTCCTTCCTTCAATCTTTTGCCTCTTATTCCACGGATTTCCTCCGCCGTAGTTTAGATCATCACGCCTTACAAACCCTTTTTATAAAACATGGTAAAGGACAACCCCCTTATTACGGATGTCCTGAACGTGATGCCTACGGAAAAATACATAGACTTTTTGTCTAAGTATTATATTCCCGAAAGCGTACAACCAACCTATCCAGGTGAAGGTGATGCAATTATGGATGCGCCAAAGGGAAAGATAGGCATGTACACGCGCCTATTTGATTCGGCTAACTACCGCATCCCCTTATCCACTTTTTTGGTAGACCTGCTTCTTTATTATGACTTCCACATAACCCAGCTGCACTGTATAGGGGCGTGTAAAATCAATCAATTTGAGATTACATGCCATACATGCGGAGTAACTCCAACCGTGAACCTATTAAGGGCCTTTTACTCCCCCCAACTAGTGAATGGGTGGCTGTCGTTTAAAAAACGATCCGGGAACGCCCCCATGACGTATAGGAAGCCCTTAGACTCCCGTAAGAACTGGTACGATCATTACTTTTTTGTTGATGAGAAAGTATTCCCCACTCCTTTCGTCCTTAAAACTAGAGTACCCAAAGATTTTCCGCCCAAATCCAAAGACTATAGCAGCAAAGACTTGAAAATACTAGATACCCACCACACAGAATTCCATAGGGGGTTGCCGGAACATTTTCTGTGCTTAGTAGGATTAAGCCGCCACTACTATGGGAGGGAGGACTTGTATCCGTGCTTCCTGACGGAACGTGGACAGGGTAGGTTTACTTATACATTGTAGATGTGATAAATGTCATTTGCACGTTAGGACCTTACTAATCCCTATAATTACAAATGTTCGCAGAGATGGACCTACACGGACTATTGCGTCAGGGCGACCCAATGAAAGTGCCTGAAGGACTCCGCCCGCTGAAAGAGAATGAACTCCCCCTTCTGGATGCAACCGCAGACCGAACCATTCCCCTTGAAGAAACTTCCGAGCAAAGATCAGATGAAGAGGAGCCTATTATCGAGAAATCCCCTCTGGACTTCCATAATGAAGATGGTGGAGAGTTGCTGCTGGAGGGCGCCGTGCCGCACCAGGAAGATGCAAAAGAAGAGGATTTCCTCAACCTTACTGGTGAGGATGAAGAAATTACCCAAGCCTCTGGGTCCCCCAAGCCCGTATCCAGAAAGAGAAAGACCACCAAGAGGGTGGCAAAGACACTAAGGGATGGGGCGGGGGCCTCCAACGCTCCCCCAAAGAAACTAAGAAAAGACCACCCTCAGTACAAGGAGGGAAGTGGTACTGCGACGGCCCGGGCCAACCCCACATCGCACGTAGATGAACAAGTCTGGATGGCTACCCCCGTGAGTGCCGTAGCTCCTACTGTCCCGGAACCTGCAACTGGTACCACGTAAGCACCTTCTCATTCTTTACTCTCCCCTTTTCTTTTCTTTTTTTGTTTGTTTTGGCAAAAAGATAGACTGTATGAACAAAATTAATTTGTTAATAACATGGCGGATCCGTCGACAGTAGCCGAAGAGGAAGAGGTGGAAAGGGAACCTTCACCCACAACATCAATAAGACCTCCCTCCCCTCCTGCAACACATGTTGAGGAGCCGCTTCCTGAAGGACCAGAGACCAGCCTGCGCCTAGCATGGAATTTATCCAGTTTAACAAGGTTGGAGGCAGAGTCCGAGTGCACGGAATTTATCGAACATATCACTCCTCCGGCCCTGGCTCAAGACTTGGATGAGCTAGACCATGAATCATTGCTGGAGCAGTTCGATGTGTCATCCGCACACCAAGTGACAGTGGGTGCAGCCTTAAGACGCCGTCTGATCAAGGCTTTAGCGAATGTGAAGCGTGCGGACAAAAAGATAGCTCGTCGTGAAGCCTTAGTTGTGAAGCACGAGAAAAGCATCACATCCTTGCAGTCGGCGTTGGTTGTAGCAGAGGCTACTGTGAAGGAGCAGGCCCATCATGCCAACACTCGGGAGAAACGTATTGCCGAGCTTGAGGCCCTTGTAGCCGCATCCAATGAGAAGGTATGCTTTCAATATGAAAGTTTATTTGTACACAAGAAGAAAAACATTATCCATGTGATAACTTGAAGTACCATATGTAGGTGTCCGCAGCCGAAGCCTCCACCAAAGCTGTAACCGTACAAGCATTCAACATCGCACAAGAGCGCGACGCGCTGAAAGATGAGCTAGCCCAAGCGCGGATCGCTTTGGAAGAACAAGCTGCGACAGCCGAGGAGGAGCTAAGTAAGATGGCCACGGACTATGCTGAGAGGATGTGTCCTCCTTTGCTAACAGCCATAGCTGGGCGCAGGTGGATGATTGGTCAGGGAATGCGCCTTGCCGTGAGCAAGGTTATGGAAGCTCCTTACCTGCTGCAGGCATTCGTAGGCGTCGTATCGGATGGGATTGACCGTGGTAGGCACGAAGGCCTGATCCAGGCTGCAGAGCTAATAGGTAAGAATGAAGACATTACCCAGCACGCCTACCACAACCCCTTAGCTGCGGACAAGATGACTGCGTTAATGGATGCGCTCGCTGAAATCCAACACCCACTCTTGGACGAGCTAGAAGCGCTGAAAGATGCTCCTAATGAGGTAATAATGTCCAAGCTCACTGCCGATCCCATCCAACTAACCTTTCCTACCTATGACTCCGTATCGAATGTGATGAAAGGTGACAAACTGCTCGCCGAGGCGTTGGATGCGAATATGATCAAGGCACATGATGGGAAGAATGCTCGCGGGGAGGCCCTCTGTGCCATGATAGAAGAAGGAAGAAGGACATAGGGGAGTTCCTACCTCCGTTGTAATTTACCTTGTAGACATTTGTATCTTTTATTCGTCCGTGTATGTATACGGCTAAGACTGATGTGTGAAATAACTTGTCATATGTATGCAAGTAAATCCGTGATAACCACGGCTATTTTGTTGTTTGTTTGAAACGTGTGTATTTTTTTTGGATATCGTATACCTACACTACATGACATGTCACGTCTTACTCAAAAAAAATACAATCAAGTCTATATTTTACTAGACGTGCGGCGTGCGTCTTTACTATGCAAAGCACTATGTGAGTACAGCATACGGAAACTTATCACAACGTCTTGTGAATAAGGTGTCTAGTAAGGATACATGATCCGCGTCACTGGGGTTGCATCCCTCTTATGCGACAAGTTGAATTATTAGGTTCACTTAATCCTCTTACCCCACCTGGAGGCGCATTATACATGTACGGTATTGAATGAATGCATATGAATAAGACATGGCACATTATAATAATAACAATTAAATCCATGTAACACCCCATTTTGATAAATGGAATGTCACGCGTGATTATGGCGTGTCATCAAAGCATGCAAGGTGATATGTAGTAAAACATACATGACCATAGGGAAAACCGGAATCAAACATCGGTTCCCAACATAAGCCCAAAACATAAATAAAGGAAATGAACTGAATAAAGACTAAACAAGCATAACTATATGAAGGCAAAAAGGAAAAGAAGTCTCTGGCGGCTTCCATCCTATGTGCGTCTTCCAAATGCTCGAGTCTTGGGTACCTGCCGTTTTGGGACATGGAAAGGAAAGTAACGGCTGAGCAAGACGCTCAGTGCACGGATGTACAATAAAGCATGAAATAGGATAAGCATGTAACATATAACAGCGGAAGACTAAGTTCTGAGTAACTGGTTAAGTATCAAGAAAACTGGTTTTATAGTTTGAAAAGCCTTATGTTTAACCTGTGAAAACTGTTTTAACATATAAATACCATAGCCCATATAGGTCATGAAAAGGTCACGTGCATGAATACTTGGAGGGGTGACCTCATCATGCTGATTAGAGGGGATGCCTCTAATCAATATACTGATTTGGGTAGGAGGGATCAGCTCCTTGTGAAGGTTGCAAGGCACACACCACATTCACCATGATAAACTGAATAAAACATGTAACTAGGATGCACCCATACGCCCCACCTGATATAATAATATGGCCAAACTGAAAAGGGACGCCACGAGCAATCACTCCGCCGTGGGGAAGTCATAACATCGGTGCCTCCAATGCTATGGTTATGGTACCTCCATAACTAGGTGAAACTGGTCATGCTTGTATATGGCTATAGTTTATGCTAAATTAACATAAGCAGTTCAAAACAATAAAACAAATACTGGGGAAAACAGTTGGCTGCATACGGGGAAATCCTAATAAGGAAGGAATGTCCATACTGAAAGGACGGGAATCCGTACCTCAAGTCCAGTGAATGAACGGAAGAAAGACTCCTACTTCTGGATCACTAACGCTACATGAATACACACGTGTATAAGTATCGATTCACTGATTACGTACTGGGTTCTGTGTCTTGTTATAGCTGATTTGGTATGTTTTAGGTCATGGTTCACTGTTTAAAGCCTTAAACTGTGTTTATCTTGTATTTCTGGTTTATCTGATTAAGTATTACTGGTGTTTCATGTATTGATATACTTACTGTATAATAATAAGTAACTTTCCAAAAATAGCAGGTTTCCAAAAATAGAAAGTTTCCAAAAATAGAAAGTTTCCAAAAATAGAAAGTTTCCAAAAATAGAAAGTTACCAAAAATAGAAAGTTTCCAAAAATAGAAAGTTTCCAAAAATAGAAAGTTTCCAAAAATAGAAAGTTTCCAAAAATAGAATTTACTGCCTAAAATAGATTAGTTTCTAAAAATAGAAAGTTTCCAAAAATAGATCAGCTGCCTTAATTAAATAAGTTTCCATATATAAAAGGTTTCCATAATTAGATTAGCTGCCTGAAATAGATTGATTTCCATATATAGAAGGTTTCCATAATTAGATTAGTTGCCTTATTTAATTAAGTTTCTATAAATAGAAGTTTCCATAATTAGAATTAAGCTGATTTCATAAGCTAACATATAAGTCTAAGTGTTATAAGCTTATTCTTAAGTCATATGATATAGTGTATAGTTTAATTATTATTTCATGTATTTTAATTAAACTATAGGTTAAGCATTTTAATTAAAGTGTAACATGTATTAATTAAAATGAAATGAAAGTACTTAGGTTAAAATGTGTATTATTATTAATAATAATATAACCTAAGTCATGTCTAAATTAATTAATTATAGGCATGTTTTTAATAATTAATTAATTATAACTTATAACATAAAATACTTAGGTTAAATTAATGTCATGATAAACTAATAATTAAAATAACCTAAGTCATGATTTAATTAATATTTCATGTTATTAATTAATTATATCATAAGTTCATGATTCATAAAAATTACATGTAACATAGATCATGATTTTAACCAACGAACCATGAATCGGGTATGAATTCGACACCGTACCCCGGGCCAAACCCGGGGCACACGTGTCCTCTTGCTGCCGTGGGTCCCACATGAGCCAACCAAGACCAATTGTGGTCTTGGTGGTGGCGGCAATAGCAAACCAAACCCCCCTCGGGTTTGTTTTGCTAGGCGGCTAGAAACAAACACCCCTTTAAATCATTCCTTGATTTTATTTAATACCAAAACATGTTAGATCAATGATTAATTATCTTGTTTTCATAAGAAAAATAATAACATGTTCATGAAAATAATCAAAGATTAAAAGAATTAAAAAGAATTAAAAAGAAGGGTTAGAAAGGTATACCACTATGTAGCTTGGAAAAAGGATGAACAAACACGTATTCTAACACTTGTTTTTAAGATCAAAATCAATCAAACACCCTCTTATAGTGGTGTAAGGGTGGCGGCACAAGGAGAGCAAAAAGGAGAGGAGAAAACTATTTTTAGGGTTTTGATGTTTATTTCTTGAAAATGAAAAATGAAAACATGTTTTTACTTTTACCCCCCTTAACTTGTAAAGTCCATGGGCTAAGCCCATTTCATGAATGTGTGCCGTGGGTATGGGGGCCCCACATGGGGTACCCGTACCTTTCTCGTGTCCTGATGTTTCGTGTTCGTTCGTGGTTAATCGTGCTCGTGTTTAACGTGTTTCTGTTTAATCTAACGTGTCGTTTATCGTAAACTTAACGCTCGTAAATATATTATAAGTATTTACGTAATTATCTTAGTTAGTATTTTAAATGGTGTTCATGATTTAATTATGTTCACGTGATATAATATTAACTGTTTATCATGGGTTCGTACGTAATCGATACTTGTCATGACATACACGTATGCACTTGCTTGATTATTAGCACATGAATGTGATCAATACTACATGAGGTAAGTTTTAATCTAGAACGTACGATCTTAAGGGCACTATTCATGGTAAAAGCATGCGGGTTTTACAATTCTTCCCCCCTAAAAAGAATAATTCGTCCCCGAATTATAGATAAAGTAACTGAAAGCGAAACATACCCGAATCAAACTGGAAAGGTATGCAAAATAACGGAAATGAAGGTGACATGGTAGAAGGGAACGTGGAACATGACATGTCTTGAAAAGACATGGAACGTGACGTGACTGAAAAGACATATCTAATCGATAAGAGAAAAAATGGATAAGAAGTCCGGATGAACTTGTCCGTTTCCAAGTGGCCTCCCTCTTGGAACGGTTCCTTCAACAGATCCTGACACTAATGATAAATCTTGGTCCTCCTGACCTTGACTTGGAATACGAAGAAATTCTTGGTTATCAACGGAAGGTAGATCCCCTAAATTCGATCGAGGAAAATAAGAGTTAACGTGCAAGGGTACTGAAACGTTACGATGCAAGACCATCTGACTTAACTGATAATTAGAAACGATGCGCGAGACATAAAGAAACGTAGTACGTGAAAAATTTTGAACGTGATATGTGAAAACATTTTGAACGTGCTACGTGGAGATATGGCGAGTGTAGTATAAGTAAACATATCGTGATCCATGATACGTGTAACCTATTCTGATCATGATATGAGGAACGTGGAATAAACATGACATGTGAGACATATCGTGATCATATAATATAATGGCGGTAACGCCAAACGCTACAAAGTGAGACGTGGAAAATGACGTGAAACGTCTATCTGATGATGGTGAGTTATACTAAACTTGGGTCTGGTCACACAAGTTCTTGCAAACTTCCCAGAATGAGAAAAGAAATGAACGTAAAAATCGTAAGCCAAAATACGATCATGAACGTGAATAGTGTCATGAACGTGAGCGCGAAAACAAGTCGTGGAATTAGAATGAAGACGTGAAGTAAGTTAGGAGTACAATTACGAATCTTTGTCTGACCCGATAGCTGAGGGATTGCCAAGTGATCGGATGAGCCTTGGCTGGAACATGTTTGTTCAATCTGTTGGTTCTGAAATCCGTACGGATGTAAGGATTTTGTAAATTTGATCAACTGTTTGCAGTAACCCCGATAGCATCATGCTTCTTCTGAGTTTGCTGAAATCTGGTAACCAAAATCCGTGTAGATCTTGTCCTATTTTAGTTCTCAATTACAGATGATGAAACATCCTAGTTTGTTGGTGTCCTATCTTAGCCTGTTTGTATAACAGGTATGAAGATATGAACGTAACTGTATCCTGCTTCGTAGAAACTTGATACATGGAAGGTTGCGAAACTCTGAGTCTCTGAATCTAGACTTCTCCTAGCGTAGGATTTTATAGAACACCTAATGTAGTGTCGGGTTCTCTTCTTTACTCATAAGCTGAGTCATGGTAAGATTAACCGTAGAATGCCATGTGATTCAGTGTGTCACTGAAATCAAACAGAATTGATATCGGAAAGAATTCCAGGGTAAAATTTCTCTTGTCATAGAATTTGCAACATAGTGCAGATATGGTCTTCCTGTTCTTCTCTGGGCTTACAGGAAATCAGGTTATCCTCAATGAAAACGCTGATAAAATTGTTTAGGAGTTCATGGAAACTCAATTTATTAAGTCCATAATGCGGTTGGAGCATTGATGAGACTAATTCAAAATCATAAATCTAGCATGACCGAGTCGTGTACGAATAGCAGTCATGGACATGTCCTGCTTTTTCACTCGTCACTGTTGGCAGCATGATCGTGAGTTCGATCTTGGAAAGGTGATTAACACCATACGGTTGATTGGACATGTTGTCAATATGTGGAGGAGAATAACGGTCATGAATGGTGATTTGTTTAAGTCGACGGTAGTCGACACATAATCTTATGGTACCATCCTTCTCCTTGAAGGTTCTTCTGGAGTGTAAGGAACAATTTTGGAATAATCCGTTGGTTATGCGTAAAAGGACCTTAGTATTCGTGTGTTACTAACAGCTAGAAAATTTTAGTAATATGGCTAACAAGGCACGTGCTTGAAAAGCATAGATAACTTGTACAGATTTTCCTGATGGAAAACCAAGCTGAAAGTATTCAGGAGCCTGAACATTACTGTACATAATTATGAATCATAGCATGGTGTGGTGTTCATAGTACATAATTAGGATAAAATTTATCTCGTGTCTGTCCGAGGAAATGCGTTAGCAGCTTGGATCTCATCATTAAGCTGAAGGAAAACCGTCGTATACGTGGGAATACGAAAGGCGTCCTTCATGGTCATGAATATATGAACTATGGTGAAAGAAATGAAAGTGACGTCGGCATCGTGACAGTTCTCACTGATGCGCCGATAACGGTATTGAAATTCTTGTGGCCTGATTAATACATGGCACAGCAACATAGATATTCCCTTGGAGGGTACCCTGAATTTCTTAGAAATGTTCCAAAATTAGACGTGAGTCATGTGTCTTGACTCGTGTCTTGAGAAATGTGAGCGTGACATATGCCTTGACTGGTATCTTGACATGTGTCCTCAGAAAGTATACGTGAGACATGTGTCTTGACTGATGTCTTGACATGTGTCTCGAGATGTGAAACAATTAGAACTACAAATATTAGGTTAATATTCCAGAATTGGCGGATCGGTTGGACTACTGATCATTTGTATGTCTGATCACGTCCGCGGCCAGAGCCTCGGTTGCGATTTCTAGGATATTTTCTATCATGGTAGTGGTTACTATCGTCTTGTCTGTAGGTTCCATGACGGTCATTCTCATGACCGTGACTCATGTAACTATTTAGCTGAGTGGTCGGCTGGTACTGGTTTGCACTCATATGGCTGAAATGACAGCCGAGCGACGTGTGACATGTAACTATGAATTTGGGACAATGATTGCTGGGAATTGTCTGATGGTGAAGCATCTTCTCGTCCAATTGCTTTGCTCCGACGCCTTTGTCTTCGTCTTTTCGGATCTCCAGGTTGTGAACAGCATCATCATCAGCATCTCGTAGCGTCTCCCAACATCCGCAGCATCAACCTTCAATAACATCTCCAAGCTATGAGCGGCATCGACAATCTTGTGGAATATCAGCAAGTGAACATACGCCTGAGATGATTTAGAATCGACTAGCGAATACTCGTGAAGTATTGCAAATGGAATACACATGGATTAAGGTACATGTAATACACATGAAATACGGTACGTGGAGTACACATGGAATGCACATGAAATGATCGGTATGGGCTCGATCATTTGTCATGATTTAAGGAAAGTAAATCAGTTAAACGGTTAGAAAACCATCATGATAACCTGGCTGCATTAGCATATACATCATTTTGGTTATATCGAGAAGCGCTAAAGTGTGGTTACACAAAATTCAACGATGATTTGCCTGACAGCATGATCAATGAAAACCAACCATGACAATCATGAAAGCAGCATTCAATGAAATCCAACAATGTCTTGCAGGACAACGTAAATAACAAAAGAGGCGTGAAACATAATCAACATGAAGACGGAATTATCATGAGGAAACATGAAACCATCTATTACGAAGAAGTGTATAACATAATCAGCATGAAACTGAAGTTAACCATGACAGTATGAAGGCATACTTGACCTAAAACCATAATAACTTATGAGGGGACATGAAAAAAATTTATGCCAATTTAAATCATGAGAAAAATTTTATGCATGAAAAACAGTGCATGAATGCGTAATGTAGTTTATAAAACCTTTATATGTGCGAGGGAACGCCTATGGGTCGGTTCCAAAACAAAAGACATGGCGAGGGGACGCCTATGGGTCGGTCCCAAAGTTAAAAGTTTCGATAAAAGCACATGCGACTAAATAGGGCCAGTCCTGTACCAACCATTACTTAGTCAAAATTCCTGCAACAGATGACATATGATATAATTGCATGAATGTATGAAACATAATAACTAAAAGTCATTGTCAAAACTTAACAGAAAAAAAAATTTTATGTGAAAATTATGAACTACTGGGGTTCAGTTCACATAATCACAGTTCACTAGGAACATCATGCATAGACACTGACACATAACTAAGTATGGATGACGGTTGTTCAATCCATATTAGTAAGACGATACTGGTGAAAACATCATGGTGAGAACAACAAGGTGCTGAAAACGTCATGGCTAAAACAAAAAGGTGCTGAAAACATAATGGTTAAAACAACAACGCGCTGAAACATCAATACGTGGAATAACAATCGTTGGCTTAGGAAGCTCCTGGTGACTACCCACTAGTCACAGGTCGAGTTTTAGAGCCTACAGGTCGAAGCCTTGGCTCTGATACCATAATTGTAACACCCCATTTTGATAAATGGAATGTCACGCGTGATTATAGCGTGTCATCAAAGCATGCAAGGTGATATGTAGTAAAACATACATGACCATAGGGAAAACCGGAATCAAACATCGGTTCCCAACATAAGCCCAAAACATAAATAAAGGAAATTAACTGAATAAAGACTAAACAAGCATAACTATATGAAGGCAAAAAGGAAAAGAAGTCTCTGGCGGCTTCCATCCTATGTGCGTCTTCCAAATGCTCGAGTCTTGGGTACCTGCCGTTTTGGGACATGGAAAGGAAAGTAACGGCTGAGCAAGACGCTCAGTGCACGGATGTACAATAAAGCATGAAATAGGATAAGCATGTAACATATAACAGCGGAAGACTAAGTTCTGAGTAACTGGTTAAGTATCAAGAAAACTGGTTTTATAGTTTGAAAAGCCTTATGTTTAACCTGTGAAAACTGTTTTAACATATAAATACCATAGCCCATATAGGTCATGAAAAGGTCACGTGCATGAATACTTGGAGGGGTGACCTCATCATGCTGATTAGAGGGGATGCCTCTAATCAATATACTGATTTGGGTAGGAGGGATCAGCTCCTTGTGAAGGGTGCAAGGCACACACCACATTCACCATGATAAACTGAATAAAACATGTAACTAGGATGCACCCATACGCCCCACCTGATATAATAATATGGCCAAACTGAAAAGGGACGCCACGAGCAATCACTCCGCCGTGGGGAAGTCATAACATCGGTGCCTCCAATGCTATGGTTATGGTACCTCCATAACTAGGTGAAACTGGTCATGCTTGTATATGGCTATAGTTTATGCTAAATTAACATAAGCAGTTCAAAACAATAAAACAAATACTGGGGAAAACAGTTGGCTGCATACGGGGAAATCCTAATAAGGAAGGAATGTCCATACTGAAAGGACGGGAATCCGTACCTCAAGTCCAGTGAATGAACGGAAGAAAGACTCCTACTTCTGGATCACTAACGCTACATGAATACACACGTGTATAAGTATCGATTCACTGATTACGTACTGGGTTTTGTGTCTTGTTATAGCTGATTTGGTATGTTTTAGGTCATGGTTCACTGTTTAAAGCCTTAAACTGTGTTTATCTTGTATTTCTGGTTTATCTGATTAAGTATTACTGGTGTTTCATGTATTGATATACTTACTGTATAATAATAAGTAACTTTCCAAAAATAGCAGGTTTCCAAAAATAGAAAGTTTCCAAAAATAGAAAGTTTCCAAAAATAGAAAGTTTCCAAAAATAGAATTTACTGCCTAAAATAGATTAGTTTCTAAAAATAGAAAGTTTCCAAAAATAGATCAGCTGCCTTAATTAAATAAGTTTCCATATATAAAAGGTTTCCATAATTAGATTAGCTGCCTGAAATAGATTGATTTCCATATATAGAAGGTTACCATAATTAGATTAGTTGCCTTATTTAATTAAGTTTCTATAAATAGAAGTTTCCATAATTAGAATTAAGCTGATTTCATAAGCTAACATATAAGTCTAAGTGTTATAAGCTTATTCTTAAGTCATATGATATAGTGTATAGTTTAATTATTATTTCATGTATTTTAATTAAACTATAGGTTAAGCATTTTAATTAAAGTGTAACATGTATTAATTAAAATGAAATGAAAGTACTTAGGTTAAAATGTGTATTATTATTAATAATAATATAACCTAAGTCATGTCTAAATTAATTAATTATAGGCATGTTTTTAATAATTAATTAATTATAACTTATAACATAAAATACTTAGGTTAAATTAATGTCATGATAAACTAATAATTAAAATAACCTAAGTCATGATTTAATTAATATTTCATGTTATTAATTAATTATATCATAAGTTCATGATTCATAAAAATTACATGTAACATAGATCATGATTTTAACCAACGAACCATGAATCGGGTATGAATTCGACACCGTACCCCGGGCCAAACCCGGGGCACACGTGTCCTCTTGCTGCCGTGGGTCCCACATGAGCCAACCAAGACCAATTGTGGTCTTGGTGGTGGCGGCAATAGCAAACCAAACCCCCCTCGGGTTTGTTTTGCTAGGCGGCTAGAAACAAACACCCCTTTAAATCATTCCTTGATTTTATTTAATACCAAAACATGTTAGATCAATGATTAATTATCTTGTTTTCATAAGAAAAATAATAACATGTTCATGAAAATAATCAAAGATTAAAAGAATTAAAAAGAATTAAAAAGAAGGGTTAGAAAGGTATACCACTATGTAGCTTGGAAAAAGGATGAACAAACACGTATTCTAACACTTGTTTTTAAGATCAAAATCAATCAAACACCCTCTTATGGTGGTGTAAGGGTGGCGGCACAAGGAGAGCAAAAAGGAGAGGAGAAAACTATTTTTAGGGTTTTGATGTTTATTTCTTGAAAATGAAAAATGAAAACATGTTTTTACTTTTACCCCCCTTAACTTGTAAAGTCCATGGGCTAAGCCCATTTCATGAATGTGTGCCGTGGGTATGGGGGCCCACATGGGGTACCCGTACCTTTCTCGTGTCCCGATGTTTCGTGTTCGTTCGTGGTTAATCGTGCTCGTGTTTAACGTGTTTCTGTTTAATCTAACGTGTCGTTTATCGTAAACTTAAC
Organism: Glebionis coronaria; assembly: GCA_025667525.1. NCBI lineage: Eukaryota > Viridiplantae > Streptophyta > Magnoliopsida > Asterales > Asteraceae > Glebionis > Glebionis coronaria. The sequence goes on along the minus strand of CM046879.1, from coordinate 488,411,987 downwards.
GCTCGTAAATATATTATAAGTATTTACGTAATTATCTTAGTTAGTATTTTAAATGGTGTTCATGATTTAATTATGTTCACGTGATATATTATTAACTGTTTATCATGGGTTCGTACGTAATCGATACTTGTCATGACATACACGTATGCACTTGCTTGATTATTAGCACATGAATGTGATCAATACTACATGAGGTAAGTTTTAATCTAGAACGTACGATCTTAAGGGCACTATTCATGGTAAAAGCATGCGGGTTTTACAATCCATATGACTATAACGGAATCTAAAGAATAAAAACAATTTGCACAAAACAAGTCGTGGAGCTAGCAGGCACCACGGCATTTTATTAGAACGTTTACATTTTTTGTTTGAACAAGAATGGGAAAATCCTAAGAAACAAAAAAAAGAACCTAGAAAAAACATAATAAGCAAAACAGAGAGAGCGCATGGATCTTCATTAAAGCCAGATATGGCGAAGTATCCATGCGGAAGCCGTAGCTTTCAAAGATATCACCTTTTGAGATTGGAGATATTCCATGTGCGTTCCAGATCGCGGCCATCCATATCACGCAACTTGTACGCGCCCCGTCCTAAGGCTTCCGTGACCTCATACGGTCCTTCCCATTTAGAGCCCAGCTTTCCTGTATTCTCCGATCGACTTGCTTCATTAGCACGATAGACATAATCTCCCGGTCGAAAAGAAACACCTTTAACCTTGCCGCTATCTCCCTTTTTTCCTCCAACAAATCCAGATTGATCCAGAGTTGCTCGTCGTTTGTGACGACATTAACCTCCGCCGTGCGGATGGTAGGCATTCCTATCTCTGCTGGTATAACAGCTTCAGTGCCAGAGGCCAACGCGAATAGAGTCTCCCCGTTGGCTGTTTTGATCATAGTCCTATGTGCCCATAGAACATGTGGTAGTTCGTCCACCCATTTGGCACTTCGTTCATCCAAGCATGCCTTGATGCCGTTTCCCAAGCTTCTATTTGCTCTTTCCACAAGACCATTTGTCTGCGGGTGCTTAACAGACGCGAAGCGCCGTTTGATATTCAGCGCCGCGCACCAGTCCTTGAATGGATTATCCGCGAACTGCTTCCCGTTATCCGAGATGATTTCTCCTGGTAAGCCAAAACGGCATACAATGTTCTCCCAAACAAACTTTTTAACTTGTTTGCCTGTGATGGATTTGACTGCGTTGGCCTCTATCCACCGTGTAAAGTAGTCCATTGCGACGATCAAAAACTTAACTCCCCCTGCAGCTACGGGAGAAGGTCCTGTGATGTCTATCCCCCACTTATAGAATGGCCATGGGGATGTAATAGGTGTAAGTTCCTGCTGCGGATGTCGTGGTACTGGTCTGTGCACTTGGCAATCACTGCACTTGCGAATCATGTCGTGTGCGTCCCTATGCATAGTAGGCCAATAATATCCTATACGTAGAGCTCGAGCCACCACGGATCGGGGACCCGCGTGCATGCCGCATAACCCTTCGTGTATCTCACTGATCACATAAGTAGCCTGACGCGGCCCAACACACCGCAACCACGGCTGCAAGAAAGAGTGCTTGTAAAGAATACCTTCGCGAAGCTCGAAGTGCTGCGACTTCCTTCTAATGCACCGTGCCACCTTTTCCTCGTCTGGAAGGGTTTCATTAGTCAAATAGTTGACGATCGGGGTCATCCATGTAGGTCCGTCTTCCTCAACTATAGCTGCGACTTCCCCTTCTGTTATAGACTTTTCCTTGAGTATATCCACCAAGACATGCTTGGATAAGTGGGCGAAGCTTGTAGACGCGATCTTGCTAAGAGCGTCCGCCTTCTTGTTTTCACCTCTCGGTACCTGCTTGATAGAAAAATTACTGAAAGCCGCGATGAGTGACTTGACTTTCTCCAAATATCGAACCATGTTATCCTCCTAGGCTATGTACCCCCCTAGAATGTGGTTCGCGACAAGCCGTGAGTCCACGTAGGCCTCAAGGTTGCGGACTCCCATTCTAGCGGTGATTTTTAAACCCGCAATCAACGCTTCATATTCTGCCTCATTATTGGTGGCTGTGAACTCAAAGCGTAGGGCGTACGTAAACTCCATTCCTTCCGGATTCGTACGGATGAGACAAGCTCCTGACCCATCCGTACACGAAGATCCGTTCGTAAATAATACCCATGGTTCTGCTGGAGTTTCGTTTTGTTGTACGATTGGTCCCTCTTCATCCGGCTTCTCTATCAGGAAATCCGCCAAGATTTGGCCTTTAACAGCCGTCGTTGGTCTATAAGATATGTTGTGTTCTCCCAATAGAATGCTCCACTTTTGTAGCCTACCTGCCACATCTGGTCTAGAGATGACTTGTTTTATTGGTTGATCAGTGATGACCACAATTGGGTGCGCCTGAAAGTATCGGCGCAACTGTTTTGTAGCAAACACTAATGCCAAAACCAATTTTTCCATAGAGGAGTAATTTAACTCCGGCCCTTGTAATGTTCTACTTATGAATTAGACCAGAGTTTGGACTGTGTCCCTATCCGTCATGAGTACCGCACTTATTGCTCCATGTGTGGCTGACAGATACATAATGAGCTCCTCCTTCGGCCGGGGAGCTACCAGCATGGGGAGAGATGCGAGGTGTTGCTTGAGTTGACCAAAGGCTTCCTCAGCTTCCTTTGTCCATCGGAAGTCTTCCTTCTTAATGCACTTCTTGAGTGTTTTGAATAGGGGGAGTGACTTTTCCGCGGACTTTGATAAGAACCTGTTTAGCCCGGCCAGCTTCCCCTTTAAGGACTGCACCTCTTTCCGTGTCTGAGGGGATGGTAGCTGTATTACTGCGTCCGTCTTTTCCGGGCAAGGCTTGATGTCGTCTGGATCAATCATATATCCAAGGAACATTCCTTTCGTTGCCCCGAACGTGCATTTCTTTGGATTCAGCTTCATATTAATCCTCCTTAATGTGTCAAATGTCTCTTGGACGTCTCGGAGGAGTGCATCCTCCGTATGACTCTTGATGACTAAATCATCAACATAGACCTCCAGGTTGCGGCCTATCTGTGAGTCGAAGGCTTTGTCAACAAGCCGCTGATATGTTGCCCCGGCATTCTTCAGTTCGAACGGCATTTTTGTGTAACGGTATACGCCTTGACTAGTATGGAATTTCGTTTTCTCTGCGTCCTTGATAGGTGTGTAAACACCCATCCTTTTTACCACTTAATTACAATAATAACCGAGCCAAAACGTGTATTTTATGTCATTTATGTCGGAATTATGCGTGGTTTGTGTTTTTGTTGTGATTTAGGACCAAAAGGTGAAAAGTGGAGAAAACACGGGCATTCACGGGCTTTTATTAAAGAAAAAGACGAAAGACGAAGTCGAAAAATCAAGAGTGCAAAAAGAACGGAAGTCCAAGACCAATTCTGAAGATTTATCGAAGAAAAAGTCAAAAGACGGAAGTTTACTAAAAGCCAAAGAACTCAAGTCTAAACTATTGAAGAATTACAAGACGAGTTCAAAGAAATCCCGAGACAAAATCGTTAAAGTCAAAGAATTAAGAAGATTAACAAAGGATTAAGAAGATCAAGGACTAAAGCATGCAATTAAAGAAAGAAGAAAGAGGGAGGAAGCTTCCTAAGCACCTCCCTAATCTCCTCAATAAATAGGATTTATTTTCATTCATTTGTTTTTGTTGGCTAGAGTGACACTAGTTCTTCCATTTTCATTTCCTTGCACATTTAAATACATGTCATTTACTTAATTGTCAAATTTAAATACTTGTCTTGCACCTTAAATTCCTTTAATTTCAAGTAAGTATCCTTTTAATTCTCGTCAATCTTTATTTTTATTGTTCATCTCCTATCTACCTTTCTTTAATCTTTGATCTTTATGTTTATGTTTATGTTTATGTTTTTGAGCTTTTTATTGATTAAAGTGGGTTTTTATTATTTTGATTAGTTTTGTTAGTTTTATTGTTTTGGTTTGATTGTTTGAGATTAATAGATGCTATTTGATTAGTTTGATTTAATCTTGTGGTTGATTTTGTTTAGTTTTGTTTAGATTCGTATATATTTTGTTTCTCCTTGTTCTTCGCTGCTTGTTACTGTTTCCAGGAACATTCCGAATCAAGACTTAGTTCCGAATCAAGGCTTTTGTTTAGGAAGTTCCGAATCAGTAAAGTTCCGGATCAAGACAACTTCTTCCGGATCAACACCTTCATTCGGAACATTGAAAGTTCCGAATCAAGGCTTGTTCATTCGGAACCTATTCCGAACCAGTAGAAGTTCCGAACCAAGAGATATTCCGGATCAAAGGTCCTTTATTCGGAATATTATACGTTCCGAACCAAGAAGAAGTTCCGAACCAAGAAGAAGTTCCGAACCAAGGAGTTTTATTCGGAATAATTAATTATTCCGGATCAACACTTTCATTCGGAACATTCAAAGTTCCGAATCAAGCTTGTTCATTCGGAAGTATTCCGGATCAGTGAAGAGGTGTTTCATTCGGAACATTCAAAGTTCCGAACCAACAGAATATTCCAAATTAACTGAAGTTCCGAATCAGTAAAAGTTCCGAACGAAGGATTTATTCCGGATAAGTGACATATTCCGAATAGAGAATTTATTCCGGATCAAGGATTTTGGTAAATATTCCGAGTGAAGAAGAGTCATTCTTGTAGAATATTGATAATCAATGAATCTATGAAGGGGTTTGTTGATTTCTAGAGAGAGAAAGTTAGAGAGAGAAAGTGAGAGAAACTATGTGAATTTTATTAAATGGAAACTAGGAAATGACAACAACCAACCCCTTTCCATAGTGGAAAGGGGTATTTATAGTTCCAAGCTAACATGGGCTTAGGCCGGTCCATGACAAGCCCATGGACCGGTTCTTACTTAACTTAATAAGCAACTAATGACTATTTGTTAACTACGAGCTATTACAACATTAATTAATATTGTGGAGTGACCGATACTTCTAATATACGTAAAACGTATTTCTAACAATCTCCCCCTAAGGGAGGTCACTCCACGTTACAAAATTCTAAACCTAGCATACTATACTAAGTCTTCGTTCTTTAGCTCGTAGTCTTTTCTTCTTTTCTTTCTTTTGTTGTGAATATGTTGGTTTGATCTTTTTGGCTTTGGCTTGATAGCATTGTTCTTTGGCCTTTCACGTGCGATCTTGGCCTCTCTTGTGAATTTGCCTTCTCGTGACTCCATGTTCCACACACTTATGTCTTTTTGTTGAATTCTCGAAAGTTTCAGAGTTTGGTACAGCGGAAGACTTTATCTTGTACTTTCTTGAATTTTTTGCTAAACTTTGATGCAGAAAGACATAAGCATGTGGGAATGACTTCTACAGGTACACCGCAACACCACCGTCTTCACTGGTACTCAGCAACGCCACCGTCTTCAACAGGTACACAGCAACGCCACCGTCTTTAACAGGTACACAGCAACGACACGAATAAAATGGCTTTGAACATTTTATTCTAATTCGGTAGCATTTTACCTCCGGTCGGTGAAGACCGTTGGACGATATTAGATATCGTACCCGTGACGGATAGTTTCAATTAAGTAACTTCCTGACAGGATTTCGCGGGTAGACCCGTTCTCTTTATTCGACCGTCCAAAGCTGACTGCGAACATAAAGAGTGAATCACTTGGATAAATTATCCTTGTGATTAGAAGCCGTCAATTCATGAAACCTGGAACAAGTGAATTTCAATTAAGATTTTCACCATCCTTGCTTTCCAGTTGTCACGAGCTTAATTCATAAAGAATCTTGCACGTCACCTACCAAGTGCTGTTTGATGTTGACACTAGAAGGATTTCCACTCGTCACTGTGGTCAATAAGGAGTCACTCTGAGTGTTCTGGCAAGATCATATGATAATGCGAAGAGGCCTGGAACGAGTTTAAGTTCAATTAAGAATTAAACCACTGTTACCTTCCAGTTTTTCACAAGATTGGTTCTAAAAGAACCGCACGTGTAACCTACCATGAGCTTGTTTGATGTTGGCTCAAGCAGGATTTCCATCTTCATTGTAATACTTGCGTATTACTCGGATGTTCTGGCAATATTACAGGAATATTGCGTAGGACTCATGAAAATCTCTTACTTTTCACAGTGTGTGAGAAAGCAAGGAATAAATGGAAAGTGTCCTAATGAGACTTTTGATGATCTTGGCTCTAGACTCGATTGTGCGTTTTGATTTAGTGAGCGATGGCTGGAGAGGAGTGCCACCTTTTCAATACCAGTCTATTCGGAGTGAATAAACCAATAGATAACGTGTTAATCTCCGTGTGATTAAAACAAATACCTTTTGAGAGATATTTGAGTTAGCTGGGAAGGGTTGTGCATTGCATCACTGGGTCCATGATGTCTTTCTTCAATACCGAGAATCATTAGCAAAAATGACCTCAATAGCATATGTATTGACCCGGTTTCTGCCTAAAGTTGTAAGGAGGGCTTCTTTCTTTACACCCTTTATCTTTACATTTCTTTTTCATTCTTCAACCCCTTCAATGCTTACCAATACGTCATCACTAGCACCTTGTTGTGATTGTTCCAGTGCTAGCTTAAGTACTTGGTCGGCATTCAGCTACGTTCACATTCTTTCTCCATCTTTCCTAGGACTTCTAATTCTATCTAGGGAATTGTCCTTGGGAAGATTCCATCGGCTCTGATGAATCATTGGACTAAACCTATTCCTACCACCCTTTTGTCACCACATCCGTCGTGAATTAAGCGTGTTTTGGGAAGGAATTGCCACCATGAAAAATCATTGAAAATCACCTAAGGTACTTGTGATATTAAAATCAAAAGTTTTGTACCTTAGGTGTTTTGTTCATCAAAAACGCTCCCCCTTAACACGTGCTTAACACATATTAAGTTGGATTATCGTTAAGTCTTTTTCATCTTTTAGCCAAGTATCACTTACGTCTCCTTAATCCCATTTTCTCCCCTTATCCAAAATGTTAACCATTAATATTTGGGATATTGAATGGATTAACCGGTCTTTGGGTAAAAAATGAAATCGATGTTTGGCCATAGAACAAGTTATTGCTCCCCCTTAAGTTAATAAGGGTGTAGTTGTAGTGCTTTGGTATGACATATTTTGAAAGATTTAGAATCTCGTGAGAAATTCTTGAAAAATTATCATACCTTAACACTACAGCAAGCCATACAAGCATATTATTCACAAATATACATATTCACAATTGAAAACCAATATAAAGTGACCTGAAATGTACGACCCATTAGATGGATCGTTGCAGTAGCTTGTGGTGCACTAAATACGGTCTTCCACCCACGAATCTTTCCAAGCTCCTCATCAATCTACGTTCACGGAGCTTTTGATCAATCTTCTTGATCACGTACTTCGCCATCTGCCGGTAACCCGGATGCCAATCCTCCGTCATCTCTGGCAAAGTCCCACCCGAGTTCAGATGCTCCAACTTTCCTCTGACTTGTAGAAGGGTTCCATCACTGTACTTGTGGAGCTCACCCACCCTCATAAACTTCATCAAACCTCGACTGTTCAAGTAGAAAATGCCGTAATTCGGGACAAAAATGCCGGTATAGGGACATCTTTCTACATGTTGAGGTAGCACTTGATTCACAGGACGGGTTAAGTTGAGCTTCCTTTGGTAGCTTTCGACTCCCAACTGCAGATCTTCAACTCGTGTCTTGATGACAACGCTTCGTGTGAACATACGAAGTGCTGTATTCAAAGCAATCAGGTCTTCACGAGGAATATGTGTGAGTTGATATCGGGTCATCAGAAGCAGCATATCTTCGATATCCTCAAGGCGAATGATGGAAAAATCTCCCTGCTGGATTTTGTATTCCCTGTCATCCTCCCTTTTCAAACGAATCTCCGTCACATGATAATAGCCATTCTTGGCTTCAGTTTTCATTCCTAAGATGCTGGAGATGCGGATGTTGGATCTTACATTGCTTCCAGAATTGACCAAGCAGCAACCCCTGTACGCCCTTCGGACTCGTTCGTCCCAATGAGATGCACCTATGACAGCATACATATCATAATTACGATTTATTTTTGGGACCCAGAGTCGATTTACCTTTTCCTCGATAAAGGGTATTGTCCCCCAGTTGGCAGCTTTCAGTAAGGTCAGGGAGGTTGCGTACTTTGATGACCCCTTCAGTAGATACACAAGATCATTGGTGACGAAGAAGTCAAGAGCAATCTGATTATCTTGAGCAGGATCCATTGGAGGTGGAGCTCTTTCTGATTCATGAAGACCTGGCCGTTGAACGGTTTTCAGAGCCTTCAGGATCTCATCGGCATAATACTCGAACTCCATTCGGGTTAATCGGGTTTTGGCGCGAAGTCTCCTATCATTCAGTGCTTTCTTCACCAAAGACGGAGTAACCGAAGTCTTATACTCATGAGCAAGAAATGCACACAAGTCAATCGGACTACGGATACGGAGATATAGAACATCTCTGTCAGCATCCGTGATTGGATCAAATTGCGCCGCTGCCGTGATCCAAGCTTGAGGTGGTGCAGTCTCGTCAATCTCCAACGTGTCTGCCCAGTCTTTGGTGCTTGGTTCAGGAACCGTAGATTGTTTAGCTTGTTGTTGAGGAGTAGAAGTGCGAACATCTATTGGTTCAGTTTCAGGCATTTCGGCAGTGTCGTGAACTGGGGAGTGTTGTGCAGCTTCGGGTTCCGTCACTGATTCTGCAATCACAGGAGCAACAACAACAGAACTAATGGGGTTAGTGGTAATAGGTAAAGATACAGCGATGGAGATACCGGGAACCGATGACGCTGTAGTGGCATTCACATCGTGGCGCCACTTAGTTCGTCTTGATTCCGATGATGTAGATTTGTCCTTCTGCGCTGCATCTTTCTTGGACTTGGTTCCAGTCTTAGCAGTTTTCTTGGAACTGGTAACCTTGTCTCCCTCTTTCGGTTGTTCACCCCTATCATCATCCTGATTGTCATCCCCGTTACTACCCCTAGCACTCTCCTGATTCTCATCACCACCATCATCGCCATCATCATCATCCTCATCATCCTCATCATCCTCATCATCATCACCACCCTCGTCATCGTCTTTATCCTTTTCTCCTTCTTCTTCTTCCTCTTCTTCACCCGTACCCTCTTCGTCACTTTCTTCCCTTTCTTCCTCAGGTAAGATGTGATATGGTACCACACTTCCAAACGTTTTGAATAACCTATCATCCTCCATGATAGCATCATTCAGGGATTTATATAGAGCCCGTTGAATCCTAGACTTATCAAACGATCCAAGTTCCACCATACGAGCCTTAAGGATCTTCTTCAAATCAAAATCCGTCAGGTCATAAGCAATCTTGTAGGCGGCTTCTGAAGGATTGGATGATTTGATCATCAAGTTGTCAGCAGCAAGTGTCTTCAACTCATCACGAAGTTTAGGCATTAGGGATTCAACGGATTCTTGCACTCTTTCTTTCACAGAGGCTTCAAGTGCTTCTTTTTGCTCTTTGTATTTATCCCTCATCGCTTGAAGTCTGGTAATACGTGCAGCATGCTTATCAGCCTCAGCTTGCTTAACCCGAGCTAGTTCTTCTGCATGTGCTTTTCGAGTCAACTCCATATCTGAAGCGAACCTAGCAATCATCTCCTCTTGGGCTTTCCTAGATGCTTCTTCACTTTGAGCTCGTCTTTGCAACTCTTGGCGAAGTTCATCCATTTCTCGTTTGTGAGTATCCACATGTTTGTCAAACATTTCGGCCATCACTAATGCAGCCATTGCAGATGTTGCAGAGCTGCTCTGGGTTGATTGAAGAGGCTCGGTTGTTACTGCGGTACTAAGGATGGGAATTATAGGTGGTGGAAGAAATGGTGTTGAAGCCGGTCTGGTTGGTAAGGGTTGGATTGGTGGAGGTTGAGTTGCTAAGGGTTGAGTTGACACCATGATCGTAGGAGCAACAGACTCCTTTTCCACACTTGCTGTAATAGGAATTGATGGCTCCTTCGAAGTGGAATAATGTTCAGGTGACCCAAACTCATCAACATCATCTGGTTCTACGTACTCATCCTCAATATCTACCCTTGCACCTGAACCACTACCGCCGGTATCTTTCCTACTCCTTTGAATAGCAATCTTCATCATTTGTTTCTCGGTTTTATCAAGAGTAGGATCAACAATATCTTCTTCATCACGTAAACGCATCTCATCATCCTTACCCTTTCCCTTCTTACCCTCAGTCTTCTTCTTCTTGGTTTCGGGTTCAGGTAACGCGGCTGGTTGTTTGCGTTTGCCTTTACTCTTAACCGTTGTAGACGAGTCTTCTCCAGTCTGAAGGTTTGCTTTCAGCTTCTTGATTTCTAGCTGCAGTAGCTTGTAATCAGCAGAACCTTTGATTTTCTCAGATAGAAGGTAATCAGGAATAGGACCCGGAATCACACCAATAGACGGTCCTTCATGCCTCAGATCCACAGTATCATCAGCTTCTTCAGTGTGATAGCGACTTCCTGCACGCCTATCAATAGTAGTATCATTTTTCATAAAGTAATTAATGATGAGCTTGATGAACCTTGGGTAAGGAAAGAAATTTGTCTTCAGTTTCTTGTTCTGGAAGAGTTGAAAGGTGAATTCTTCCCATATCAACAAAGCATAATCTGAATTTGCAGCTTTGTACATGCCATAGAAGAGGTTTATTATCGGACTGCGCAAAGCATCATGGCCACTCGTTTTTGGTGTAAGACATTTACTGAGAATACCCATCAATGCTCTCCAAGGTTGTCCTACCTTAGCGGTGGTAACTCAGACGCAACTCGTATTTCCGGACATCCAAGTGCGTCAAATAACTCCACGAGTTCATCTTTAGTAGGATCCCTCGAGAATGACATGCCTTTGGGTGTATCCCGTATACCAAGAATCTTACGGAAATCTGAAACTGTGAGTGTCTGCTGCTTGTTGTTGATGGTGAAGGTGATCTTGTTTGAAGTGATTTCCTTGGTAGCCCAAAATTCATACATATACTCATAAGGCACCGAGGCACTACTTCTCAAGGCATTCTTAAAATGGGATTGATCAAGGATCGCAATGGCTACTTTAAATCCATGGTGAGTGGATTTAGAGACTTGCTTCAGCCGGTAGTTGTTGGGTATAAACTTAAGGGTTCGTGCTTTAGCAATATCGGCTTCTCTAGATTCTTGGATTGCTTGTACTGTTGGATTAGTCATTGTATCTGCTTAAGATAAGACATGAAAGGTTGATGCACAAAAACATATAGATATATATCATTCTTACTTCTAAGCATAACACATTTCATAAGATAAAACAACAAGTACATATAGCATGCAAACAATAATAATCAAACAACTCTTCATCCGGAACTTTTCCTCATTCGGAACTTCTTCATCCGGAACATTCCTTCATTCGGAACTTCTTTCATCCGGAAGTTCTTCATTCGGAACTTCCTTCATCCGGAAGTTCTTCATTCGGAACTTCATCCGGAAGTTCTTCATTCGGAACTTCCTTCATCCGGAAGTTCTTCATTCGGAACTTCCTTCATTCGGAACATTCCTTCATTCGGAACTTCCTTCATCCGGAAGTTCTTCATTCGGAACTTCCTTCATCCGGAAGTTCTTCATTCGGAACTTCCTTCATCCGGAAGTTCTTCATTCGGAACTTCCTTCATCCGGAAGTTCTTCATTCAGAACTTCCTTCATCCGAAAGTTCTTCATTCGGAACTTCCTTCATTCGGAAGTTCTTCATTCGGAACTTCCTTCATTCGGAAGTCCTTCATTCGGAACTTCCTTCATTCGGAAGTCCTTCATTCGGAACTTCCTCATTCGGAAGTCCTTATCCATGTTCATCCGCAACTTTTACAAACGAAACTCAGATGATTATTCTAGCGCGTTTGTGAGTTTCTAAGGCAAACTAAGGCATTTAAACATCATATCATACTAACCCGCACAAAACCCACCACAAATCCCTAGTTAATTAACCCTAATTTAATCATAAACCCTAAGTGGATTAAACTGATTAATTGAGCACTGTTAACAGAATTATATGATAAGTAAGGTGGATTTTGAAGTTAAAATATTGATGTATATACCTTATTTAGTCAAAAGAGCAGGATGGAATGATTAAGCGAATGATTTGATTTCTTGTGTGAGTTATTCAACAATGGCGGCAAAATAGATGAAGTGGAAACAGTGAATGAATAATAGTGAGGGGCGGGGGGATTTGTTTTTGACTTAGGTCAAAATTTTTGACTAGTTTCATTATACATCACCTTTAGTCCCTACATTTTCACTCCTTTTTCTTTTTGTTTCTTACTTTTTCATTTCACTTAACCCTTGTTTAACTTACACACAATTTAGCAAACGCATCTATTAGCATATCTCCAATATCTAAAAGCAATGCCTATCACTTAGAACGAACACAAGTCGTTTTCTAAAGCAAAACCACTCAATTACCATGTAGCCCTTAATTTTCACAATCACTTTTGAAGATCAATTTTAATGACAAAGATGATTTTAATATTTTCTCCCCCTTAAACGATGACCCGTTTTCTATTTAAAGAGCTGTAGTCATTGTTTAAAGAGTCAAATATTGATGAAAGCATTTCCAATGTATATCTTGAAAAATTTTGATTCGTGGTGTCAATAAGATTTCTCTTATTTTAACAAATTAATGCACTGAGACGTACACAAATTCGTGTTAGACCAAGTTGTAAAGTAAACTTGATCCCTTTGCATGATTTGGCTTGTAAATCACGCCCGAGAAAATTAATTCCCGTTCTGAGCCAACGTTTTCCAAGGAAATACGTGACTTTAATATGAAAACCGGGTTGCAGTCAGAAATAACTACAAGCCATAATGGGCATGTTTTAAAACATTACAACTTTTATACGGACTCTATTTATGGCACCGTGTCAATATTAATCGACATTTCTAAGGCCGTAAATATTACCGTACTAAAAGACATGCCCGTTTTAAACGAAAAATATTTTTGGTTTTTCTTGATTTTATAATTTTTATGGTTTTTCTAGGTTTTATATTTTTTATGGTTTTTCTTGGTTTTATATTTTTTATGGTTTTTCTTGGTTTTATATTTTTTTATGGTTTTTCTTGGTTTTATATTTTTGTATTTTCTTTTTGTGTTTTATATATTTACGATAATATACATGATCACGAACAAAAGGATACTCTGAATAGTTTACCACGACTATTCAGCTGATTCTTCTGCCAACTCTTTGAGAGTCGCTGGATTAAATGATTTCATGCCAAGCTTGTCGATCAAAAACTCGATTCGTCCTCGATCTAAGGCTTTGGTGAACATATCCGCCAGCTGGTACTCAGTAGTGACAAAATACAGCTCGATCACTCCGTTCTCCACCTGCTCCTTAATGAAATGGTAGCGAATGTCTATGTGCTTGGCCCGGGAGTGTTGAACATAGTTGCAGCAAAGGGCAATAGCGCTCTTGTTGTCACAATACATCGGGATTTTGTTAAATCCAAGACCGTAGTCAGTTAATTGTGATCTCATCCAAAGGACTTGAGCACAACAACCGGACATGGCGATGTATTCAGCCTCCGTGCTAGAAATTGCAGCGCTTTTCTGCCTTTTTGAAGACCAACTGATCAATCTATCTCCTAGGAGTTGCACAGATCCAGAAGTGCTACGCCTCGTGTCTTGACATCCAGCATGATCGGCATCTGCGTATGATATTAAAGCAATCGAGGAATCTTTCGGATACCATAGACCACGATGAAGTGTTACTTTTAGATACCGAAAGATCCTTTTAACTACATGTAGGTGCTTTTCGGTAGGCCGAGCCTGATACCGGGCACACATGCATACAACGAATTGCAAATCAGGCCTGCTAGCAGTCAGATATAGAAGGGTGCCGATCATCCCACGGTAAAGTTTTGGATCGACAATAGTCCCATTCCTATCTTCATCTAACTTGGATTTCTCCACCATTGGAGTGTCTACGGGGTCACAATTCTCAAAGTTATATTTCTTAAGAGATTCTAGAGCATATTTGGATTGATTAATAAAGATGCCTCTGGGATTCTGAGAAATCTGTAATCCTAAGAAAAATGAAATTTTTCCCATCATCGACATCTGAAAGCGTGTGGACATTATCTTCTCAAATCGATTTGACAATTCTATGTTAGTGGCAGCAAATATTATATCATCAACATAAATTTGTACCAGAAGCATGTCGTTGCCTTCCTTGAGAGTGAATAGAGTGGGGTCCACTTTGCCTTTGGAGAAGCCTTCCGACATGAGATATGTTGACAGGAGATCATACCACGCGCGTGGAGCTTGTTTCAACCCATAGAGAGCCTTCTTAAGCTTGTACACATGATTAGGAGACTCCGTGCTGACGAACCCATCCGGTTGACTAACATAAACTTCTTCCCTTAGTTCACCGTTCAAAAATGCCGTCTTCACATCCATTTGGTAGACAATCATGTTCATATGAGCAGCAAACGCAAGGAATAGTCTAATCGCCTCCAATCTAGCCACAGGAGCAAAAGATTCCTCAAAGTCTATACCCAAGGCTTGTTTATATCCTCTAGCGACCAATCTTGCTTTATTCTTCAATACCGCACCCATCTCATCAAGTTTAACCTTATAAACCCATAACAAAGTAAGGATGTTAACCTTGTCAGGGCGAGGAACCAATTCCCATACTTCAAGTCGTTGGAATTCGTTTAGTTCCTCCTGCATGGCTTCAATCCAAGATGATTGGGTCATAGCCTGCTGCCAATTTTTGGGTTCAACTTCAGAGAGAAATGCATCAAAGTAACAATAGAGTGCACTCTCTTGTAATTGATGGCGTGTAGAGACTGGTCGATCTAGATCTCCAATAACATTCCTAATTGGGTGATCTTTTGTCCATTTAGTGCTATGGTTTTCAATCCTAGGTGGTCTGGAGTGAACTATAGAAGGAGCTTCTTCTGAGGTAGACGCGGCTGAAGGGTTTTCAGGGATCGCTACACCAAAGAAAGGAAGCTCTTGCAAGTGAGCATATTCCAAGTCGTGATCAGTAGAATCCTCTTCCACATCATTAGGCACAAGTAGGGGTGATGATTCAGGTGTAGTTTGAGAATCACTTGGTGAAGGTGCATCCGGTTCAATGTGAATTGTAGATGCATTAGATAAAGGTTCATTAGCTTGAGCAACCACTTCAGGTATTGGAGCAATTACTACAGGTGCTGGAACTTCATCAGTCGGGGGATCGAAGAATTCATCAAACAACGGTTGAAACAGTTTATCCCACTCGGGCCTTGATGGTGGTAAAAATGATGTAGAAGTAGGATTGTTGGGAACTAATCCGGAACTTATAGCACCGGTTCCCATCTCATGAAGCGCGGGTTCAGAGTTGTGTTGCTCAGAAGCCATCGCTGTCAGCTCGTCGAAATCTGCGTCCATAGTTTCTACAATCTTGCCAAGACGACGGTTATAGATTCGGTATGCTCTTTTGGACGGTGAGTAACCAATGAAAATACCTATATCGGCTTTCGGTTGAAGCTTACCCAAGTTCTCACTATTGATGTTTGGATAACAAAGAGCACCAAACACATGGAAAAATGAAACATCAGGTTTACGGTCATGTCAAAGCTCATAAGGTGTTTTTCCATGGCGTTTCCGAATGATAGAACGGTTTTGGGTGAAACATGCAGTAGAAATAGCCTCTGCCCACAAGAACAATGGAGCGTTCGCATAAATAAGCATGGTCCTAGCAGCTTCCATAAGTGTACGATTCCGTCTTTCAACGACACCGTTTTGTTGTGGAGTGCGTGCAGCGGATGTCTCATGTGATATACCAACTCCTTCATAATAATCACGAAGAGTCTGGTTGACGAACTCTGTACCATTGTCTGTACGAATACGGTGGACAGTGGTATTCAAACGTACCTGAATGAATTTCAGAAAAGTGATGATAGCCTTCGGTGCTTCATCCTTTGTACGTAGAAATCTAACCCATGTAAACCTGGAAAAATCATCCACAATGACGAGAATGAATTTCTTACCGCTCACACTTTCAGTTCTCATTGGTCCACAAAGATCCATATGCAAAAGATGAAGTTTTTCTTGATTGGTGTCTTCAGCTTTGGGCTTGTAAGATTTCTTGGTACTTTTCCCCCTTGAACACGCGGAACATAAATGATCCTTGTGAAATTTAAGCTTTGGAAGACCACGAACTAATTCGTTTTTAGCCAGATGATTAATAGCATCAAAGTTAAGATGAGATAATCTGCGATGCCATAACCATGACTTGGTCTTAGATGCTTTAGAGAGAAGACATACTGGAGAGGCGGCCATCATGTCTTGTAAGGACAAGGTATATAGATTTGCACCACGAGATCCCTTCAACAAATCTTTTCCTTCCAAGTTGCGGATGAAACAAGTGTGTTGTCGAAAAGCAACCTCAAGGTTGGAATCACAAAACTGTCCGACTGAGAATAAGTTATGACCAAGACCTTCTACATAGTATACCCTTGAAATCGTCACGTTTCCAATCTGATATTCACCATACCCCATTATCTTTGCTATATGATCATTCCCGAATTTAACCGTACCAAGAAACTTGCTGACGAAATTTCGGAGCATCGAGCGATTTCCGGTCATATGTTTTGAACAACCGGAGTCCAAATACCACAGGATGATTTGGACCACCTCAGATCTCTTATCTGGCCCTAAGCTGGAGATAGTTGCCATGAGAGCAGCCTTTGCAGATTGAAAGTCATCACAGTCTGAGTCATACGCATCAAGATCATCTGCTTGGTATGCTGCATTCTGTGTGGAGACAGTGTCTTGTTCAGCTATCCCGGGATCAGCAAGAAATGCAAGCTCCTCTTCATCAAGTTCCCTTCCTTGTGCTTGAGCATTCACCAGATAGATCTTTTCTGCAAACCACTGTCCATCCCTTCTCCTTTTGGGTTTCTTACAATCCCTGGACATATGACCCTCTTCCTTGCAATTGTAGCATGTAATCATTTGCAATTTGCCCGTGGAATTAGCCCGTGGAGCAGGATTGACCATTGGAGCCTGATTGACCGTGCGAGCATTGGTAGTTGATGTGGTAGGTCTCCCCTGATATGGTTGAATGGGCTGAACCATTACCCTGCCATTCTCAATTGTAGCTTGTTGGCGAGAATTGGATGAATTCCTCAACTGATTGTTGGTAGGAGCTGATCCCCTAAATCCTCGTTTGCTTAAGGTCTTTGTGAGATAAGCAGACATAGTGGTTAACACTTCAACTGGATCAGCACCTTGTTGGAATACAGGAACGGGGACTTCCTCATCATCACAGTACATTGCTTGGTCTTGATAAGTTGCATAATCACTGGAAGGAGTACTCATTTGATCAGGGTAACTTGTTGGATATGCTGCATTCTCTTGAAAAGAAGAATATGAAGGCTGAGCATAAGGTGCAACATTTGCTGGATGAAGTTGTGAAGCATATTGTGATGAAGGTGCACTGAACCGATATTGTTGCTGATGTGAGGTGGGAGGTTGTGGCAAAATCGAGTATTGTGGAAAAGTTGGTGTCATGTAAGGTGATGGATGATAGGCTTGATGTCCCAAAATATAAGGAGTGTTGTTGTGAGACAAGCTTGGTTGATTCGCCATCAAAGCTAATGAATCAGGGTACATACCTCGTGGAGAACGGTGCATGATCACATGTTTCTCATGCTGCTGAAGGAAAGCATATATTTGATCCAAATTGCACTTATGCAGATCCCTAGTTAACTTGACATCGGTAATATACTCACCCCATTCAGCTTGAGGTAAAGTATTCAAGAATTTGGTGTTAACCTGGAATGGAGCAATCTCAAGATTGTATACATTCAGATCATTCATGAGTGTGGTGAATCTGAAGTAATAATCGTGAAGTGTTTCCCCTGGGTTGTACGTGAATCTATCAAACAGATCATACAACTGACATTCTCTTTCCTGTTTTGTGAGAGACGTACCTTGTAGCAACACCTTAAGACGTTCCCATAAATCTTTTGCCACAGTATACTTGCTTACCATCCTATAAATATCATGTGGAAGGGCTTGAAGAATGGTTTGAAGAGCTTTTTCATCTGCATCTGCAACAAGTTGTTGAGCTGGAGTGAGTTCTTCAAATTCTCGTGGTCTAGTCACGTTGTCAACCACAATGGTACCATAGTCGAGTGGACCATTCAAAATCGATTTGACCATAAGCCTTCCGTATGTTGGTTTGCCCTTTAGATATTGCATCATTCGACCTTGCCATGCCTCAAACACCTCTTTAATAAGCATCGGTGGACGGCTATCAGTTCCCGTTATGATTGATATATCCGTAAGAGATGTCATCTGAGGCATTACTGAATTTGGATTCATTTTGTTTTCTTCAAAGAAACAGAGATTATCGGTTGATCGAGCAGTGAAGTAAAGCTTGTGAATTGTGTTAAGTTTTTGTTGTAGGAAACCAAGATTAAATCCTCTAAAAAATCGTCGAAAAAACAAACAAAATCACCCTTGATTCGGAACTTCTTGAGTCGGAACTTCTTGAGTCGGAACTTCTTGAGTCGGAACTTCTTGAGTCGGAACTTCTTGAGTCGGAACTTCTTGAGTCGGAACTTCTTGATTCGGAACTTCTTGAGTCGGAACTTCTTGAGTCGGAACTTCTTGATTCGGAAGTTGTTGATTCGGAAGTTGTTGATTCGGAAGTTGTTGATTCGGAAGTTGTTGATTCGGAAGTTGTTGATTCGGAAGTTGTTGATTCGGAAGTTGTTGATTCGGAAGTTGTTGATTCGGAAGTTGTTGATTCGGAAGTTGTTGATTCGGAAGTTCTTGGTTCGGAACTTTGTGGCTTGATTCGGAAGTGTTTGGTTCGGAACTTTTTGGCTTGATTCGGAACTATTGGCTTGATCCGGAACTTCTTGGTTCAGAAGTTCTTGATCCGGAACTTCTTGATCCGGAAGTCCTTGATCCGGAACTTTTGCTGAATGAACAGAACCTTGTTCCGATGAACAGTCGAACAGTAAAGATGAAGATTAAGCCCAGATTTTGACCAAATAACCCAAAAAGTTTTGTGATTTCAACAATAATAAGTAAAAACTAATACTTATCCACTAATCCCAATCACAAAAACACCAAAAACACCAAGAATCAAGATGGTTTTTCTTAAAGAACACTAATACAATCAAAAACTAAAAAACCACACAAATCACTATCTTAAATCACCCCATAGCTCTTGATACCAAATGTAGAATATTGATAATCAATGAATCTATGAAGGGGTTTGTTGATTTCTAGAGAGAGAAAGTTAGAGAGAGAAAGTGAGAGAAACTATGTGAATTTTATTAAATGGAAACTAGGAAATGACAACAACCAACCCCTTTCCATGGTGGAAAGGGGTATTTATAGTTCCAAGCTAACATGGGCTTGGGCCGGTCCATGACAAGCCCATGGACCGGTTCTTACTTAACTTAATAAGCAACTAATGACTATTTGTTAACTACGAGCTATTACAACATTAATTAATATTGTGGAGTGACCGATACTTCTAATATACGTAAAACGTATTTCTAACAATTCTGAACGAAGGTGACATTCCGGATGAGTGATTATTCTGAATGAAGGATTATTCCGAATGAGCTGTTTTCAGGTTCTTTTTAGTTTCTGTTTTTAAGTTTTAATTTTCAAGCTTTACTTTTCCCTCCTTTTTCCTTTGTCGCACTTTAAGATTACTTGCCTTAGATTTATTTTAGCCTTGCCCTAGTTTAAGTTTTAGTTGCGTTTTAAGTTTGCCTTAGATAGTTTTAAGTTTGCGTTATTTACTTTTAGTTTCCATTTACTTTTCGTCACGCTTTTAAATACTTGCACGTTTATTTTAAATTAGTTTTAGATTTATTTTGCACGCTCTTTACATTTAAGTTTTGCACACTTTTAATATACTACAACGACACAACTATTTGTTTCACCAAAGAACGACTGAGTCGCATAGTTAACCAGGATCAATTCGATTAGACCAACACAACGAACTTTAATTTTTATAAGGTCAAAAGCCCAGTTATCAAATGGCGCCGCTGCCGGCTCTTTTCGTAAAGATTAACGGTTTTTTGTGAAAGACGTGTTGCTTTTTGGGATCCGTTCACTCGTGAACGTTATTTTTCGTGTCAAAAATTTTCAAAAAATCTCAAAAACATTTGAAAAATCATAAAAAGCATTTCTTTTTCAAAGTTTTTCACCAAAAATATTCCTCTTTATCCTCTATTATGTTTAATTCTTTTCTTTACCCCTCTTATTTATAATTCTTCATGGATTCGTCTTGCGTACGGTGTGGGAGACCATGGCATGGTTTTCAAACATGTCAATGGTGTACTTGTGAGCGGAGTGGTTTTAATATTGACGATACACAATTTGGATTTTGTCCATTTTGTAATTCAACAAATTCATACTTCTCCTCTTACAATACTTTCTCACCCTCACCCGTCTATGACAATCCTTATCCTCAAGATGCACCGGGTTTTTCTCCATACATGTGGTGCTATATTTGTGGGGGCCCTCACGATGCTTCTTCTTGTGATCCATCGAAGGTCTTTGAGAAAGTTTTGTGCTATCATCCCAGTGTGTATAACTTTGAGCCCCCACGTCACACCATCAATCATCAACCCTTTTGTGCACTTCCTCCTGAGCAACTTGCCACGCTTTTTGACAACTTTCACAAAGTTCAAGAAGCTTGCAACAAGATCATGGAGAAATGTCAAGCAGATCGGCAACAAGAGCAAGTATCTAACCTTAATGCTTATACTCCTCCTCTTGTGCCTCCATATTATTATGATAGTGATGACGATGAGAGTCCTATTTCTTGGAACGATGAGAATTCTATTCCTTCGCCCGACTTGCTGGCTCTGGAGCCTAAGGATTCACCCATTCCAGGGGATGAGGATCTTAGCACAATTCATGCAAAGGAATCCGACGAATTCATAAAGTCTAGTGCTGATAACCTTGTCCCAATTCCAAGTGAATCTGAGTTGACATCCGACAGTGACGATGAGTATGATGCATTTTCTTCTGATGATGTTCACTCCACCAACACTTTGGGAGAGGCTTCTTTGGCTTTCTCTAATCCTCTTTTTGATCAAGATGATGATTTTACTTCTAGTGATGACGAGTCACTATCTGATGAAGACGTTCCGAAGGAAACTTTCAAGATTTATTCGAACCCTTTATTTGATTTTGATGACGCTTACATATCCAGTGAGGTGAATCCTTTCTTTGACGAAGGGATTGAAGACATTGATAGCTCTGATTCTCTTGCTATTGATGAGCATACTTTGTTAGCCATGCCCCCTTCTATCGCAGAGGTGGAGAGATCTGACTCTATTGGAAAGGTGACGCAGGTGGAAGGTAGTTGTTCTCATACTTCTCATATTATATTACCATCTCATCCTACCGCGTGCACACCCCAGCGGGTGATGTATCGCTTTTACTCTCCTCGTTTCGTACCAGGAAATGAGGATGAGTGCTTTGACCCGGGAGGTGACAATGACCATTCTATGATTGATAACCTTACGGCTTTGCCAATTGGTCAGCATCCATTGTCTTTGGGGAATGACAATGTGATTCCTTTACCCACCCCGCCTCCCGTGAATCAAGATTTCACATACTTCTCGTATGTTGAAAGGACCTTCCTACCATTCAAGACTTATCCTCCTGCCTCTCCTTTGTTGATGTCAACCAGGAACGAGGACAAGGTCTTTGATCCCGGTATTACATTCGAGGCTTCCCCATGGACCATTTAATTCGGGGACGAGTCAGGCTCGTGACTCGGTTAACAAAAACAAGCGCTTCTTGGGAGGCAACCCCACTATCTATCTATCTTTTTCTTTGTTTTTACCATAAGTGTAGGGGAGACCCGTTGGTGTTTGCTATTTCCTCTCTTCTCATATTCAGGGATTCGAGCGCTCAATGATTCACTCTTAATGATTTTTGATTCACTATTTTCCCAGTTCTATCCTAAACTCTTTTCGATTCACTATTTTATATTTTCAGATATTAAATAGGAATCTCGTTAGTTGTCTTTTCCTTAGCGAGATTTAAACAACGTGCACAATGTCCTAAGTGTAGGGGAGTTTACTCCCACATGCTTAAACATTGAGGACAGTGTTTATATTAAGTGTAGGGGGGACTTCTATCGAAGTTAAGTGGCTTTTTCCTTGTATTTGTCCTCATTTTAACCGGAAAATCAATTTTTCGACATTTTTCAAAATTTTTGATTTATTTTGGCCTATTAGTTTTTACCTTTGTATAGTTATTTCCTTCCTTGTTTAGAATAAATTTTAATTAAGTGGTTTTATTTTTCATCGTTGTGAATCTTTTGACTCAACACGAGTTTACTTATCTAAGTTTACTCTAGCTAGTATCCTTAACGTGTTTAAGTCAAGTTTTGCTAGCCTTTTATATAGGGAGCTATAAAACGCGAAAGTCTTAACTCTCACGGGTTAAGAACAAGAACTTTTCGCAAGTTCCTATAATTGATCCTAGAGAGTCGTTTATCAAGGGAACTTTAAAACGCGATTTCTAAACTTGAAAAAGTCTAAGAATTTGCAAGATCCTATAGACGACTCGAAAACCCAAAACTTTGATTTAATAGGCTAAGCATCCACGAGTCTCATTCCTTGAGATTTTAAACTGTGGAGAACGAGAGATGATAGAGTCAATTATAAGTTTGGTATCCTTTCGTGAATTTATGTGAGTTAATTATAAGCCTATTCTCCCATCGCTTGCTAATAAATTTATATGCAATAAATAAGGTTGTACGATTTGAAAAGTTACTTAGCTTCTAGCCCAAGATCGTTTAATAGTTGCTCGGTAATGATTAGAGTTCACAGCCAAGGCATAACTTATTGAAGCGGGATGCGAAGATTGGAGAGTCTGAAAAGGCCCTAACAAGGCATGAGGGCTACATTTTTTTGCTAAAGATCCCAAGTGATGTGAAGAATCATTTATCGAAAATCAATATGAAGGATCGAGACACACGACGAAAAGCAAATACTCCCCAAAAGATCATGGAGAAGTCTATCCAAAAAGGCCCTAACAAGGTATGAGGATAAATAGATCCAAGTCCAAAAAGGAGGCGGATCGTTGTATATCAAAATCCCAAATAAAGATTGGAGAAAAATGAAGAAGTCGTGGTCCAAGTATGAAGAATCTCTCAAAACTTCAAGTGAAGAAATTCCTATTATGAAGAGAAGACCATTATTTCATGAACGCCTCTCAAGATTTGAAGTATGAAGTCGCTGCCAAATATCGTTCCGAGAAAGGTCTCAAATCGTGAAGCAAGTTATGCCAAGATATGAACTTTATGAGGTCCCGAGAAGCAGTTTTAAAAGATTTTGTCCTTTAGCTAACTATTGATTAAATCGTTCACTTTATTTTCGGCTTAAATAACTATCGAAATAAGTCAACAATGCATCCTCATGATCATTCAAGACAATAATAAAATATAAGAGATACACCTAGGAATAAGGGAGTCTAAGTGAATAATTGGCCCACATGAGTTCGTGTTAGTTTGCTAACTTATAATAACAATGATCTTGTTTTTAAGCTTGGTTTGGAGAAAGTGAAAGCTTGAGGATGATGATCATTCATGACATTTTCAAAACCCGAAGGTATGTTTTTGATTTCTTTACTTTGAATGTTTATAATTTTCTATCTTTTTAATAAAGGCCAATATGGATTGATTATGATGAAAAGTGTAAACGTGCTTTGTAACTAATGTATTGCATGAGGACACTAAAATGGTCAAGTGTAGGGGATTTGATAGGTGTGTAAACACCCATCCTTTTTACCACTTAATTACAATAATAACCGAGCCAAAACGTGTATTTTATGTCATTTATGTCGAAATTATGCGTGGTTTGTGTTTTTGTTGTGATTTAGGACGAAAAGGTAAAAAGTGGAGAAAACACGGGCATTCACGGACTTTTATCAAAGAAAAAGACGAAAGACGAATTCGAAAGATCAAGAGTGCAAAAAGAACGGAAGTCCAAGACCAATTCTGAAGATTTATCGAAGAAAAAGTCAAAAGACGGAAGTTTACTAAAAGCCGAAGAACTCAAGTCTAAACTATTGAAGAATTACAAGACGAGTTCAAAGAAATCCCGAGACAAAATCGTTAAAGTCAAAGAATTAAGAAGATTAACAAAGGATTAAGAAGATCAAGGACTAAAGCATGCAATTAAAGAAAGAAGAAAGAGGGAGGAAGCTTCCTAAGCACCTCCTTAATCTCCTCTATAAATAGGATTTATTTTCATTCATTTGTTTTTGTTGGCTAGAGTGACACTAGTTCTTCCATTTTCATTTCCTTGCACATTTAAATACATGTCATTTACTTAATTGTCAAATTTAAATACTTGTCTTGCACCTTAAATTCCTTTAATTTCAAGTAAGTTTCCTTTTAATTCTTGTCAATCTTTATTTTTATTGTTCATCTCCTATCTACCTTTCTTTAATCTTTGATCTTTATGTTTATGTTCATGTTTATGTTTTTGAGTTTTTTATTGATTAAAGTGGGTTTTTATTATTTTGATTAGTTTTGTTAGTTTTATTGTTTTGGTTTGATTGTTTATGATTAATAGATGCTATTTGATTAGTTTGATTTAATCTTGTGGTTGATTTTGTTTAGTTTTGTTTAGATTCGTATATATTTTGTTTCTCCTTGTTCTTCGTTGCTTGTTACTGTTTCCAGGAACATTCCGCATCAAGACTTAGTTCCGAATCAAGGCTTTTGTTTAGGAAGTTCCGAATCAGTAAAGTTCCGGATCAAGACAACTTCTTCCGGATCAACACCTTCATTCGGAACATTCAAAGTTCTGAGTCAAGGCTTGTTCATTCGGAACCTATTCCGAACCAGTAGAAGTTCCGAACTAAGAGATATTACGGATCAAAGGTCCTTTATTCAGAATATTATACGTTCCGAACCAAGAAGAAGTTCCGAACCAAGAAGAAGTTCCGAACCAAGGAGTTTTATTCGGAATAATTAAGTATTCCGGATCAACACTTTCATTCGGAACATTCAAAGTTCCAAATCAAGCTTGTTCATTTGGAAGTATTCCGGATCAGTGCAGAGGTGTTTCATTCGGAACATTCAAAGTTCCGAACCAAGAGAATATTCCGAATTAATTGAAGTTCCGAATCAGTAAAAGTTCCGAACGAAGGATTTATTCCGGATAAGTGACATATTCCGAATAGAGAATTTGTTCCGGATCAAGGATTTTGGTAAATATTCCGAGTGAAGAAGAGTCATTCTGAAAGAAGGTGACATTCCGGATGAGTGATTATTCCGAATGAAGGATTATTCCAAATGAGCTGTTTTCAGGTTCTTTTTAGTTTCTGTTTTTAAGTTTTAATTTTCAAGCTTTACTTTTCCCGCCTTTTTCCTTAGTCCCACTTTAAGATTACTTGCCTTAGATTTATTTTAGCCTTGCCCTAGTTTAAGTTTTAGTTGCGTTTTAAGTTTGCCTTAGATAGTTTTAAGTTTGCGTTATTTACTTTTAGTTTCCATTTACTTTTCGTCACGCTTTTAAATACTTGCCATTTACTTTAAATTAGATTTAGATTTAAATTAACGTCATTTTCATTTACGTCTTGCACATTTATTTTAAAACAACCAAAAATATTCTTTTTCACCAAAAACAATTGATTCGCATTTTGAACCGGAAATCAATTCGTTAAGACACTGAGAAACGAACTTTTTCAACCTAGCAAAATCTTAACATTAGTCCTCTTCCGCCATCTGGGTCTGGTGGTATCCTTTATATGCGTCTAAGAAGCACTTAAAGGGATATCCACATAGGGATTCCACCTTCCAGTCAATCTCCGGTAACGGGTAGCAGGCCTTGTTCAGATCTGTGAAATCTACACACATGCGCCAGCTTCCTTTATGCTTTTTAACCATGACTGGGTTGGATAACCACTCGTGGTAGTATACCTCGCGCATGATACCTGCGTCCACTAATTTCCGTACTTCATCCAATATAACTGGCTGCGTTCAGGTGCCTGACCACGCTTCTTTTGCTTAACGGGAGGATATCCCTGGCGGATTTGGAGCTTATGTTCTACTATAGCACGCGGTACACCCGTCATGTGCTTGGGCTCCCATGCGAATACATCCAGGTTTGCTTTTAGGAGAGAGCACATGGCCCTCTTGCCGCTATCTGAGAGTGTTCCCCCTATGGACACCTCTTGTTCTGGGTAATCAGGATGGATTGCTACCTTCCAATTAGGAGGTGGTGATCCGTCCTTGGGGGGACAGGTGGAACCGTTGTTGCCACGGCATGACACTCGGATGTCGGTATGATTGTGTTATAGATGGTGACAATTCCTCCTTCTACAGGGAACTTGATCATCCCGTGTGCCGTGGAGGGTACTACTCGTATGGCCAGGATACCCGGTCTGCCTATTATCCCATTGTATGGAGAGTGTGAGCGTATCACCATAAAGTTCATCCACGCCGTGGTGGAGTGTTCTTCGTTCCCAATGGTTACAAGCATACGCAGTTGCCCTATTGGCCAGATGGTGTCTCCACTAAAACCAATGAGTGGCGTCGTGGCCGGTACTAATTGGCTTCTTATTTCTGGTCGTAACTGTACGAAACAGTGTTCGTACAGTACTTCTGCTGATGAACCTCCGTCCACATACATACGGCGAATGTTGTGTGTTCCAATGCTTGTCTCGATAGTGAGAGGCGCATCAATCACGTTGCTTGCTATGATGGGAGGGAATGAGATTTCTCTGCCGCGTGAAAATTTTTGATTAACTTTCTGCCTCGTGCGGCGCTATCTGGATCGGATCATATATATCGTTGAAGGTTTGTCCTTTTGGGGATCCTTCTTGTCATACTTTTTGTTGTCTTTCCCATCCTTCCAATCCGTGACCAAATGCTTGAGTTTACCTGACTTGATCAGTGACTCAGTGTGCTTCTTGAGCTGGATGCATTCCTCCGTACCATGGCCCTTGTCGTTATGGAATTCGCAAAAACGATTTCCTTGACGACGGTCCGGCGGAGTCGTCATTGGCGGAGGTCTCGGGAAATTGGCCCCTTCCGTTAGCAAGATCTCCCGGTAGGACATCTTTAGAGGGGTAAACTTATCGTCCGGATGTCCTCCCTTGTTTTGGCTCTTGTAATCTGAGCCCCTCCCATTGTTCTGGTTGTTTTGACCGCCCGACTGTCTTCTGGACTGGTCGTTCGATCGGTAGCTGTTTCCTTTTGAAGGATAGGCCGCGGCCACCGCGGTTTCTCCCTCTATGAAGTTTCTGACCCTTTCCATGAGGTCGTCATACCTCTCCGGACGCTTGTCATTGAGACGCCTGATTAATTCCCTGTCTGTTATGGCGTGCATATAGTCGGAAATTTTCAGGAGTTCCGGCATTGTCTTTGTGCGTGTGCACTCGTCATTGAAGCGTTCAGTGAAGGCTTCGGTAGACTCCCCCGGCCGTTGCTTGACGGTTGCCAATGAGACCGGGTCCCTATTATACTTCTTTCGCTGAGTATAGTTATTCTTGAACGTGGTGCGTAATTCAGTGAAGCTATCAATGCTTCGCGGAGGAAGTCCTTCAAACCAGTCACGAGCATTGCCGATCAAGGTTGAATTGAACATTTGGCACCATATAGGCATGGGCCATCGCTTAATTTTCGCCTGCGTATCAAATATCTTGAGGTGATCATCTGGATCACCAGTTCCATCATAAGTCATGATACACGCCGGCATGCGACATTTTGTATCCTCGGAGTAATTCTGTATGCGGAGAGTAAAAGGATCTTCCCTGGGGTCTGCCCATGGACGAGTGAGCCTAGGGTCACACCACGGTTGGGAAAGGTCTTCTGCTTCCGTCTCTTCGTAATAGGGACCGTCATAGTACTCATCATTGTCGGGTGGCGATGGAGGAGTATGCCTAGCTCGGCGGCGCTTGGGCGGATGGTCATCCGAGTCCTCTCCTGATGGGCCGGGAGAAGGGGGTGGTGCCCCATCCTTTGGGTGGGGACCGCTCTTATGAGAAGAGCTAGGAACCTTCTTCCCGGTATCCATCCTATCCCACACGCTTGTGCGGCGATTAGTTCTGGTTTGTTCCAGATCTGGTCGTTCGGGTGAACCATCTGACCTCTCTCCCTCTTCACGGGACTGCAGTAGTTCCTGCATAACGCGATCCCCTATGCGTTCGAACACATTCCTAGGTTGGGGATTTTCCTCAAAGAGGTTCCACTCCTGGGGTCGTGTCCTTCGCTTCCTCTGAGTTTGAGGAGAGGTACTTGGTCCGGTACTGCCAAAGTTGAGCCTAGATTGGAGGTCCCTCCCTAGGTTTAACCTGGATGTAATTCCTAGGACGATCCTCTCGAAGTTCTGCGTGAGAACTCGAGTGAGATCTTCCTCGCTAAGTGGTTCGACCTCCACTTCTTCCTCAGTTGATGGTCTGCGCGGCTCCTTCTTAGGGGGGTTGGGCGCACTCCCTGGGTCAGGATTATCCAAGGTCGAAGTAGGCGGTGGAGTGACAGTGATCGTGCTTGTCACCCCCATGGACTGAAGACCACTTCGGTTGTTCAGTGCGCCGGCTTGTTTGCTAGGGGATCGATTGGGAATGAGCATCCCTTCCCCTAAGGACTTCCAGTTCCCAGGATTTTTGTTCCTGGGGTTTCCCTGCGGATGGCCCTTAGTCATTGAGAATTTGAGATGAGATTTTGCTCTAGCTTAGTGTAAGGGTCCCACGGATGGCGCCAACTTGTTGATACAAAAGTTGGGTGATCCTTGCTAGACCCGAATTAGGCTTAATTCGGGTTGGCTGGACTCCGGCTCCTGCACCAAGTGAATTATCTGGTTGGGATCCTGCACACTAAACAACACGCGTTAGGCTTACCGTGGGAATGTTTCCCACGATTAGACTCTGACGGGAGAGTAAGTAATCGTTTAGGGTTTATAGGAATCAGATGAGTTGAGAGTGTGAAGAATGTAATACCTTTGTGGAACCCTTGAGGGTTCCTTATATAGGCAGTGAAACCCTAGTGGGCTTGATGAGACTGTATTTATACATAGTCTCATCGTCCAAATCGAGCTTAAAAACGCTTAAAATGTCATCAAAATACCCAAAATATGCCTGTGTTTGTTCATTGTGTATTTCAGGTACGGATATCGTGAATTCACCAAAAGATCAAAGGAATCAAGCAAAAACGAACACGGGAAACGAAGCCGCACAAAGAACCGGACCCGAATCATGATTTTCCTATCAAGTCCTTGAAGTTTGAAGATTTGGCAAAAATGGTCCCTCAATAATTGAAGACTTGTCACTTAGTACCCTTGTAAATCTCAAATATTACAATAGGGTCCCTTAAGTTTCAAGAAAATATCATTTATGCCCTTGAAGAATGCAATTATAGCATAAAAAGTCCTTGGAATAGTTTTACAAAAGTTATTGTGGCCAAATTAGAAGAATTGAAAGTTTATAACAAAGGGTTTGGCTGTTTAAAGTTGTTTGACAACTTTTTGGAAACCAAGGGACCATTAGTGGCCAGACAGCATACTTATCCCACCCAACCATTGGATGACACGTCACCCTCCACTCCCCACACCAGCCAATCACACTTCCCTTTCCACCCACGTCACCATTCCACCATCCCTGCCTTTAATTAAGTTATTAATCTTTTTAAACGGATTAAAAAATTGCTTAAACTGGCGCCTTTTCTCCTTAAACAAACACTGTTCACATTATTATCCTATAAACCCTAAAACGTCCCCAGATCTTAATCACCTCAAAACAAAGGGTTTTCACCCCTAATACTCCAGATTCACAATTTACCTAAGCCTAAACCCAACCCCACTCTTATTTTTGTCCTCTCCTACACCCATGTGACATCCCTGATCTCCCCTGCCCATCACTTTCACCCCAAAACCCCATGAGGAGACAAGATAAAGGGTGGGATTTCTTTCCTTGGCCCAAAGGTTGGATAAACGGCCCTGATCATCCAACACAGCCTGGCACATCACTCTCCAAGGACAAAGATCACATGGGTCACATTTGACCCATTTTCAAGAATTCAGACTCAATGGCATTTATGGAATATTAGCCATTAGGGTTTATGTTTATTGCTTATGTTTCTAGTACCTTCCATTAGATGTATAAATAGATGACGCCTGTGTCACTATTTCTTTTGTTCCAGATTTTTTGTAATCATTTTTTCTAAGTGAATGAATATTTAAAGTGTTCCTTTTATAAAGCTTGCAAATTATCTGTGTTCCATTCTCTTGTTTTGTATTAAGTAACTCTTATTGTTTTTAAAATTCAGTTTAATATTTTAAAAGGGCATTTTCAGATTTCAAGTTTTATCTTTATCCTATCCGGATTTGAATCCCAAGTTACATGGAAGTGAAAGTGGAAGTGTAACTTGGGTATTCATCTTCCAATAGTTTGGTTTGCAAAAATTCAGCTGTTTAACATAGCTTTGGTTGAAAAAACGAATTTCTCCATATTTCCATTCTTTTTATCATTTCACTGTAGCAAAAGCTACAAGCCAAAAGCTTGTAGCTCTTGCTACTTGCTGTTTGATTATCTTGTGTTGTGTGCAGGTTACAAGAGAATCAAACAAAGTCCATCATCCATTTCTTTTCGCTTTCCAGTCATTTCTTTCTTGAAGATATTGTAACCCTGGTTTTGTTGTTGAACCTCAGCAGGGTCTCTCTACACTACTCACAAGCCCTCATAAGTCCATTAAATCCATTTAAACAAGGCCTCAGCCCAAGGTTTGGCTTGAACCCTTTTTATGAATTTTTTTGGATTTTTGAATGAAGTGTATGTGATTTTGTGATTATCTGTTTTTGCATGCTTTTTGGAATTGTTTATGTTTACATGTTACTTATTAGTGATATTATGCATGCTCAAGTAGTTTGCAATCAGTTTAGGATGATTTGAATGGCATTTAGTTTGTTAATTTTCAGTTTTTGAAATTAAAGGGTGTTTGGATTTAGGCTTTAAGAAACTTAGGGTGACACTAGGTTGATTAAAACCTGCATAAGCACACCTTATTTGTTGAAATTTAGTGTTATCAATACTTGGTTGTAAGTTTGGTTGTTAATATAGAAGATTGCATGATTACATTTTGGTAAAAATGGGAGAAAATCAGTAACTGCTCTTACAGCTTTGGTTAGTTTAATTTGTGCCTCCAATTTTGTAGACTGCTAGATTACAAGTATATTTAGGGTTGCTAATCAGTTTTATGTGACTTGGATGGTTTGTGTGCAAGTTGTGAGCATGTGAAACTCATTATTGTGCCAAACACATCAGCAAACAGCCCTAGGCCACTTTTCTGTTTATTAGCAACTGAATTTGTGACTTTGTGTGTTGTTGTTGGCTTGAACTTGCTTGTTTATTTGATTATTCTGACTCCCTACACTCCACTGAGTGTAGGGGTGCCCAATTGTCCAAGCAAATCCAAAGCATCAAGCTTTCCTAAGCTGAAACATCACCAGACATTGATTTTGCACTAGCAGTGGGAACCAAGTTGCCCCTGCTAGTGCTTGTGTTAGTACTGCTGCACAAAAAGACAGAAAGTGGTAACATGTCACTGTCACAATCTTAATTTTTTGTCTTTTGTGCACTTTTTTAGGAATTAGGACTTCATTCTTTTTCCATTATTTTTATTTTTTAATTCTTAATTTTTCTGTTTAATTAGTTTTTATATTACTGTTCATTTTATATTTTTTGGATTATTTTGCATTTTTAATTACTTTTTAATTATTCTGATTTTGTCTTTTAGTGCAGAAAAGTAATATTTTTCACTTTTAAAATTTTTGTTAGACTTAGAAAATTATTTTAAGGTTTTTAGTTTAAGAAATATTTACTGTTCACTTTTTTCTAATCATTTTTTATAATTAAATTAGTTTAATTAGGGTTTTAATATTAAACTGTTTTGTCTTTTAGTGCAAAATTTTATATTTTTCAAACTTTTTCAATTTTCTACTGTTCATTAGGGTAATTTAGGATTTTTAAAATTGTTAAATTAATTTTGGCATTATTGTATTATTTTTTATGATTATTTTAATTTAAAAATAGTTTTTAGTGATTTAAAAATAGGAAAATAGTTTTGAAAATTTAGGAAAAATACTTTTTAGTCTTTAAATAATCTAAGTGATTTATTAGTTCAATAAAATGATATTTTGGGCATTTTGTTAATTATATTTAGTTTTTGGGCTTTAATTAGCATTAAAAATTGAATATTTAATTAATAAAAGGTTTTAAAATATTTTTGTTAGATTTTTATTCTTATTTATATTATTTTAGACTTAGTTTAATATTTTAATTAATTTTTAGGTTTAATTTTTATTTTCGTCACGTTTTACGTATTTACGTTCGCGTTTTACGTCAACGTCGTAGTTTAAATCGTAGTCGTAGCTCGTCTTTACTTTTTTCTATCTTAAACCAAAAACGTCACTAATCCAAACATTGTTATTTTATATATTGGCTCATTAATACACACACCTCCTTCGAGAACGAACTTGGAATTTATTCGTCTTCACGGTTTTCCTAAATCGTGTCGATTAATACTTACCGCATTTATACTCGTCTTTCCTAAGACTTGTATATCTATAAAAAGCACTACATCAATTTTTGGCGCCGCTGCCGGGGAGGTGTTTAGTGTGCCATTACTACTAGTATCGTGTTTGTGTGAGTAGTGCGTTTTTGCTTTTCATTTTTTGGAAAGCGTGAATATCGTACATACTCATTTTTGTTATTTTTATCTATTATAGTATAATATCCAAATAAATCGTGTTTAATTTTCCTAAGTTAAACACAAATCAATCATTTTACTATATTGTAGATATATTGGTTTTCGTTTTTCTTGTGAATATATTATTACTATATTGTATCTACGTAAGAACAATAAATATACAAGTACTCCAAAAGCGTGAAAGCGCAACCTTGATTCGGGATTTCATCACTCGATCATTGTATTCGAATCTAAAGCAAAAGTTTTAAGGAAAAATAGATAAATACTTTCGTGAGGCTTAATTTCAATTAACACAAACTATAAGGTGGGTATAAGGCGGTTGTATTTCACGACCTAAAGGAAAAAGGCTCTTAAGTGCTTCGCGCCGCCTCGTTTCCTCCGCTTGCTTGTGCGTGTTTTGAGAAAGAGAGCTAATCGAGGGTTTGCCGCCCAAGTATTATCTACGTATATTATATTTGCTTGTGTTTTCAAGATTAAACCCTCTTGAACGTTTTGGTGTTCCACCAACGTTCTAAAGTCATCGAAGGCGTTCACTCCACGTGATCGTTTTCATTCTTTGAGGCTCCTTTAATCGAGAAAGTCGATTCGAGGAGAGATTTGTAGATTTGTGTCTACGTAATACAACAAAAATCCAAAAAAATTAAAAAACAATCAAAAACCAAAAAAAATTGAAAAATCGAAAAACTGCAAAAAGAATCTTCTTTGCTACCACCCATTCTACGCTTAGTGCATGCGCACTCGATCGAAGGATTATTCCAATTCTAGTGAAGCTTCGAATCGACGCAATCGTAATCGAAGGAATCGACGACGTAGACGAGAATTAGAAACCGACGTTCCTAATATCGTTGTTGAAGAGACCTTAGACGAGATGGCCGACAATCGTTCTATGATGGAATTGCTCCAAGCGCCCACCGAGGGTTATGGAGACGCGATCGTAATTCCCGCTATCGAGGTGGAGAATTTTGAGATAAAGAGCGGAATGCTTTCGTTGATTCAAGCTACGAAGTTTCGAGGTCGTGAATCCGATAATCCTCACGACCATATTCAGAATTTTGATCGTCTTTTGGCCACGAGCAAGTTTAAGAACGTCGACGCCGATGTCGTCAAGCTTATGCTTTTTCTGTACTCGCTCGATGGTACCGCCAAGGATTGGTACGAGAAAGAGCCACCTAATTCGATAGTTACGTGGAAGGATCTCGTTTCCAAGTTCGTTAATTATTTTTTCCCACCGTCTAAGACAACGTTTTTCAAAAACAAGATTACGAAATTTGAGCAAAAATCGAATGAATCTTTTAGAGACGCGTGGGATCGCTTTAAGGAATTGCTTAGGCAATGTCCTCACCATGGTTTTTCCGAGTTGCACCAAATCGATACGTTTTACAACGGTCTTAATTTTCACGAACAAGACTCGTTGAATTCCGCCGCCGGTGGCAACTTTTTGTGTAAAACTCCGAGAGAAGCTTTGATAATTATCGAAAACCGATCCAAGGTTTACCAACTCCGCAACGCACCGAGTGTTGCCAATGTCACCAATGTTAGTAGTTCTAATCGCGACATTGAGAGAGTTGATGCGAAAGTCGACAAGTTAACGAATGTGTTCACGTCTTATCTCATTGAGATGCAAAAGAAAGACGCTCCCGCTACAGTGAAAGCGGTTGAGGTTTCGTGTACGTTTTGTGGTGGACCTCATAATTATTACGAGTGTGCGGCTACGGATGGCCAAACGTCGAATGTGAGTGCGTTAAATGGAAACAACAATTTTTCAAATCAAAATAACGCGGGTCCATCACAACAAGGCAATTATAACCAAGGCAACAATTTTCAAGGAAATAATCAACAAGGAAATTTTTCGAATCAAAATCAAGGAGGTTATAATCAAGGTCGTAACATAACTTGGCAAAATCGAGATAACAATCAAGGAAACAATTTTTCAAGTGGTAATCAAGGAAATTTTCAAAGAAGTAATCAAAACCAAGGGAACTTTAATTCAAATCAAAATAGTTCGTCAAACGATTTTCAAAATTACATGAAAACGAATGAGGCTAATATGAGACGATTAGAGGGAGAAATTGGTACTTTGAAAAACGACTTTTCTAATACATTGAAATTGCAAAACACGAAGATTGAGCAAGGGCAAATTGATATTAAAAAGATGTTTTCGGCCATTATGAACAAAGCCTCGGGTTCGTCATCAAGTTCGTTACCTAGTGACACCGTTGCTAATCCGAAAGAACAATGTAAAGCCGCCTCGTCTCGTGAGAAAGGTCGTGTGATTACCGCTAACCTTGAAGGATTTCGTGTTGTTTATCCCTCTCAACCCTCGACTTCTAAGACGTCCTCTTGTTCTAAAGTCGATGGGGTGAACGTGGCGACCAAGGAAAAGAGTGCACACCCTCGTGTACCTCAAATTCCATCCACGGTTCAAAAAGAGAGCTTTGTCGACCTTACCAAAGTAACCCTTGAAGAAACTTATGCATCGATCCTTCTTAAAAAACCCAAAAGGCGTATGCCGAGAAAGGAAAAGGATCCGGGCCAATTTCTATTACCTTGTGATTTTTCCGAGATTGAGGGATGTTTAGCCCTTGCCGATTTAGGTGCTAGCATCAATCTCATGCCTCATTCTCTTTGGAAATTGATGAGATTGCCTTCGCTTACCCCCACGAACATGACAATCGAGCTTGCAAATTGTACACCTTTAATACCAATTGGAATAGCCGAGGATGTCTATGTTAGGATTGGAAAGTTTGTTTTTCCCGCGGATTTTGTTATATCCGATTACGAGTGTGACCCTAAATGTCCCATTATTTTAGGCCGACCATTCTTATCGACGGCTCGAACCGTAATCGACGTTCACGAGGGGAGACTTACTATGAGATATGGGGATGAGAAAATAGACTTTTTCGCTAGAAAATCCCAAGGGTTTAATGAGAATGAAAAAACCGAGGTTTCAAAACCTAATGATTCAAATCCTAATGATTTCAAAATGTTCACTTTAGCGGAAAGAATGAAACTTGATGCATGTTTTGAAAGAATTAAGAAAAACGGTTTTAAAGATGATGATTTTAATGATAAAGAATACGTGTACCTAATTCAAAAGGGTATGTGTAAATTTATGGATGAAAACTCACTTTGGGATGTTTTTAGCGAAACAAGTAAACCACCAATTCCGAAGGGCGACGTTAGTGCCATCACGACAAAGACCAATATGGGCTCGTCTTCACCACCTTCGAAGGACCATGACTTTGAGGCCTATACTTCTAAACCCATTGAAGTACCTCCCACTCCTAGCCCCAAACCCATTAAGGCTAAGGAAGTGGCCCAACCCAATGCAATCTCACCCATCATAGAAATGTCACCTAAGTATAGTCATTCGACTTGTAAGTCTATGGTTGTGACTCTCGAGAAATCCACTCGAGAACTTGCTCACATCGACACTTTCTTTGATGACGATGGTGATTTTGCCGAGATCGAGCATATACTTGCTAATCCGCCATCCATCTTCGAGGATTTACCCTTTGATAAATCTTCAAATGAAGAGGACGATCTCATGTCGGAAATTTCTTATGATGATGAGAATGACGACACTTTCACAACGTACTCGAATTCCGTATACGAACCTATTTTTCATCATAATCCCATTTTTAATGATGAACTCGAGAACGTTGATGACCATACCATCGATCCTCCTTCGTTTCACAATTGTGATGATGAAGAATTCTTTAAGGAGGTCGATGATTTTCTTGCTATAGACACAAGTCCCATTCTCGAGGAGTTACCTTATAAACACTCCTCATTTGAGAATGACGTTTACCACATTCGTGAGGATCTAACTTATCAACGATCCCCACAAAAGAATGATGGTTTCGTGCTTGATCGTGATCTTTTCGAGAGAGTTTCTAAGATACTCAAGGAGGGGAATGACAAACCTTGGTTTGACAAGCCTATCTTTGATGAAGAAATCGACGAGATCGACGTTCATGAGGATGACGAGTATGTAGACCCCGAGGGGGCGGTGTTCTTTATTGATCGACGTTTTGAGAATTTATATAATCCGCCACCCCCTCTCACCAATGACTTAAATGTGAGGATTTTTAGCGCGACTAATTTTCAATTTGACACGCCAAATATTTTCGACATTATTCAACCGGGTTTTCATAAAGAGTTTAAAAACGATGAAAAAGGAAAGGATTTTAAAAATGTTTTAAATGATTTTTCTACAAGTTTAACTCCGTCATCACCGCGTTTTATGAGTGCTACCACCTCGTCTACTCCTTTTGACGATGGTGTGTGTGGTCTTAGTGTGGGGGAAGCCCCAAATGTTCCCTCCCATTTCTCCACCGAGGATGAGATTTACGATCCCGGAATTGCTTGTAAAGGGAAATCTCGGTCTTCCACCGATGTAATAAATGGAAAATCTTTTCGTTTGCTTGGTGTGAGTCTACCTCGAGTAGCTCATTATATTGCCTTACCCATTGCCCCACCTTTCTACTTCTTATCTCTTTTCTTCTACCCCTTTGGGGTTTTGGCACGTGTCGAAGTGGCGTTGTTTCGTCTTTCATCCGAAAACGAGGACGCTATCTTTGACCCCGGTATACGTTTATCGGGTTATTAAAGTACTCCACGTACTTTTGGGCATTGTTTATCATGTAAGCCCCATCAAAAATGACCATACCAAGATTATCCCTAAATTATCACATTTATGGGGATTCGAGTCGAGCTTTTGACTCGGTTATCAAAAACAAGGTGCCTCGTGGGGTATTCTCATGCTTATCCTTGTAAATATTATCGCTTTCTTAGTTTAATGTAACGAAGGGACTTGTGCACTTCCAACCTTTGTTCCGTGGTTGTTTGTGATTGTGATTCATTAGGTTCATCGTCATCATTGAAGCCTCTCGTGTTCGTTTTCACGGATCACTCGAGCTTCGATCGTTGCCTTTGGAGATTCCGATATCCGATGATATCCTTTTATGTTCTAATGTTTATCTTATTAGCATAATTCATAAACGGCTTTTAGGTTATTCGTTTTACCCTTTCCATGCTCGAGATTAAGCATTCGACTTCGTCTCTAGTATGGGGGTGTTTACACCCCTAGACTCGAAACATTGAGGACAATGTTTAGTTTTAGTATGGGGGTGAGTAGATACTTCACCTTGCTCACGTCAACACGCAATCCAAAAATATTCATCTTTTTGTTATCGTTTTGTTGCAAATAAGGCTAAAAATGGCCAAATTTTAAAAAATTTTCTTGTTTTTCATAAGTGTTTAAGACACAAATGTAGGTTTTCCGATGGTGAGAATAAGAGTAATTTTTGACTCGACCGTGCGTGTTGAGCACTTAGCTTCGATTCCTTAACTCTTTAGGCTAAGTCTCTTAAATGAGGACGAGAAATGATAGAGTTATTTATAAGTCTCGTAATCGTCACAATCTTATGTGTAGTAAATATTAGCTTATTCTCCCAACACTTTTGCATAATAAATTGTTAATAAATATTGATTTGGCGGTTTAGTCACTATTGTTGGTTTCTAATTTGTTTTGGTAGCTTCCATGTAATTAAATTGGGAAACCATTAAGGTATCGCCAGCGTCACGGTTTTGAAGTATTGGCACCCGAATAATCGAAAGCTTCACCTAATAATAAGATTTCAAGTGCTCACCTAAATTAAGCAAAAATTTGAAGCTCACAAGGCCGAAAAATCTATGCCCAAATTGAAAGTGAATCAAGCCTTAATCTTCGAAGCTTTAAAGATCCAAAATTCGCTTTTAGCGTGAGGATATACGTTTTTGGCTAATAAAACCACCGATGAGGCGGATAATAAAAGGCAAGGCAAGACCGAAGTCATAATAAAAGCTTCATGGCGAGGTTGAATAAAAGATGGAGGTAAACCAAAGATAATAAGGCCCTTCCGTTAGGGGGCGTATAAAAGTCTTGGTAATAAGTCTCATGTTCAAAACCGTTATAAAACCGTGTTTATCGATCCTTCTTGTTGACTTAATTTTTTGACATCGTTGTCTACTAGGGTGAATTATTAATTTAATGATTTTGGTTACACCGTTAAGACTCTATTTTTAGACTTAATCTCTATTCACGCATAAGTCAATGATGTATCCTCGTGATCATTAAGACATAATAAAATATAAGAGATACCAAGTAGGAATAAGGGAGTTTAGGTTCGTAATTAACACTCATGAGATGTGTTCGTGTTGCTAACTTATAATAACAGTGATCTCGTTACACGCTTAGCATGGAATTGGGTGAAAATCGAGGACGATGAAATTATTTCTAACGAAGCATTCACGTGTTCTTGTTCTATGATCCCAAAAGTCACCTTACCGTGATGAAAACAATACATTATGTCTAAAACACGTGTAGTAGTTTATTTAAATTTATGTCTTGAATAAAAGTCATCATAAAATGAATTTTGGAAGTGCTATGATACTTAATTATAGCATTGCGTGGGGACACGGCAATGGTTTAGTATGGGGGAGTGATGAGACTGTATTTATACATAGTCTCATCGTCCAAATCGGGCTTAAAAACGCTTAAAATGTCATCAAAATACCCAAAATATGCCTGTGTTTGTTCATTGTGTATATCAGGTACGGATATCGTGAATTCATCAAAAGATCAAAGGAATCAAGCAAAAACGAACACGGGAAACGAAGCCGCACAAAGAACCGGACCCGAATCATGATTTTCCTATCAAGTCCTTGAAGTTTGAAGATTTGGCAAAAATGGTCCCTCAAGAATTGAAGACTTGTCACTTAGTACCCTTGTAAATCTCAAATATTACAATAGGGTCCCTTAAGTTTCAAGAAAATATCATTTATACCCTTGAAGAATGCAATTATAGCATAAAAAGTCCTTGGAATAGTTTTACAAAAGTTATTGTGGCCAAATTAGAAGAATTGAAAGTTTATAACAAAGGGTTTGGCTGTTTAAAGTTGTTTGACAACTTTTTGGAAACCAAGGGACCATTAGTGGCCAGACAGCATACTTATCCCACCCAACCATTGGATGACACGTCACCCTCCACTCCCCACACCAGCCAATCACACTTCCCTTTCCACCCACGTCACCATTCCACCATCCCTGCCTTTAATTAAGTTATTAATCTTTTTAAACGGATTAAAAAATTGCTTAAACTGGCGCCTTTTCTCCTTAAACAAATACTGTTCACATTATTATCCTATAAACCCTAAAACGTCCCCAGATCTTAATCACCTCAAAACAAAGGGTTTTCACCCCTAATACTCCAGATTCACAATTTACCTAAGCCTAAACCCAACCCCACTCTCATTTTTGTCCTCTCCTATACCCATGTGACATCCCTGATCTCCCCTGCCCATCACTTTCACCCCAAAACCCCATGAGGAGACAAGATAAAGGGTGGGATTTCTTTCCTTGGTCCCAAAGGTTGGATAAACGGCCCTGATCATCCAACACAGCCTGGCACATCACTCTCCAAGGACAAAGATCACATGGGTCACATTTGACCCATTTTCAAGAATTCAGACTCAAGGGCATTTATGGAAGATTATCCATTAGGGTTTATGTTTATTGCTTATGTTTCTAGTACCTTCCATTAGATGTATAAATAGATGACGCCTGTGTCACTATTTCTTTTGTTCCAGATTTTTTGTAATCATTTTTTCTAAGTGAATGAATATTTAAAGTGTTCCTTTTATAAAGCTTGCAAATTATCTGTGTTCCATTCTCTTGTTTTGTATTAAGTAACTCTTACTGTTTTTAAAATTCAGTTTAATATTTTAAAAGGGCATTTTCAGATTTCAAGTTTTATCTTTATCTTATCCGGATTTGAATCCCAAGTTACATGGAAGTGAAAGTGGAAGTGTAACTTGGGTATTCATCTTCCAATAGTTTGGTTTGCAAAAATTCAGCTGTTTAATATAGCTTTGGTTGAAAAAACCAATTTCTCCATATTTCCATTCTTTTTATCATTTCACTGTAGCAAAAGCTACAAGCCAAAAGCTTGTAGCTCTTGCTACTTGCTGTTTGATTATCTTGTGTTGTGTGCAGGTTACAAGAGAATCAAACAAAGTCCATCATCCATTTCTTTTCGCTTTCCAGTCATTTCTTTCTTGAAGATATTGTAACCCTGGTTCTGTTGTTGAACCTCAGCAGGGTCTCTCTACACTACTCACAAGCCCTCATAAGTCCATTAAATCCATTTAAAGAAGGCCTCAGCCCAAGGTTTGGCTTGAACCCTTTTTATGAATTATTTTGGATTTTTGAATGAAGTGTATGTGATTTTGTGATTATCTGTTTTTGCATGCTTTTTGGAATTGTTTATGTTTACATGTTAGTTATTAGTGATATTATGCATGCTCAAGTAGTTTGCAATCAGTTTAGGATGATTTGAATGGCATTTAGTTTGTTAATTTTCAGTTTTTGAAATTAAGGGGTGTTTGGATTTAGGCTTTAAGAAACTTAGGGTGACACTAGGTTGATTAAAACCTGCATAAGCACACCTTATTTGTTGAAATTTAGTGTTATCAATACTTGGTTGTAAGTTTGGTTGTTAATATAGAAGATTGCATGATTACATTTTGGTAAAAATGGGAGAAAATCAGTAACTGCTCTTACAGCTTTGGTTAGTATAAATTTGTGCCTCCAATTTTGTAGACTGCTAGATTATAAGTATATTTAGGGTTGCTAATCAGTTTTATGTGACTTGGATGGTTTGTGTGCAAGTTGTGAGCATGTGAAACTCATTATTGTGCCAAACACATCAGCAAACAGCCCTAGGCCACTTTTCTGTTTATCAGCAACTGAATTTTTGATTTTGTGTGTTGTTGTTGGCTTGAACTTGCTTGTTTATTTGATTATTCTGACTCCCTACACTCCACTGAGTGTAGGGGTGCCCAATTGTCCAAGCAAATCCAAAGCATCAAGCTTTCCTAAGCTGAAACATCACCAGACATTGATTTTGCACTAGCAGTGGGAACCAAGTTGCCCCTGCTAGTGCTTGTGTTAGTACTGCTGCACAAAAAGACAGAAAGTGGTAACATGTCACTGTCACAATCTTAATTTTTTGTCTTTTGTGCACTTTTTTAGGAATTAGGACTTCATTCTTTTTCTATTATTTTTCTTTTTTAATTCTTAATTTTTCTGTTTAATTAGTTTTTATATTACTGTTCATTTTATATTTTTTGGATTATTTTGCATTTTTAATTACTTTTTAATTATTCTGATTTTGTCTTTTAGTGCAGAAAAGTAATATTTTTCACTTTTAAAATTTTTGTTAGACTTAGAAAATTATTTTAAGGTTTTTAGTTTAAGAAATATCTACTGTTCACTTTTTTCTAATCATTTTTTATAATTAAATTAG
Source organism: Glebionis coronaria (assembly GCA_025667525.1). NCBI lineage: Eukaryota > Viridiplantae > Streptophyta > Magnoliopsida > Asterales > Asteraceae > Glebionis > Glebionis coronaria. Next base: position 488,369,912 of record CM046879.1, on the reverse strand, counting down.
TTTAATTAGGGTTTTAATATTAAACTGTTTTGTCTTTTAGTGCAAAATTTTACATTTTTCAAACTTTTTCAATTTTCTACTGTTCATTAGGGTAATTTAGGATTTTTAAAATTGTTAAATTAATTTTGACATTATTTTATTATTTTTTATGATTATTTTAATTTAAAAATAGTTTTTAGTGATTTAAAAATAGGAAAATAGTTTTGAAAATTTAGGAAAAATACTTTTTAGTCTTTAAATAATATAAGTGATTTATTAGTTCAATAAAATGATATTTTGGGCATTTTGTTAATTATATTTAATTTTTGGGCTTTAATTAGCATTAAAAATTGAATATTTAATTAATAAAAGGTTTTAAAATATTTTTGTTGGATTTTTAATCTTATTTATATTATTTTAGACTTAGTTTAATATTTTAATTAATTTTTAGGTTTAATTTTTATTTTCGTCACGTTTTACGTATTTACGTTCGCGTTTTACGTCAACGTCGTAGTTTAAATCGTAGTCGTAGCTCGTCTTTACTTTTTTCTATCTTAAACCAAAAACGTCACTAATCCAAACATTGTTATTTTATATATTGGCTCATTAATACACACACCTCCTTCGAGAACGAACTTGGAATTTATTCGTCTTCACGGTTTTCCTAAATCGTGTCGATTAATACTTACCGCATTTATACTCGTCTTTCCTAAGACTTGTATATCTATAAAAAGCACTACATCAGGGCTGTCACTGATGCTTCGGCTCCAAGGAAAGGATAAGTACCAGAATTAGATTGATTGTTATCTTCTAATTATGGTGAGTGAATATCCTCTTCTTTTGGGGTAAATCCTGTTCATAGACAGAATATGATTCTGTCTAACCCTATACCGGTCATGCCGGGCCGTGGGCCGCACACATGTGTGCGGTTATTGTTCATCTAAGCCCATAAGCTTAAATAACATTAATCCCACCCATTCGTGATGGGCCGGATGCGGGTAGTACCCGTGGGCCGGGTTTATGACCCGGCTGGGGACTATACGTCATCATTTATTATTAAAAATTAAATTTAGGGTTTTTGCAACTTTTTCATTTTTTAGATTAATTTAATTGTCATTTAATTAATCTTTAGAATTATTTTAACATTTTAAGAGTTTTTAATCATTTTTAAATAGTTTTAATTAATTTTAAAATTTTCAAAAATAGTTTTTAATTTAATTAACTCATTTTAGAGGTTTACACAGCAAAAAATCTCATTTTGGGCTTTTTGTTAATTAAATTGATTCTTTAGGCTTTAATTAGCATTAAAAAATATTATTTAATTAGATAAAAGGTTTGAGTGAATTTTGATTTTTTGTAAACACTAAATACATTAATTAGGATTTAATGCAATTTTCTAGGAATTTTTAGGGTGATTTTTAAGTTTAGTCACTTTTTACGGTTTTACGTGCATGACTTTCGTCTTAGTTTAATTTTAACCGTAACCGTCACCATTTTCCCTTTTCTTTCTAAATTTTCTTTTCTCGTAATCATAATCACAAACAGATTAATCATCTCTTTACACAACACACTAGCCTCCTTGAGAACGAACTCACTTTTGGGTCATTTACATTTGGTTTTCCTAAACCACTTGTTTAATACTTGCCCTAATTACCTTGTTTTCCTAAACAAGTGTGATTTTACAACTATCATTTTGGCGCCGCTGCCAGGGAGGCATGTTGTGTTTTGATTTGAAAATATGTTGTTTTTATATTATGCATAAGTATAATTGTGTTAGTAGAAATCTACTTATACGTATTATCGGTTTTTCGTTTTTTTGTGTGAATATTATTACTATATTGTATACGTAAAACAATAAATTCACAAGTACTCCAAAAGTATGAAAACACAACCTTGATTTGGGATTTCATCAGTCAATCATTGTATTCGAATCTCAAACAAAGAAAAAAAGGCAAAATAGATAATTACTTTCGTGAAGCTTAATTTTGAAAAACACAAACTATAAGGTAGGTATAAGGCGGGTGTTATAAAATATACCCTAAAGAAAAAGGCTCTTAAGTGCTTCGCGCCGCCTCATTTCTCTGCTTGCTTGTGCGTGTTTAGATAAAAATGTCTAATCGAGGGTTTGCCAACCAAAGGATTATCTACGTATCTATATTTACTTGGTTTCAAAAGATTAAACCCTCTTGAACGTTTTGGTGTTCCACCAATGTTCTAAAGTCATCGAAGGCGTTCACTTCACGTGATCGTTTTCATTCCTTGAGGCTCCTTTAATCGATAGATTTGATTTGAGGAGAGATTAGTATATTTTTGTCTACGTAATACATCACAAAATCCAAAAAAAAAAGTAAAAACAACCAAAAACACAAAAAAATTGAAAAAGTTAAAAACACCAAAAAGAATCTTCTTTGCTCATCCCCACATTGTACGTCACGTTTATGCTAACTCGTAATCAATCAATTCGCGCACGTAAACAAAAAACCAAAAGGAAACCACACCTAACCTTTCTAGCGAGGAATCTCCTATTGACGAACCCATCGTAGAACAAGAAGCAACCATGACTAATCGTACTATGATGGAGTTACTTCAAGTACCCACCGAGGGTTATGGAGAGGCTATTGTGATTCCCGCCATCCTCGCGGAGAATTTTGAAGTTAAAACGGGTTTGTTGTCAATGATCCAAAACAACAAATTCCGTGGTGATGAAAAGGACAACCCTCACAACCATATCCACCAATTCAATCGTCTTACCGCCACTTGCAAGTTTAAGGACGTCTCTAACGACTCGATTAAGATGATGTTGTTTCCGTATTCCTTAGCGGGGACCGCTAAAATTTGGTTAGAGAAAGAGCCACCCAATTCTATATTGACGTGGAAGGATCTCGTCTCGAAATTCGTGAACCAATTTTTCCCACCCTCTAAGACTACGCATTTGAAAAACGAGATTTCAAAATTTTCACAAGAGTATAATGATAGTTTTTCAACGGCTTGGAATAGGTTTAAGGAAATGTTACATGAGTGTCCTCATCACGGTTTTTTAGACTTGCATCAAATTGACACGTTTTTTAATAGATTGAATGATCATGAAAGAGATTATCTTAATGCCGCTGCGGGTGGTAATTTTTTGTGTAAAACGGTCGAGGAAGCATTGTTGATTATTGAGAATAGGTCTAAGGTCTATAGTCCTTGTAACACATCTAGTGTCCATAAGGCTAAGGCTTCGTCTTCACCTTCATTGTCTAATACCATCGATGCTTGCCAATTTGAGGCAAATTTGGAAAACCAAATCTTTGATAAACTTAAAGGAATTTTGATTGAGTTTAAAGTTGGTGAACAACCTACTCCTGCTATGGCTAAAGCGGTTGAGGTTTCTTGTATGTATTGTGGTGGAGGTCATGATTTCTCCGAGTGCATTACCAACGGTGGTAACACTTCGAGTGCCTCCGCGGCCACGGGAACTTATTACCAAAACGGTCAAGTTACCCGCTCTAATCAATTGACTCCACCGGGTTTTCCACCAAACCAAAATGCTAACATTTATCGAAAAATCAAGTTGGTTATCAAGGAAATTACAAGAACAATTACAAGGGTAGTTGGGTCAAAAAGTTGATGTGGCAGAAACTCAAAACGAAGAAAACATGAAGGCATTTGTTCAACGCTGACACATTGTGTCTAAGCGTTGACAAATGTAAACGGGATGCTGACAGAAGTCAAACGCTGTTGGAAATATCTATTTGGGATAATATTCAGAATATTATTTATTAATATTCTGTATTAGTTTTTTAAATAGAAGATATGCATGTTTATTTGATATTATCTCTTGTAAAACCCTAATCCTTACACTATAAAAGGAACCCAGGGTTATTAGGTTTTTCATATCTTTCATTCACAATGTAAACGTAAAGTGTGTGTTGACTAGGTGTGGGATTTAACGTATACACAACTAGTGATTGTTTGTTATTCATATAATGAACAATCCATTAGAGTAATTATGTGTTATCGTGCCTGTTAATGCAATAATGCCTAAAAGCGTTACTTGCATTTTTCGGTCTCGCTTAGTTTTGATTACGACAATATGTAAAAACAAGCATTTACGAAAACAACGAAAAACGAATCCTTGAGTTCAAGTATTTTTCATTTTACCCATTTTCACTTAAGGTATGAATAAACAAGTACTAACCTTACTCAAGTGATCAAGTGATTTAATCTTTTCTTAAAACTCACTTTTTATTAAGTGTGACAAGTTTTTTATTAAACTTTCTTTTTAAGAAAATGTTTTATTAAATTAAATACTTAAAAATTTGAAAATGGCATATTCTATTTTGATTTTGAATTTTCTTTCAGGATATTTTATAATCAGATAAGACCTCCACCACTAAAGGGCAAAAAGGGAGCGAAGTCTACTCCGACGGTTCCCTAGTGCCTGTGCGGTTCCTTATCGATAAGGAACCGCCGCCTGAGATAAGGAACCGCGGGAAGATATAGCCGTTGGCCCTTTGTCCTATAAATAGTGGACCATTCTCAGCTTTTCTCTTCACCTCTTTTGCACATAAATTTCCAGATTCAAACATACTTCTTAAATCACTCAAATCCTTGATCATTTGATTGATTACTACTTGTTTAGAAGTGAATCTATCCCATCTATCCCTTCCTCTCCAAGTGCAAAGAGAAGAATACTATCCTTGTGAAGTGTTGAGTCCACCACCAAAGATCCTTTGAAGATCAAAGTTTATACATTTGTTATTGTGTCATAGTTGTGAAGATCCAAGTAGTTGTGTCTATTTGGAAGTTGTCTATGTACTAAGCATAGTTGTGTAGATTGGTCCTAGCTACGATTAGGGCTCGACTTTTAGCTTAGAGTCGAAAATTGGTTAAGCAACGTGTACGGTTTTCTCCACCATAAGGAACTTGTTGTGTAGTGAACTCTCGAGTAAGGAGTACTCGAGGAGTGGAGTAGGAACGAGGAGTGAGCTTCGTTGCCGAACCACTATAAATCCTTGGTGTTTGGTTTGATCTTTCTTTACCCTTAACTCTTTGCATTCTTTATTCTTTATGCATATACATTAGTTAGTATTAGTTTAGTTACACTATCATTGTTCATATTGTGTATAAGAAGATTTCACATATTTCCTCAAGCCTAAGTTTTCGAAAAAGGATTTTTTGAAAACCATCTTTTAACAAGTAAATATAAGAAACTATTCAACCCCCCACCCCCTTCTAGTTTCTACAATTGGTATCAGAGCGAGGTTGCTCAAGAATTTTTAAAGTATATTGTATTTTAAAACTTGAATCGATCTATGGATTCCAACAAGTACCTAGAAGGGCAATCTATGCAAAGACCACCACCTTTTGAAACCGATAGTTTTATTTATTGGAAAAATCGATTTGAGACTTATGTGAAATCAAAAGATTTAGATCTTTGGCATGTTATTACCAATTGTGATTTTTTACCTTATCAATTTAATTAAGTTTCTAAAACAAAAGAATTGGTCACTTTTGACAAAGCTAATGAGGATACTAAAAAGAAACTTTCGAAAAATAATGAGGCTAAAATGGTGATTTATAATGCTTTACCTAAGAAAGAGTATGAAAGGATTTTTATGTGTGAAACCGCTAAGGATATTTGGAACACTCTTTTAGTAACCCACCAAGGTAATAGCCAAGTCAAAGAAATCAAAATCGATCTTCTTGTCCAACAATATGAACAATTTGTCATCTTAGAAGATGAAACTATTGATAGTGCTTTTGCTAGATTTAACACTATTATTACTAGTCTAAAAGAACTTGATGAAGGTTTTTCTAGCAAGAACAATGTTAGGAAGTTTCTAAGGGCCTTACATCCGAAGTGGAGAGCAAAAGTCACGGCGATTGAAGAATCGAAAGATCTCTCAGCTTTATCACTCGATGAACTCATAGGCAACTTGAAGGTTCATGAGATGATAATTTTGAAGGACTCGAAATTGGTGAAAACCAAGAGTGAAAGGAAGTCTCTTGCACTCAAAGCCAAGAAGGTACAAAGCGATCACGATAGTTCCTCGGATAGCGATGACGAGGAGTATGCATTGGCGGTGAGAGATTTCAAGAAGTTCTTCAAAAGACGAGGTCAACACGTGAGGCAACCCAACAATGACAAGAAACCATTCTCAAAGAATCGGTTTGCCAAGATCGAAAAAGGTGATAGGAATTGCTTTAGATGTGGTGATCCAAATCATTTCATTGTTGATTGTCCAAAGCCCTCAAGCGATAAGAATCACACGGCGTTCGTTAGTGGTTCTTGGAGCGATAGCGGTGAAGATGTTGATGACAACCCCAAAGAGGAGAAATGTCTTATGGCTCATACTTCTAAAGAGATATGCTTGGTAATTGATTTGGAACCCGACGAGTGGATTAAGGATAGTGGTTGTTCTAAACACATGACGGGTAATCGAAGTTTGTTCTCGCACTACAAAGCATATGATGGAGGTAACGTCACATTCGCTAGTAGTCTACGTGGTAATATAATTGGCAAAGGTACGGTTTCTCTTGACTCCATGACCATTGAAAATGTTGAGTACGTAGATAATTTAGGGTATAACCTTTTAATTATAGGTCAAATTTGTGACAATAAGTGTAAGGTCATCTTTTCGGAACATGACATTGAAATCGTAAAAGATGGAAAGGTCATTGGAAAAGGTGTTAGAAAGCATGGGCTTTATGTCATGAAGGTCAATAAGAAGTCAAAAGACAACATATGTCTTGCGACTATAGATGATATTTCTACTCTTTGTCATAGGAGATTAGGTCACGCTAATATGCGTTTAATTCAATCTTTAGTCTCTAAGGAGTTGGTAAGACACCTCCCCAAGATGAAGTTTGATTGTCACTTTTGTGATGCTTGCAAAATTGGAAAGCAAGTTCACTCAAGTCACAAAGCCAAGAATTTGGTTTCAACCTCTCGGTGCTTAGAGCTCCTACATATGGATCTCTTTGGACCTTCCGCCATACGGAGTTATGGAGGTGACCTTTATACCCTAGTTATAGTTGACGACTATTCTAGATTCACTTGGACTAGATTTTTGGCATCTAAGAATGAAGCTTTCGATCATTTCGAAATCTTTAGTCGAAGAATTCAAAATCAACTAGGATGTCCAATTGTCTCTATTAGGACGGATCATGGTAGGGAATTTGATAATGAAGTGCAATTTGGTGCCTTTTGTGAAGCTCATGGTATTACCCGTAACTTCTCGGCTCCTCGCACTCCACAATCAAATGGGATAGTTGAAAGGAAGAATAGGACCATCCAAGAGATGAGTAGGACGATGTTAAACGAGCAATATTTGCCTCAAAAGTTTTGGTGCAATGCCGTGGACACATCGACTTATATTCTCAACCGAATTCGTATTCGACCTTTCCTAGGAAAGACCCCATATGAGATTCTTAAAGGTAAGAAACCCTCATTGGAATACTTTAGGTTGTTTGGAAGCAAGTGATTTATCCTCAACACCAAAGACTACCTTACCAAGTTCGACCCAAAGTCTTACAAAGGTATCTTTTTAGGTTATTCCCAAACTAGCAAAGCCTACATAGTCCTCAATAGAACCTCGGGCGTAATTGAAGAATCACTTAACGTGACTTTTGATGAAACCCCTCCTTTACCCAAGACACCACCATTGGTTGATGATGACTTGGATGAAATAGAAGTAGTTAAATCCAAAGAGGTTAGAAAAATAGGAGTTGAAGACCTTAGTGTTGAAAAGGAAGTAAACATAAAGGAGTCTAAGGATCATACTCTCAGTAATATCATTGGTAACTTAAATCCAAGGACCCTAAGATCTCAAGTCCAAAACCAAAGCAACTTCTTTTGTTTTGTCTCCTTGATTGAACCAAAGAATGTTAAAGAAGCTTTGACGGATGATAGTTGGGTCATTGCGATGCAAGAAGAATTGAATCAATTCGTTGCTAATGATGTTTGGGAACTTGTTCCTCCACCTATAAGTTCTACGATTATAGGAACCAAATGGGTCTATAGGAATAAGTTAGATGAGAATGGTGTTGTGTCTCGTAACAAGGCTAGACTTGTAGCTCAAGGCTATAATCAACAAGAAGGGATTGATTATGACGAGACATATGCACCGGTAGCAAGATTAGAATCCATTAGAATCCTTTTAGCCTACTCTTGTGCCTTAGACTTTAAGCTTCAACAAATGGATGTAAAGAGTGTGTTTCTTAACGGTTTGATCAATGAGGATGTATATGTGGCTCAACCTCCCGGCTTCATTGATTTTGAGAAATCGGATCATGTTTACAAGCTTAAGAAGGCACTTTATGGTCTTAAACAAGCACCCAAAGCTTGGTATGATAGACTTAAAGCGTTTCTTGTTAAACATGAGTATACCATGGGGATGGTAGACAACACACTCTTTACAAAGAAGAAAGGTTCTCACCTCATAATCGTGCAAATATATGTTGATGACATTATATTTGGCTCAACTTGTCAAGAATTGTGTGATGACTTTGCCAAAATCGTTCATGATGAGTTTGAAATAAGTATGATGGGAGAAGTTAACTTCTTTTTAGGACTCCAAATTAAACAAATGGATGATGGTATTTTCTTTAGTCAATCTAAGAATGCTAAAGAAATGCTAAAAAAAATTGGATTAGAAGAATCTAGACAAATGAAGACCCCAATGGCCTCAAATACTAAACTCACCGTAGATGATGATTGTGAGTCGGTAGACAACACCAAATATAGAGGTATGATTGGTAGTTTGTTGTACCTAACGGCAAGTCAACCGGATATCATGTTTAGTGTTTGCCTTTGTGCTCGCTTCCAAGAGGATCCCAAAACCTCTCACCTTGAAGCGGTTAAGCGTATCTTCCAATACATTAAGGGCACTATACATTTAGGTTTATGGTATCCTAAAGAGACCAGCGTAGAAACCATTGTCTACGCGGACTCGGATCATGCGGGAGACTATGTGGACCGGAAAAGCACTAGTGGAGTTTGTACCTTCATGGGTTGTTGTTTAACTTCTTGGTTCTCCAAGAAACAAACCGCTCTTACGATATCCACCACGGAAGTCGAGTATGTGAGTGCCAGAAAAGCATGCCAACAAGCTCTATGGATGAAGCAAGCGCTTGTTGATTACGGGATTTCTCTCGATTATGTTCCCATCATGTGCGACAATAAAGGTGCTATAGACCTTAGCAAGAATCCCGTGCAAAATTCGTGAACCAAGCACATATAAATTCGCCACCATTTCCTTAGGGATAATGTTCCAAAGGGAAACATTTCGATTGAAAAGGTACCCTCCAAGGATAACTTAGCCGACATCTTCACTAATCCACTTAAGAGGGAACCTTTTAATTTCTTACGTCTAGGTCTAGGATTAATGGAACATATTCCTTAATTGCTTTCCTTTTATTGAGTCTCTTATTTTCTTTTGAGTCTTTTAACACTTTGAGTCATTGAGTCTCCTAAACTCTTCTTGAAAAATCTTCTCTTTTCCTTTTCAAAATTCTCAAAGTCTCTTTCGAAAATGGTCGAGAAATGTTTTGACATTGTTAATTCAATCTAAAAACGTTTTTCATAGATTCTTGCTATTAATCTCGAGCTTACATAATTCATATGTATGATTCTCTCAAACATAGCAAGAACAAGATAGAATCATGGAGGATCATCGTGTCGTGACTTAAGGTCTTGTCTTACACACCTCGTATGTGTTTTCTTTGTCTATCTTTTCTTTTAAGCATATCCCTATGATTAGTTAGACTAGAAAAATAAGATTTACTGAATTGAAAAATCTTCCTTCACCACCAAAACACAGCCTCTGTAGGCGGTTCCATATATGAACCGCGGTCCCTTAGCGATAAGGAACCGCCAGAAGTGATAAGGAACCGCGTATAGTGCTTCCTTTTTCGGGTATTTCTGAAACTCCAAATTTGTTCCAACACTTGTGGGAATCTTTGTTTCAATCCTTTGACCACCCTAAAAATAACCTGAGCCTTCCCTATTTAACCATAAGCATTTTGCCATACTTCACATCCCAAAATGTCTTATTCTCCTAATGAAAGCCTTGATTCTCCTCCATTTTCCCCAATTGCTTTCAATCCCAACTCACCCAAGAACACTTTCAATCCAAATTCACCCAAGAACACTCTTAATCACATTTATCCTACCAAGAATGTTGATTGTGGAACATCTTTTCTTCCACCACCACCCTTTAGTGTTCTTCCTCCTTCTCATGATAATGTCATGCACCATGGGACATATTGTCATTGTTGTCAATATTAACATCTTGCTATGGCACACATCTATGAGGAGTTGAGCTACATCAAGAGTCTCTTAATCAAGCCCCCTCTTCACTTTAATTATGAGATCTCCACCAAGCCACCACCACCATCTTCTGCCGCTACCTTGTCTTTCATATAAGCATTGGTTGCTTATCCACAAGACACCTAATTCAAGCAAATCTTAGAATTCTAGATTAACTAGGATTAGATTTATGCTTTTGGCTTGTTTCCTTTTTCATACATCTTTGTATGATTGTTTAACATTACTTCACTTGGATCTTAGTCTTTGTGTTTTCTTCTCCTTTTATTTTATTTTTTTGTGACCTATAGCTATCTCTTGTTGGTTATTTCTTTTGTTCAACTAACCCTTCTATGTAGCTTGTCACCATATCTCGATTCCTCGGTGCCCCAAGCAAGGGGGAGTAAGCACCAACGGGGAGTCTTTGCAAAGTCCATCTCTTCAACACCGACTTGTGCAACCTTTTTGCTTCGACAAAGGGGGAGAAATGAATAAACTCGTCTTCGAAAATCTTGTTTTTGTGTGATTGAGTTTATGTATTGTCGGAATAAAAAAGGGGAGATTGTTAATGCAATAATGCCTAAAAACGTTACTTGTATTTTTCGGTCTCGCTTAGTTTTAATTACGACAATATGTAAAAACAAGCATTTACGAAAACAACGAAAAACGAATTCTTGAGTTCAAGTATTTTTCATTTTACCCATTATCAATTAAGGTATGAATAAACAAGTACCAACCTTAATCAAGTGATCAAGTGATTGAATCTTTTCTTAAAACTCACTTTGTATTAAGTGTGACAAGTTTTTTATTAAACTTTATTTTTAAGAAAATGTTTTATTAAATTAAATATCTGAAATCTTGAAATTGGTATATTCTTTTTTGATTTGGAATATTCTTTCAGGATATTTTATAATCAGATAAGACCTCCACCACTAAAGGTCAAAAAGGGAGCGAAGTCTACTCCGGCGGTTCCCTTGTGCCTGTGCGGTTCCTTATCGATAAGGAACCGCCGCCTGAGATAAGGAACCGCGGGAAGATATAGCCGTTGGCCCTTTATCCTGTAAATAGTGGACCATTCTCAGCTTTTCTCTTCACCTCTTTTGCATATAAATTTCCAGATTCAAACATACTTCTTAAATCACTCAAATCCTTGATCATTTGATTGATTACTACTTGTTTAGAAGTGAATCTATCCCATCTATCCCTTCCTCTCTAAGTGCAAAGAGAAGAATACTATCCTTGTGAAGTGTTGAGTCCACCACCAAAGATCCTTTGAAGATCAAATTTTATACATTTGTTGTTGTGTCATAGTTGTGAAGATCCAAGTAGTTGTGTCTATTTGGAAGTTTTGTATGTACTAAGCATAGTTGTGTAGATTGGTCCTAGCTACGATTAGGGCTCGACTTTTAGCTTAGAGTCGGAAATTGGTTAAGCAACGTGTACGGTTTTCTCCACCATAAGGAGCTTGTTGTGTAGTGAACTCTCGAGTAATGAATACTCGAGGAGTGGAGTAGGAACGAGGAGTGAGCTTCGTTGCCGAACCACTACAAATCCTTGGTGTTTGGTTTGATCTTTCTTTACCCTTAACTCTTTACATTCTTTATTCTTTATGCATATACATTAGTTAGTATTAGTTTAGTTACACTATCATTGTTCATATTGTGTATAAGAAGATTTCACATATTTTCTCAAGCCTAAGTTTTTGAAAAAGGATTTTTTGAAAACCATCTTTTAACAAGTAAATATAAGAAACTATTCAACCCCCCCCCCCCCCCTTCTAGTTTCTACAGTGCCTAAACACCTTGTTAATGTGTCGTGTTCTAATTCCGCTTTGATTATCTAACCATATGAATATGATGCATTCCTAGTAGCTAAAAGATTCAAGGAAACTTAGGTTTCCACAGTTGGTATCAGAGCCTCGTATCTCGCTTTTCTAGGACCAACAAGGTGTTTGTATATTGAGAAGAAAAGAAAAATCCGTCTAGGGTTTTGCTGGACGTTTTTGTGTGTGCAGCAGTATTCAGAAGGTCATAACTTTTTATTGAACCGTTGGATCGCCACGAAATTTTATGTGCGTGTTCTACACACGTATATCTAGATATCCACTGGATGGATTGTCGAGATTTATCCCCAAGAAAAAGTTATTAAGCATCGAAGTCAGCAGTGATCATATGCTGTTTTCTGTGAACACTAATAGTAAAAACGCGATTTTTCCTTCGTTAACCGTTGGATCATCGTGAAATTTTTGATGTAGGTTCTTGACACTTGTGTCTAGGATATAACCAAAGGGATCTTCGATCTGAGTTCACATGAAGAAGATATTTAGATGTCGAAGTTCACTGCAGTTTATGGTTTTCACATAAAATCATGATTTAGGGTTTGTAAAACCCTAGATCGATTAGCCGCTGACATGTGTTATGTAGACGCTGATAGATGTTGGTATGACGTTGATAGATGTTGGTGTAACGCTGACAAGGCATGGATGAGACGTTGATGGCCAGGCGCTGACAAGTACAAAGTTGGCGCTGACAGGAATAAATTTAACGCTGATAGGAAAGCGTTGACACTTGTTGTCCGATATATACATTTTCAAACGCTGACAAGTGTTGTCCGATATTGGACAACACACAGTGTTGATATATTGGATACAGGAGGATATTGGACAACAAAAGGAATAGCTGTTGTTTAGAAAATTGGAAGATTTTGGCACACAAAAAGAGGTAATTACACACCAAGGTACATGGGGTCTCCGTGTTTATACAGAATATCATTATGATATTAATGGATCGGATATTTTTAAAGGGGTCAATGATTTTTCTAAGTTAGCACCAATTAGTGAAGAATTTGATTGATATTAGATTTGATTATGTAATCGGGGTAGCCTTGTAAAAGAGTTATCCGTCTAATGGCTTTTACGTATGATATGAAGATATTATTTCATTTAAGATTATTCATGAAGAGGTGTTGGCTTAAGGGGAAGAATTATTATGGTAACTTTGATGCTTGAAGAAGATTTTCGCGAGGTTATGTTCTATCATATCTTGAAAGTAATTAGCAAGAAAACTAACTTTCAAGATAACTTGTTTGTGATTTTAATGGTTGGTGACGAAGACTTGTCATATCTAGCAAAATAGGATTTCTATCACTTGAAGGAGTTACATTATCGTGCTCAGTGTCTCACAGAGGATGAGGATTTTGACAATGGGATCGAGGTCTAATTATACTTTGTGCCATGAGTATAAGTTCTTTATCACATGGATAGTACAAGACGTGGAACATAGGTTTGGGTTACTCTACTTCTACATCAAGAATATTTTATTTATTTTTCTTCAAGGTCATTACATAGAGCCTATATTTGGAGAATCTTCGATTGCATACATTGTTTCCTTCCCTATTGATGTGACAAAAAGGGGAAGACATACATGCTAGACTTGAGGGGAAGCAATTTGAAGATGATGTACCACTTACAAGAGATACACAAAGAGTTTTGCCGACATCAACTAGGAGAAGATTGTTGGGTCAAAAAGTTGATGTGATAGAAACTCAAAACGAAGAAAACATGAAGGCATTTGTTCAACGCTGACACATTGTGTCTAAGTGTTGACAAATGTAAACAGGATGCTGACAGAAGTCAAACCCTGTTGGAAATATCTATTTAGGATAAATATTCATAATATTATTTATTAATATTCTGTATTAGTTATTTAAATAGAAGATATGCATCTTTATTTGATATTATCTCTTGTAAAACCCTAATCCTTACACTATAAAAGGAACCAAGGGTTATTAGGTGTAAAACCCGCATGCTTTTACCATGCATAGTACCTTAAGTTCGTACGTACTAGTCAAAAACTTTCCTAATATAGCATGATTACGATTACGTGTTAGGAGTTTATGTATTACGTACGTGTTAGAACACGATAAGTATTTTATTTGCACAATCACGTAATAATTATTTAGCAATAATTAATCACGAACATACGATCACGAAATCACGAGCGTAATTAAAACACGAGCTATTATTAATTACGTATATATATTTAATACGAGCGTAGTTAAATATATAAGAGTATGGTATTTACGTAACGAGAACATTTAAAACACGAATATAATTAAACATAAACGAGTACTAAAAAACAAGACACGAAACGAGGTACGGGAACCCCACGGGGGAGTCCCTACCCGCGGCCAAACAAGGGTAATGGGCCAAGCCCATTACCAATTTTACTAAAAGGGGGTTAAGTAATTTTTACTACTCAAAAATTACTTTACAGAAGATTTCAGGAAAAACCTAAAACCCTCCCCTTTCTCCTTCTTTGTGCCGCCACCTACAAACCACCATAGAAGGTGATTTTGATCTTTGATCTTGTTGATTTATTGGTTGTTCGTGTTTGTTCTTCACCCTCTTGATCCACGAACAGGGTAAAACCTTTTTTTACCTTTTCTTTTTAATTAATCTTTTATTTAATTATGAACACGTGATGCTTATATAAAAACACATTAATTAAACATAGATCTAACATGTTTTGATCATTAATTAATCAAAGGGGTCGATCAAAGGGGTGTTTGTTTTGGGCCGCAAGGTACAACCGACCCCAAGGGGGGGGGGGGGGGTTCGGTTTGTTTTAGCCGACCACCACCAAGACCTTTTTGGTCTTGGTTGGTGCGTGTGGGTCCCACGGCAGCAAGGGGGTACCTCGATTTGGTTCGGGGTACGGTGTTGTTTCATATGCGGTGCATGTTTTTAGGCTTAGATCCGGATCATGATTATGTTAGTTGTTTATGTTATAAACTTATGTTAAAAATTAAATTAATAAAAAGATGAGATTAATTTAATAACATGACTTAGGTTAATTAATTATTAATAATCATGACTTATTTTTAACCTAAGTATTTATAATATTAAGACTTATAATTAATTAATTATTTTAAAAACCATGGATATAATTAATTAATTAAACATGACTTAGGTTATATTATTAGTATTTAATAATACATATTTTAACCTAAGAATCTAAAATATTTAATTAAAAACATGTCATACTTTAATTAAATATTATAACCTATAGTTTAATTAAATTACATGAAATAATTATTAAACTATATAATATATCATATGACTTAGGAAATAATCATGAAAACACTTAGGCTTATTTACTTAGCTTATTTAACCAGCTTATTTCTAATTATGGAAACTTTCTATTTTTAGAAACTTAATTAAATAAGGCAGCTAATTTATTTATGGAAACCAGCTATTTTTAGGAACTTATTTATTTAAGGCAGCTAATCTATTTATGGAAACTTATTTAATTAAGGCAGCTAATCTATTTATGGAAACTTTCTATTTTTAGAAACTTATCTATTTTAAGCAGTAAATCTATTTTTGGAAACTTTCTATTTTTGGAAACTTTCTATTTTTGGAAACTTTCTATTTTTGGTAACTTTCTGTTTTTTGAAACTTTCTATTTTTGGTAACTTTCTATTTTTGGAAACTTTCTTTTTTAGGAAACCTGCTATTTTTGGAAAGTTACTTATTATTACACAGTAAGTATAATAACACATGAAATATCAGAAATACTTAATCAGATTGAACAGAATATAAGATTTAACACAGTTTAAGGCTTTAAACAGTGTAAAATAGTAAGAACACATAAATAAGCTAAGACATGATATAAAACCAGCTATGTATGTAGTAAGCAGATACTTATTTCATGTACGTATTTATGTAGCACTAGTGTTTCGGAAGTAGGATTCTCGCAGTTCATCGTTCTCGTTCACTCGACATAAGGTACGGATTCCCGTCCTTTCAGTATGGACATTCTTTCCTTATTAGGATTTCCCCGTATGCAGCCAACTGTTTTCCCGTAGTATAAGTATGAGTTTGATTGCTTATGTTTAAATATGATTACCTATAGCCGTATACATGCATGACCAGTTTCACCTAGTTATGGAGGTACCATAACCATAACATTAGAGGCACTGATGTTATGACTTCACCACGGCGGAGTGATTGCTCGTGGCGTCCCTTCAGCTTGGCCATTTATTTATATTTATCATGTGGGGCGTATGGGTGCATCCTAGTTACACGTTTTTATTCAGGATTACATGGTGAATGTGGTGTGTGCCTTGCATCCTTCACAAGGAGCTGATCCCTCCTACCCATAAAAACCAGTATATTAAATTAGAGGCAGCCCCTCTAATTTGCATGATGAGGTCACCCCTCCAATTATTCATGCACGGTGGATTTTCATGACCTATATTGGCTAAATGGTAAAATATGACAAACAGTTTTTATAAGATAAACATAAGACTTTCAAACTATAAAACCAGTTTTATTAAGACTTAACCAGGTTACTCGGGACTTAGTTTCTTCCGCTGTTATTATGTTATATGCTTATCCTATTCATGCTTTATTGTACATCTGTGCACTGAGCGTATTGCTCAGCCGTTTTCCTTTTCTATGTTCCCAAAACGGAAGGTAATCAGGGACGCTCGTAGACACTAAGAGTACGTGCATATGGACTGGAAGCTGTCTAGCCTTCTTTACATTATGCATTTCCTTTCTTTATGATACTTATGCTTTGGACATTATTTCGTCCTTTTCCTTTACTATACTATGTTTGTGTGTGATGAGCTTTACTTTTGGACTACCGATGTTTGATTCCGGTATTTTCCTTTATATGGTCAAGTAATGTTTAGACATTTTACCTTGTATGCTTTGATGACACGCCATAATTACTGTGATATTTCCATTTCCAAAATGGGGTGTTACAATTATGGTATCAGAGCCAAGGCTTCGACCTGTAGGCTCTCAAATATGACCTGTGATTAGTGGGTAGTCACTACGGTCTTCCTAGAACTGACAGTTGTTTTCATGCATTCATCATTTTTAAGCATACATATATATGTCATTGTTACAGAGTTTTTGACTAAGTAATGGTTGGTACAGGACTGGCCCTATTTAGTCGCATGTGTTTTATCGAAACTTTTAGATTTGGGACCGACCCATAGGCGTCCCCTCGCTATGTCTTTTGTTTTGGGTGAACTGACCAGAGGCGTTCACTCTCGAGCATACAAAAGTTTTCATAAAACTACATCATGCATTCATACACAAAAATTTTCTTGCATAAAATTTTTCTCGTGAAATTTTAGTATAAATTTTTTTTCATGTATATATTTATATTCTATGTTTTGAACTGTTTAATCATATGTTTTATGTTATACTGTCAGATGGTTCTCACACGCGAACAGGAGCAGCTCAATGCTGCAATTCAGGCTGCCATGCAAGCCTTGCTTCCTCAACTGAGGAATGACATCCGTGCTGAAGTCTAAGCTGCCAACAATCAGCAGCAGAATCAGGCACCTCCTCCTCCTCCTCCTCCAGTGACATTAGCAGTATGGCTGGAGAGATTCAACAAGCTCCGCCCTCGAGCTTTTGAGAAGACAGATAGCCCCAGCGATGCTGAAAGCTGGTTGGCTCACATTGAGAAGATCTTCAACGCTATGGGCTGTGACCCCGCATACAAGGCGAGGTTGGCATGCTATCGGTTCGAAGGCGATGTACTTAACTGGTGGTTAGCTTTGATGCATTCTGAAGGTGGTGACGAGTGGGTTGCTGGTTTGACTTAGGCTCAGTTCAAGGACAGGGTGATGGAGCAGTTCTTTCCCAAGGCTGAGCAGGACAAGCTCAAGAGAGAGTACCATGGGATCCGTCAGAGAGCTGGGGAGAATAGCAACGAGTTTATACAGCGCTTTCTTCGCTTGGCTGGTTTCCTTGGTGCGGCAGCAGGTACTCCTGAAGAGCAGGCGCATCACTTCAGATGGGCTCTTCGCACATCGGTCGCAAACAATCTGGTGTGTGCTACGTTCAATACTGTAGCACAAGTGTCCGATGCAGCACGAAAACTGGAGATGCTGCAGGAGAGGGATGAGTTCGGGGAAGCTGAAAGACCCGACAAGAGGTAAACCTTCGTATTCAAGCGGTGATCAATCCATATACTTTCCATATGTCAATTATTCATCTCTTAAACTGTATCTTCCAGGCAGAAAACTGGGGACCGGTCTCAGCCGGCTACTCAGCAACAGCCTCATCAGCCCAAGGGAAATGGTCAGACTAATGACCGATCTGCTATGGATAGGCGTGGCGGTAATGACAATTACCGTAACAATGTCGGGCAATCCAACAACAGCAGGTCCTAATACTTACGAAATTTCTTATGTTTTACGTTATAACTCATATTCTGACACTTTAGCAAACTTCTACCAGGAACCATGGAAACGGTAGGGACCAAAACCAGAGAGGTTCGCAGCCTAGTCCTCTAGCTATCACTGGTATTCAATCTTACGATTATCCGCTTTGTCCTTTGTACCCAACTATCATGTCTTATGTAAAATGTTTTATCAGGTCCTCAGCCAGCTAGAGCACCTGCTGGAGGATACACTCATCCTCTTTGCTCTACTTGCCACCGTAGGCACCCAGGACCATGTCGCCGTAATACTGATGCGTGCTTCAAGTGTGGTCTCCCTGGCCATATTATGAAGGATTGCCGTAAAGGCGAGATGGAGGGTACATCGGGACATGCTGATACCAAGCCGCCTCCTACTGCCGGGCGTGTCTACACGACATCTCGAGACCAGGCCAACAAGTCTACAGGTACCATCACTGGAATCTTGTATATGTATGGTCGCGTTGCATGTGTTCTTTTCGATACGGGTGCTACTCACTCGGTTATTTCTACTGCTTATGCTAAGAACATTAGGATGCCTCCCTTGCCACTAGAAAACAGGCTTACTATTTCCACGTCTTTGAGGGACTCTGTATTAATCACCCATGTATACAAGAGTCTTCCCCTAGAATTTGATGATAAGGTTCGACCTGTCGACGCACTTCCGCTGGACATGAATGACTTCGGCATGATTTTGGGCATGGATTGGCTATCCAAATATCATGCTACTATAGACTGCCATTCATATCGAGTTATCTTCGGTGATGTCAATGCACCAGAGTACATTCATAATGGGTTCATACCCGGACGGTCTGTACAAATCATATCCACCCTGCAAGCGCGTGCACTACTGTCACATGGCTGCGAGCGTTATCTAGCTACGGTTCACGACATGGATGTTGAATCTCCATCGATTCAGGATCAACCAATAGTGTCGGAATTCCAAGACGTGTTTCCAGCAGAACTTCCAGGCATACCACCTGCACGAGAAGTGGAATTCAGTATCGAGCGGGTTCCAGGAGCTGAACCAATCTCCAAGGCTCCTTATCGCATGGCTCCCATAGAGCTGAAGGAGCTAAAGGATCAACTACAAGAACTTCTTGAACGAGGTTTCATTCGACCGAGCGCATCTCCATGGGGCGCACCGGTTTTGTTTGTTAAGAAGAAGGACGGCAGTATGCGTCTTTGCATAGACTATCGCGAGCTCAACAAGATTACCATTCGGAATAGATATCTACTGCCACGCATTGACGACCTGTTTGACCAACTCCAAGGGGCCAAACACTTCTCCAAGATCGATCTAAGGTCAGGCTACCATCAACTACGGGTCAAGGAGCAGGATATTGCTAAGACTGCCTTTCGTACCCGTTATGGCCACTACGAGTTTGTAGTTATGCCATTTGGCCTAACAAATGCTCCAGCAGTGTTCATGGATCGGATGAACAGAATCTTCCATGAATTTCTGGACAAGTTCGTCATTGTCTTCATCGATGACATCCTGATTTTCTCAAAATCCAAGGAGGAACACGAAGACCATCTTCGTACAGTACTACAGATTCTTCGCCAGAAGCAGCTGTATGCTAAATTCTCCAAGTGTGAGTTCTGGTTAGACAAGGTGGCATTCTTAGGTCACACTGTATCAGCAGAAGGAATCACTATGGATCCAGCGAAGGTTGAGGCCATCACTAAGTGGCCGAGGCCGACATCAGCGACAGAAGTCCGTAGTTTCTTAGGCTTAGCTGGCTACTACCGTAGGTTCGTGGAGAACTTTTCCCGCCTAGCACTACCATTGACCAAACTGATGCGGAAAGGGGAGAAATTCGTCTGGACTGAAGATCGAGAGAAGAGCTTTGAAGACCTGAAGCAGAAGCTAGTATCTGCACCTATTCTTACTCTACCATCTGGTACGGGTGGATTTCAAATCTACAGCGATGCATCGGGGAAGGGACTTGGCTGTGTTCTCATGCAACATGGGAAAGTGATCGCGTACGCTTCACGGCAGCTTAAGCCTTATGAAGAGAATTACCCCACGCACGATCTGGAACTTGCTGCAGTCGTGTTTGCATTAAAGATATGGAGACACTACTTATATGGAGAATCATGTGACATTTTTACGGACCACAAGAGCTTGAAGTACATCTTCACTCAGCGTGAATTGAACATGAGGTAGAGGAGATGGTTAGAGTTGTTGAAGGATTATGACATTATGATAGGTGTGTAAACACCCATCCTTTTACCACTTAATTCTGGCTAAAACAAGACCAAAACGCGTATTTAATATCATTTGTTTGGAATTATGCGTGGTTTTTGTGTTTATTGTGTTTTCAGAGCTAACCGGATGAATATTGAAGAAAATATGGGATTGCACGGGTTTTATGGAAGAAAAAGACTCAAGACGAAGTCTATTGTCCAAGAGATGCAAAAGATTTGAAGTCACTGGGCCTATTTGACGATTTATCGAAGAAAAGGACCAAAGATGGAAGATTTACATAAGTCGAAGAAACTCAAATCTATTAAATGAAGAAATTAAAAGACGAGTTGAATTTAATCGACGACAAATCTCGAATCAGAATCGAAAACGTCAACTTTTCTGAAAAGACGAGAAGACAAGAAGAACGGGAGAAAGCCCACTCACCAACCAAAGGGGACACCTATAAAAGGAATCCCCCTCACACTTTTCATCCAGTTTTTTAGTTTTTCTTTTCCCCATCTTTTTCTCCCTTCTTGTTCGTAGGTATCACCAACACCACTAGGGTGTTTGGTGATTTTGATCTTTGTTTTTCAATCTTGTAATTTTAATCCTTGTTTTGTGATTGTTAAAACCTTAATCATTCAATATATCAATCTTTCATTTTATCTTGTTCATCATCATCTTTTATTTCAAGTTCTTAAGTCTTTATTTGGTTGAGTTTTGATTTTAAAAAGTTGTTGAAATTGTGTTTTTACTGTTGGGATTTGTTGCTTATGGTTATTAGATGATTTGTGGTTAATTTGGTAAAACCTTTTTGCTTATTTAGCTCGATTTTGGATTAAAACGTATCTCCCTGTTTTTCTGCATAAGTTACTGTTCTTGAGAATTCCCAAGTTCCGGATGAACAAAATCTTCCGAATGAACCAAATGTTCCGGATGAACTAAAACTTCCGAATGAACTTAAAGTTCCGTATGAACAAAGTTCCGCATGAGCTAAGAAGTTCCGAATGAGTTTTCTTTCCAAAAGTTCCGAATAAGTTTTTAAAAGTTCCAAATGAATTCCCTTTCAAAAAGTTCCGAATAAACTTCCGAGTCAAAAGTTTCGGACGAAGTTCCGGATCAACAAGTTCCGAACGAAGTTCCGGGTGAACTTCCGAATCAATCTTCCGAATCAAGTTCCGAGTGAAGGTTCCGAACAAAGTTCTGGATCAACTTCCGAGTGAAGGTTCCGAGTAAACTTCCGAACGAAGTTCCGGATCAAGGCTTCCGAACCAACTTCCGGGTGAAAAGTTCCGAATCAAGGTCAAACTTCCGAATCAATTTTCTTTGAATATTTTTAAGAGTTACTGTATTACTGTTTCTTACTGTTTCTTTATTTTAATTTTAATTTTAATTCTAGTCTTATTAATTGTCATTAAATTAATTGTTTTTGATTTTAGTTTTCATTTTAATACATTTAATCTTTTTAGTAGATTAGGAAACTAAAACCCCTTTTTTAGTAACCAAGAACAATCATTCCACTTAGAACCAAGATCAATTCGAGAGGATTTCGAGAGAATATAGATAACCCCATACAAAAAGCTAGTATCAAATGGCGCCGCTGCCGGCTCTTCTCGTTAAGATCAAAAGTTTTTTGTGAGAACTTGGATTTTGGGATCCGTTCCCCGTGAACGTTACTTTTTCATAAAAATTTTCAAAAATCCTAAAAAAGTAAAAAACATAAAAAACCAAAAATATTTTGCTTTGTTTTTCTCTTGTTAGTTCTTTTGCAGGTGTATGCGCACTCGATCCTATCAAGAGCCCGAGCCTCTCGATAACTTAGACATGGCCGGTGTACAAAACAACAATAACATACCACCTCCAAACAACAATAATAACAACAACAACCCACCTTTCAACAACATGAATAACAACAACAACAATGAGCCTCAACCGGATAATCGCCCGATGATTGAACTGCTGCAAGCTCATGTAGATGGCAACACTGATCCAATTGTCATACCTCCAATTGCCGCCAACAACTTTGAGCTCAAATCAGGCTTTATCCAGATGGTCTCTGCTCAACCATTATTGGGGCGTACCATTGATGATCCACATGACCACATCAAGAGATTCTTACAACTCACTAATACGGTCAAGTTCAATGGTGTTCCACAAGAGGTAATCCCTCTACAACTTTTTCCCTTTTCTTTAGAGGGACAAGCCCGGCATTGGCTTGCTAAGGAACCGCCACAGAGTATTCTCTCGTGGACGGATTTGGAGACCAAGTTTATCAATTACTTTTTCCCACCCTCTCGTACTACCGCTTTGCGGAATGAAATCATAAATTTTGAACAAAAGTACGATGAGTCGTTCAGTGAATCTTGGGATCGTTTTAAAGATCTTTTAAGAAAATGCCCACAACATGGTTTTACCAAAGTGCATCAAATTAACACTTTTTACAATGGTTTAAGCATGAGTGACCAAGATTCACTAAACAGTGCCTCGGGGGGTAATCTTGTGGCTAAGACTTCCAATGCTGCTTGGGATATCATTGAGAATAAGTCTCGTGTGCAAACCAAGAGTGTTCGGACCACTGTCGCTAGTGCTAGTACTAGTGACAGTGACAAGCGACTTGACAAAATCACTACGCTTCTTGAAACGCTTGTTACCCACACCGTTAACAACACCAACAGCAACAACGCTAAAAACGCTCAAGTCAATGCTGTTAGCCAACCATGCGAGATATGCGGGGGTCCTCACTCTTACACCACTTGTACCGCCACCCAAGACTACCCTTCTGAAAATTTGAATGCAGCATATGGAACCTATCCGCAACTTGCTTATCAAGCTAGACCTCAAGGTGACCGTAATTTGCTTAGCTACCGCTCAAACAACTACCTCTCACCACCCGGTTTTCCTCCAAACAACCCAAACCAACAACAAAACCTCAATCGCCCTCCTCAACAACAACAACAACCTCGTACACCATACATACCTCCTTACAAACAACAACAACCACCTCAACGAAACAACCAAGTTTACCAGCAACCTGCTTATCAACCACCCGCATACAATGCTCCTCCCAACCAACCCACCGCATTACACCACGAGGTTGCAACCTACATGAGGACCAATGATGTGATCGTGGAAAATCTCCAACAGGAAGTGCGCAACTTGAAAGCAGACCTGGTCAAACAAGGGAACGATCTGAGAGCTGACATGAGAAACACGTTGGATAGTCAAACGAATGACTTGAAGAACATGATGGCTAGTTTTTTCCAAGGTAATCAACCCTCTTCTTCGGGTACTCTTCCGAGTAACACCGTTGCGAATCCAAGAGGGGAGATGAAAGCAATCACTACTCGCAGTGGCAAAGGTACCAAGGAACCCGAGCTTCCTATACCTCCACCGGTGGTTGTGACTAAGGAGAACGAGTCACCTGCTCCTATTCCTCATTCTTCTCCTTCCCCAATTTCTCCACCTCTTACTTCTACCCCTCCTCCACCCAAGGATGTGAGTGATCCTATTCTCCCAAAGCCTTCCTCTTCTTCCAATATACCTTATCCATCTAGGTTGAGGAAAGAGAAGCTCAAAAGCAAGGACGATATTCAAGTTTCGAACTTTCTTAAAATGTTCAAACAACTGAATTTCAATATCTCCTTCGCTGAGGCTCTCGCTCACATGCCTAAGTACGCAAAAATGTTTAAAGATCTTCTGAGTGACAAGGAAAAACTTCTTTATATTGCCAACACCCAACTTAATGAGAATTGCTCTGCAGTGCTCTTAAGGAAATTGCCAACCAAGCTTGGTGATCCGGGTCGTTTCTTAATCCCTTACAATTTCCCGGGAGTAGAGAATTGCATGGCCCTAGCCGATCTAGGTGCCAGTATTAATCTAATGCCTCTAAGCGTTTGGAAGCAATTATCTCTCCCTGAGCTAGTCCCAACCAAAATGACCTTGGAATTAGCTAACCGTACGGTTGCTTATCCAGTGGGGATAGCCGAAGACGTCTTTGTAGGAGTCGACAAATTCACTTTTCCTGCCGATTTCGTCGTCGTCGACTACGAGATGGACCCTCGTGTTCCCTTGATCGTGGGTCGTCCATTCCTGAGGACCGGTCGCACTCTCATCGATGTTGAAGCCGGTGAGCTTATCATGAGAGTGGGTGACGATAAAATCGTCTTCAACATGGGAAAGTTGTCTAAACAACCTTATTCATACGAGAGTGTTAATTGTATTGACGTTCTGGATGAGGCTTGTGAAGAACACTTTAATGATGCTTGTAAAAATATTCCTACCTCTCTTCCCAATGTTGAAACCGTTTCCTCTATTGATTCATCACTGTCTCTATTTGGAGAAAGTGATTTGTTTTGGAACAATCTTGAAGCCACCATGGGAGATGTGAACTTAGCTAATGATGATTCTCCCACCGATGGGGATGAAGACATGCATTTCTTTGATAACCTTCTCAACGAAGACAATCTTTCTCCACCATCTCCTACGGTTATTGCTATCGATACTCCGACTTTGAAAACGCCTCCCATCGAAAATCCTCCGGATTTAGAACTTAAGGAGTTGCCGCCCCATCTCGAGTATATGTTCCTTGAAGAAGAGAAGAAGTCGCCCGTCATTATCGCGAAGGACTTGAAAGATGAAGAGAAAACTCGCCTCATCGCCGTGCTTAAAAATCATAAGAAGGCTATTGCTTGGAAAATCTCTGATATTCGCGGAATTGATCCTCACTTCTACACACACAAAATTTTCATGGAGGACGACTTTAAGCCCACAATTCAAAGCCAACGAAGGGTGAATACAAAAATCCATGAAGTCATCAAAACAGAGGTTATCAAACTTCTTGATGCGGGTATGATTTACCCTATTTCGGATTCACCATGGGTTAGTCCAATCCATTGTGTGCCCAAGAAGGGCGGAATAACCGTTGTTCCCAATGAACACAACGAGTTGATTTCCACTCGTCTCATTACTGGGTGGAGAGTTTGTATAGACTACCGCAAACTCAATGATGCCACGAGAAAGGATCATTTCCCTCTACCTTTTATGGACCAAATGCTTGAACGTTTAGCAGGTAATGAATATTACTGCTTTCTTGATGGTTTCTCGGGTTATTTCCAAATACCCATCGATCTCCAAGATCAAGAGAAGACAACATTCACTTGTCCCTATGGCACATTTGCGTACAAAAGGATGCCTTTTGGCTTATGTAATGCCCCCGGGACTTTCCAAAGGTGCATGTTAGCTATCTTCCATGACATGGTTGAACAAACCATGGAAGTCTTCATGGATGATTTTTCGGTCTTCGGGGATTCCTTCTCTTCTTGCCTTGCCAATTTGGAACGTATGCTTAAGCGGTGCGAAGACACTCGCCTTGTTCTGAATTGGGAAAAATGCCATGTTATGGTAAAAGAAGGCATCGTGCTAGGACACAAGATCTCGAAAGCCGGTCTTGAAGTAGACCGTGCTAAAGTCGATGTTATCGCTAAGTTGCCTCCACCTTCAACCGTGAAGGGTGTGAGAAGTTTTCTGGGTCATGCGGGCTTCTACCGTCGATTCATCAAAGATTTTTCTCAAATCGCTCGCCCGATGACCCACCTCTTGGAAAAAGATACTCCTTTTATCTTTTCCAAAGAGTGTCTTGAAGCCTTCAACTCGCTTAAGGATAAGCTAACTAAGGCACCCGTCTTGGTTACCCCTAATTGGGAGCTGCCCTTTGAGTTGATGTGCGATGCTAGTGATTTTGCTATTGGAGCGGTTCTGGGACAAAGAGTGAACAAACACTTCCAACCAATCCACTGCGCTAGCAAGACAATGACAGGGGCACAATTGCATTATACGACAACCGAAAAAGAGCTTTTAGCTGTTGTTTATGCCTTTGAAAAATTTCGCCCCTATCTTGTCCTTTCCACCACAATCGTTTACACCGATCATTCCGCGTTGAAGTACTTGTTGACAAAGCAAGATTCCAAACCAAGACTTCTTCGCTGGGTTTTGCTACTCCAAGAATTTAAAATCGAAATTCGCGATAAAAAAGGAGCTGAAAACCTAGCCGCGGATCATCTCAGTAGACTTGAGGATCCTTACCAAGGGGATCATCCGAACAAAGAAATCAATGATTCTTTTCCCTTGAAGACCTTAATGTCTATTAATTCGAATTCTGATGAAACCCCGTGGTTTGCGGACTTTGCAAACTACTTAGCGGGTGGAATTCTCAAGGAAGGGTTGACGTCCCAACAAAAGAAAAAGTTCTTCACCGACATTAAGACTTACTTTTGGGACGACCCTTATCTATTCAAACAATGTGCCGACTTGATTATTCGCGATGTGTTGATGGACCGGCAGCTTTTGAAATCCTTGATGCTTGCCACAAAGGACCCACCGATGGTCACTTTGGTCCCAACTACACCGCCAAAAAAGTGTTTGACTCGGGATTTTATTGGCCCTCCATATATCCTGACGCTCACAATATGGTTAAACGTTGTGAGGCTTGCCAAAAACAAGGCAAGATCACACATAAAGACGAGATGCCTCAGAATTTCATACAAGAATGTGAAATCTTTGATGTTTGGGGTATCGACTTTATGGGGCCATTCCCTTCTTCTAAAGGAAACAAATACATCCTTGTAGCCGTTGACTACGTTTCTAAGTGGGTTGAAGCCAAAGCTTTACCTACTAATGACGAAAGGGTGGTTTGTAACTTTTTAAAAGCTCTTTTCGCTAGATTCGGTGTGCCTCGTGCCATTATTAGTGATCGTGGGACTCATTTCTGCAATGAACAATTCGCAAGAGTCATGGCTAAGCACGGTGTAAATCATCATCTTTCCACCGCCTACCACACACAAACTAATGGCCAGGCTGAAATATCCAACCGAGGACTAAAACGAATTCTTGAAAGGATCGTGGGAGAGCATCGTGCCTTATGGGCTGATAAACTTGATGATGCTTTGTGGGCTTTTCGTACTGCATACAAGACTCCGATTGGTTGTACACCATATCGTCTCATGTACGGGAAAGCGTGCCACCTCCCCATTGAGTTGGAGCACAAGGCTTACTGGGCCTTGAAGTGGGCTAATTTTGATATCAACAAAGCCGGTGACCTACGCAAGATCCAACTCAATGAGCTGAATGAACTCCGGAATGAGGCTTATGAAAATTCTTTGATCTATAAGGAAAGGACTAAGCTCATTCACGATTCTAAGATTAAGAACCGAGAGCTCCATGTTGGAGACAAAGTCTTACTTTTTAACTCTCGGTTGAAAATCTTTTCGGGCAAGATGAAATCTCGTTGGTCCGGCCCATTCACCATTGCCCAAATTTTTCCATATGGTACTCTCGAGCTCGCTCAACCTGATGGACCGAATTTTAAGGTGAATGGCCAACGAGTGAAGTTGTACTTTGGTAAGGACACCTCTCAGGAGGTGATTCCATCCCTCACCACGTTTCCCATGAACTAATTTTGGGACGAGTCAGGCTCGTGACTCGGTTATCAAAAACAAGCGCTCCTCGGGAGGCAACCCGAGTATCTATCTTTTTCCGTTTAACCTCCTAAGTGTAGGGGACCTCTATAGGTGTTTGTATTTGTGTGGTGATGTGATTACAGGGATACGTTCACTCTTGGAATCTCTGAAGAACCGTGTTCCCGTGTTATCCGAAATCCAGTTCTATCTCTCAACTATCGTGATTCAATTTTCTTCATACTCACATTTGAAATTGATCACGTTAGTCGTCTCTTCCTTAGCTTGATTTAACCAACGTGCACAATGTCATAAGTGTAGGGGAGACTTCTCCCACATGCTTAAACATTGAGGACAATGTTTATCTTAAGTGTAGGGGGGACTTCTATCGAAGTTTTAAGTGGACTTTTCCATGAAAATGCCTTCATTTAACCGGAAAATCCTATTTTTCAACATTTCTCAATTTTTTTATTAACTTTGGCCATTTTGTCGTAATTTTTAAATTTTTATCGTTGCTTTCATATGTATATATTCCGCAATAAAGTCAAAAATATAAATAAAGTGGTGTAGCTAGTTTAGAAATCTTTGACATATTAGGCCCGTTGCGCGTTTATTTTGACTCAACCCGAATAGACTTATCCAAGTTTATTCTAGCTAGTATCCTTAACCATGTAGACCTTAATTGGTTTATTAGGCTAAGTATCCACGAGTCTCATTACTTGAGATTTTAAATTGTGGAGGACGAGAAATGATAGAGTCAATTATAAGTCGGTATTCTTGCACAAGCTCAGTTGGTGTAATTATTTGCCTATTCTCCCATCACTTGCTAATAATTTATCTGCAATAAGTAAGGTCGTACGATTTACAAAGTTACTTAGCTTCTAGCCCAAGATCGTTTAAAAGTTGCTCGGTAATGATAAGAGTTCATAGCCAAGGCATAACTTATGAAGCGGGGCGCGAAGATTGGCGAGTCCGAAAAGGCCCTGACAAGGCATGAGGATTCCATTTTATTGCTAAAGATCCAAAGTGATGTGAAAAGCATTATTCCCAAAGTCAATATGAAGGATCAAGACTCACGACGAAAAGCAATCAACTCCCATAAAGATCATGGAGAAGTCTATCCGAAAAGGCCCTAACAAGGTATGAGGATAAATAGATCCTAGTCCAAAAAGGAGGCGGATCGTTGTATCTCAAAATCCCAATTAGAGATTGAAGAAATAATCATGAAGTCGTGGTCAACAAAGTTGGAGTACCCCTCAAAAGTCTCCAAAGTGAAGAAACTCTATTACGATGAGAAGACCATTATCTCTAGAACGTCTCTCGAAGATATGAAGTATGAAGTACATGCCAAATATCGGCCCGAGAAAGGTCTCAAATCGTGAACCGAGTTATGCCAAGATATGAACTTTTTGATATCCCGAGAAGCAGTTTTAAGAGATTTTGTCCTTTAGCTAACTATTGATCAAATCGTCCTACTTTGCTTTCAACCTTAATAAACTATCGAAATAAGTCCAAAAATGCATCTTCATGATCATTCTAAGACAAAAATAAAATATAAGAGATACACCTAGGAATAAGGGAGCTTAAGCATATAATTAAGCCATGTGTGTAAGTGTTTGATTTACTAACTTATAATAACAATGATCTCGTTTTTAAGCTTAGTTTGGGGAACGTGAAACTTGAGGGTGATAAATCTTCACAGCACCAAAGCCCTAATGTAAGTTATTGATCTCTTTACAAGTTATTTCCATGTAGCTATTTTCAAGAGAAAATGGTTTTCTATCCTTTTGTTTACTTTAAAGCTTTTAATTTCTCTTAGTACTTTAACTTTTGTTTAGTAGTAATTTAATAAGGCCAAGGTTGATTGATTATGGGAAAAGTGTAAATTTGCTTTATCACTAAGCATTGCATGAGGGCATGGCAATAGTTAAGTGTAGGAGATTTGATAGGTGTGTAAACACCCATCCTTTTACCACTTAATTCTGGCTAAAACAAGACCAAAACGCGTATTTAATATCATTTGTTTGGAATTATGCGTGGTTTTTGTGTTTATTGTGTTTTCAGAGCTAACCGGATGAATATTGAAGAAAACATGGGATTGCACGGGTTTTATGGAAGAAAAAGACTCAAGACGAAGTCTATTGTCCAAGAGATGCAAAAGATTTGAAGTCACTGGGCCTATTTGACGATTTATCGAAGAAAAGGACCAAAGATGGAAGATTTACATAAGTCGAAGAAACTCAAATCTATTAAATGAAGAAATTAAAAGACGAGTTGAATTTAATCGACGACAAATCCCGAATCAGAATCGAAAACGTCAACTTTTCTGAAAAGACGAGAAGACAAGAAGAACGGGAGAAAGCCCACTCACCAACCAAAGGGGACACCTATAAAAGGAATCCCCCTCACACTTTTCATCCAGTTTTTTAGTTTTTCTTTTCCCCATCTTTTTCTCCCTTCTTGTTCGTAGGTATCACCAACACCACTAGGGTGTTTGGTGATTTTGATCTTTGTTTTTCAATCTTGTAATTTTAATCCTTGTTTTGTGATTGTTAAAACCTTAATCATTCAATATATCAACCTTTCATTTTATCTTGTTCATCATCATCTTTTATTTCAAGTTCTTAAGTCTTTATTTGGTTGAGTTTTGATTTTAAAAAGTTGTTGAAATTGTGTTTTTACTGTTGGGATTTGTTGCTTATGGTTATTAGATGATTTGTGGTTAATTTGGTAAAACCTTGTTGCTTATTTAGCTCGATTTTGGATTAAAACGTATCTCCCTGTTTTTCTGCATAAGTTACTGTTCTTGAGAATTCCCAAGTTCCGGATGAACAAAATCTTCCGAATGAACCAAATGTTCCGGATGAACTAAAACTTCCGAATGAACTTAAAGTTCCGTATGAACAAAGTTCCGCATGAGCTAAGAAGTTCCGAATGAGTTTTCTTTCCAAAAGTTCCGAATAAGTTTTTAAAAGTTCCGAATGAATTCCCTTTCAAAAAGTTCCGA
The DNA here is from genome assembly GCA_025667525.1 of Glebionis coronaria. Taxonomy (NCBI): domain Eukaryota; kingdom Viridiplantae; phylum Streptophyta; class Magnoliopsida; order Asterales; family Asteraceae; genus Glebionis; species Glebionis coronaria. The sequence continues at coordinate 488,338,768 of CM046879.1, read as the reverse complement.
ATAAACTTCCGAGTCAAAAGTTCCGGACGAAGTTCCGGATCAACAAGTTCCGAACGAAGTTCCGGGTGAACTTCCGAATCAATCTTCCGAATCAAGTTCCGAGTGAAGGTTCCGAACAAAGTTCCGGATCAACTTCCGAGTGAAGGTTCCGAGTAAACTTCCGAACGAACTTCCGGATCAAGGCTTCCGAACCAACTTCCGGGTGAAAAGTTCTGAATCAAGGTCAAACTTCCGAATCAATTTTCTTTGAATATTTTTAAGAGTTAATGTATTACTGTTTCTTACTGTTTCTTTATTTTAATTTTAATTTTAATTCTAGTCTTATTAATTGTCATTAAATTAATTGTTTTTGATTTAAGTTTTCATTTTAATACATTTAAACTTTTTAGTAGATTAGGAAACTAAAACCCCTTTTTTAGTAACCAAGAACAATCATTCCACTTAGAACCAAGATCAATTCGAGAGGATTTCGAGAGAATATAGAGAACCCCATACAAAAAGCTAGTATCACATTAATCTACAGTATCATCCCGGAAAGGCAAATGTAGTAGCAGACGCCCTTAGCAGGAAGTCCGGAATGATCAACAGCATTAGAATCGAAGAGGAAATCATAAGAGACTTGGAGCGACTAGACATCAAGATCATGATACGTGGACAGCACGGTTACTGGGCTAATCTTAGAGTAGAACCCGAGTTACTATCTAAGATCAAGGAAGCTCAAAAGGATGACGGAGAAATATGGGCGATAATACAGAATTTGGAGAAGCAGACAGAATTCAGAGTAGATGCAGATGGTATCGTATTCAGGGCACTAGACTTTGTGTTCCTGATGACCAAGAACTCCGGGAAGCTTTGCTAGCAGAAGCTCATAGCTCCCCATTCTCGATACATCCTGGTTCAACTAAAATGTACCATGACATCAAGCAGTACTTTTGGTGGAGTGGTATAAAGCAGGATGTGGCCACTTACGTCTCCAAATGTCTTACCTGCCAGCAGGTTAAGATCGAGCATCAGCGATCTGGCGGTCTTCTTCAACCGTTAGACATTCCAGAGTGGAAGTGGGATAAAATCACCATGGATTTTGTTACCGGTCTTCCGCCTACCAAAAGGAAGCACGATGCAATTTGGGTTATCGTTGATCGACTTACCAAATCAGCTCATTTCTTACCGATCAGCAAGGAAGATCCGGTAAGTAAACTCGCAGATACGTATAGACGAGAGATCATGAGACTCCACGGTGCACCATCCAGCATCGTCTCAGACAGATATCCTCGATTCACTTCGCGCTTTTGGAAAAGTCTGCAGAAAGCTTGGGGTACACAACTTAAGCTTAGCACGGCCTTTCATCCTCAAACGGACGGACAGTCGGAGCGAACCATTCAGACATTGGAAGATATGTTTAGGTCATGTGCGTTGGAATGGACGGGTGATTGGGACGAATACATCTGTTTGGTAGAGTTTACGTACAACAACAGCTGGCACGCGAGCATCAAGTGTGCTCCATTTGAGATGTTGTATGGCAGGAAGTGTCGCGCCCCAATCTGCTGGGATCAGGTTGGCGAGCGAACACTCGAAGGACCAGAGATCATAGATATGACAAATGAGAAGATCGCAGTAGCTAGGCAGAAAATTCAGGAGGCACGGTCACGTCAAAAGAGTTACACCGATAAGCATCGTAGGGATTTACACTTTAACGTAGGAGATCACGTCTTCCTTAAGGTTTCGCCGGCACGTGGTGTTAGACGCTTCGGGATTAAAGGGAAGCTCAGTCCTCGTTTCATCGGACTGTTTGATATCATTGAACGAGTCGGTGAAGTATCTTACCGGTTGGCGTTACCTCCGCAGCTTTCGCATGTGCACAATGTGTTTCATGTGTCCTTACTCAGAGGGTACCAATATCATCCCCTTCACATGGTTCAGTATCCGCTGGAACAGATACGTGAAGATCTCACTTTTATAGAAGAACCCGAACGAGTTCTAGACAGACAAGAACGAGTCATGAGAAAGAAGACGATTCAATTCGTCAAAATTCTATGGAGGGATCATACCGAGCGGGAAGCCACTTGGGAAACAGAGGAGTCTATCCGGGCTTCTTACCCTCATTTCGTATTTTGAATTCGGGTATGTTCTTCTTTTCCAGTTTACTTTATCTATAATTCGGGGACGAATTATTCTTTTTAGGGGGGAAGAGTTGTAAAACCCGCATGCTTTTACCATGCATAGTACCTTAAGTTCGTACGTACTAGTTAAAAACTTTCCTAATATAGCATGATTACGATTACGTGTTAGGAGTTTATGTATTACGTACGTGTTAGAACACGATAAGTATTTTATTTGCACGATCACGTAATAATTATTTAGCAATAATTAATCACGAACATACGATCACGAAATCACGAGCGTAATTAAAACACGAGCTATTATTAATTACGTATATATATTTAATACGAGCGTAGTTAAATATATAAGAGTATGGTATTTACGTAACGAGAACATTTAAAACACGAACATAATTAAACATAAATGAGTACTAAATAACGAGACACGAAACGAGGTACGGGAAACCCACAGGGGAGTCCCTACCCGCGGCCAAACAAGGGTAATGGGCCAAGCCCATTACCAATTTTACTAAAAGGGGGTTAAGTAATTTTTACTACTCAAAAATTACTTTACAGAAGATTTCAGGAAAAACCTAAAACCCTCCCCTTTCTCCTTCTTTGTTCCGCCACCTACAAACCACCATAGAAGGTGATTTTGATCTTGGATCTTGTTGATTTATTGGTTGTTCGTGTTTGTTCTTCACCCTCTTGATCCACGAACACGGTAAAACCTTTTTTTACCTTTTCTTTTTAATTAATCTGTTATTTAATTATGAACACGTGATGTTTTTATAAAAACACATTAATTAAACATAGATCTAACATGTTTTGATCATTAATTAATCAAAGGGGTCGATCAAAGGGGTGTTTGTTTTGGGCCGCAAGGTACAACCGACCCCAAGGGGGGGTTCGGTTTGTTTTAGCCGACCACCACCAAGACCTTTTTGGTCTTGGTTGGTGCGTGTGGGTCCCACGGCAGCAAGGGGGTACCCTGATTTGGTTCGGGGTACGGTGTTGTTTCATATCCGGTGCATGTTTTTAGGCTTAGATCCGGATCATGATTATGTTAGTTGTTTATGTTATAAACTTATGTTAAAAATTAAATTAATAAAAAGATGAGATTAATTTAATAACATGACTTAGGTTAATTAATTATTAATAATCATGACTTATTGTTAACCTAAGTATTTATAATATTAAGACTTATAATTAATTAATTATTTTAAAAACCATGGATATAATTAATTAATTAAACATGACTTAGGTTATATTATTAGTATTTAATAATACATATTTTAACCTAAGAATCTAAAATATTTAATTAAAAACATGTCATACTTTAATTAAATATTATAACCTATAGTTTAATTAAATTACATGAAATAATTATTAAACTATATAATATATCATATGACTTAGGAAATAATCATGAAAACACTTAGGCTTATTTACTTAGCTTATTTAACCAGCTTATTTCTAATTATGGAAACTTTCTATTTTTAGAAACTTAATTAAATAAGGCCGCTAATTTATTTATGAAAACCAGCTATTTTTAGGAACTTATTTATCTAAGGCAGCTAATCTATTTATGGACACTTATTTAATTAAGGCAGCTAATCTATTTATGGAAACTTTATATTTTTAGAAACTTATCTATTTTAAGCAGTAAATCTATTTTTGCAAACTTTCTATTTTTGGAAACTTTCTATTTTTGGTAACTTTCTATTTTTGGAAACTTTCTATTTTTGGTAACTTTCTATTTTTGGAAACTTTCTATTTTAGGAAATCTGCTATTTTTGGAAAGTTACTTATTATTACACAGTAAGTATAATAACACATGAAATATCAGAAATACTTAATCAGATTGAACATAATATAAGATTTAACACAGTTTAAGGCTTTAAACAGTGTAAAATAGTAAGAACACATAAATAAGCTAAGACATGATATAAAACCAGCTATGTATGTAGTAAGTAGATACTTATTTCATGTACGTATTTATGTAGCACTAGTGTTTCAGAAGTAGGATTCTCGCAGTTCATCGTTCTCGTTCACTGGACATAAGGTACGGATTCCCGTCCTTTCAGTATGGACATTCTTTCCTTATTAGGATTTCCCCGTATGCAGCCAACTGTTTTCCCGTAGTATAAGTATGAGTTTGATTGCTTATGTTTAAATATGATTACCTATAGCCGTATACATGCATGACCAGTTTCACCTAGTTATGGAGGTACCATAACCATAACATTAGAGGCACTGATGTTATGACTTCACCACGGCGGAGTGATTGCTCGTGGCGTCCCTTCAGCTTGGCCATTTATTTATATTTATCATGTGGGGCGTATGGGTGCATCCTAGTTACACGTTTTTATTCAGGATTACATGGTGAATGTGGTGTGTGCCTTGCATCCTTCACAAGGAGATGATCCCTCCTACCCATAAAAACCAGTATATTAAATTAGAGGCAGCCCCTCTAATTTGCATGATGAGGTCACCCCTCCAATTATTCATGCACGGTGGATTTTCATGACCTATATTGGCTAAATGGTAAAATATGACAAACAGTTTTTATAAGATAAACATAAGACTTTCAAAGTATAAAACCAGTTTTATTAAGACTTAACCAGGTTACTCGGGACTTAGTTTCTTCCGTTGTTATTATGTTATATGCTTATCCTATTCATGCTTTATTGTACATTCGTGCACTGAGCGTATTGCTCAGCCGTTTTCCTTTTCTATGTTCCCAAAATGGCAGGTACTCAGGGACGCTCGTAGACACTAAGAGTACGTGCATATGGACTGGAAGCTGTCTAGCCTTCTTTACATTATGCATTTCCTTTCTTTATGATACTTATGCTTTGGACATTGTTTCGTCCTTTTCCTTTACTATACTATGTTTGTGTGTGATGAGCTTTACTTTTGGACTACCGATGTTTGATTCCGGTATTTTCCTTTATATGGTCAAGTAATGTTTAGACATTTTACCTTGTATGCTTTGATGACACGCCATAATTACTGTGATATTTCCATTTCCAAAATGGGGTGTTACATTAGGTTTTTTATATCTTTCATTCACAATGTAAACCTAAAGTGTGTGTCGACTAGGTGTGGGATTCAATGTATACACACCTAGTGATTGTTTGTTATTAATATAATGAACAATCCATTAGAGTAATTATATGTTATCGTGCCTAAACACCTTGTTAATGTGTCGTGTTCTAGTTCTGCTTTGATTATCTAATCATATGAATATGATGCATTCCTAGTAGCTAAAAGATTCGAGGAAATTTAGGTTTCCACAATAACAACTATGGGACTAATAATCAAGTGCAAAACAAGAACCAAAATCATGATTTTCAAAACAACAACAACAAGGGTTTGCAAAACTTGAAAGATCTTCCAAATGAATTTGTTGAATATGCAAATGGAAACGATGCTAGATTTGATAATATACAAAGGGAGATCATTAGTCTAAGATCCGAGTTTAAAAATGATTTGAAAAAAGAGTTGAAAAACGAGCTTGTAAATGAACTCAAAGTTCATACAAACAAAATGGAAAGTAATGTGCAACGGTTACAACAAAACCAACAAAAGATGGAACAAGGGCAACATGAAATAAAACAAGAGATTCTTAAGGCCGATAAGAGGCAATCTATCTTTAAGGATAAAATTTCATCTATGTTTGAGGCTATAATGTGTAAACCGTCTTCTTCGAGTAGTCTTCCTAGTAACACCATATTGAACCCTAAGGGAGAGATGAAAGTGATTACCACACGTAGTGGTAAGACACTTAAGGAACCGACTCCTCAACCAATTGCTCCTACGGAGGAAGCAATAGAGGAAGAACCAGAGGTGGTGGTCAAAAAGGAGCATATCTCAAGCCCACGAAGTACCGCTCAAACTACACCTACGGTTGACCCATTACCATCATTGGAACCCGAGATTCCAAAGGCTATGCCTATGCCCCAACCCACACCACCCTTGCCTTACTCTTCAAGACGTAACAATGAGAAATTGCAAGCACGTGACAATTACCAATTTGAGCTCTTTTTGAAAATGTTTCGTGACATGCATTTTAACATAAGTTTTGTCGACGCCTTGGTCATTATGCCTCGATTTTCCGCTAACTTTAAGAGTATGTTGAACAACAAGGAGAAAATGAAAAAGCTATCTAGTTGTTCATCGGTTTATCTTAACCGCATTCCTCAAAAAGTCGGTGATCCCGGTAAATTCTTGATTCCATGTGCAATTCAAGATATGGAAGAAAGCTTCGCCTTGGCCGATCTTGGTGCTAGTATTAACTTGATGCCACTTGCAATCTACAAGTCTCTCAATCTTCCTAATCTTACTCTGTTAATGCAATAAATTCCTAAAAATGTTACTTGCATTTTTCGGTCTCGCCTTGTTTTGATTACGACAATATGTAAAAACAAGCATTTACGAAAACAACGAAAAACGAATTCTTGAGTTCAAGTATTTTTCATTTTACCCATTTTCACTTAAGGTATGGATAAACAAGTACTAACCTTAATCAAGTGATCAAGTGATTTAATCTTTTCTTAAAACTCACTTTTTATTAAGTGTGACAAGTTTTTATTAAACTTTCTTTTTAAGAAAATGTTTTATTAAATTAAATATTTGAAATTTGAAAATGGCATATTCTTATGTGGTTAAGAATATCCTTTCAGGATATTTTTTATATCCAGATAAGACCTCCACCACTAAAGGACAAAAAGGAGCGGAGTCTAGTCCGGCGGTACCTTAGCACCTAGGTGGTACCTTATCGATAAGGTACCGCGGGCTAAGATAAGGTACCGCGGGCAGAACTAGCCGTTGGCTCCTTTGTCCTATAAATAGTGGACCATTCTCAGCTTTTCACCTCACCTCTTTTGCACATTTATTTCCAGATTCAAACCCCTTTTTTAATCACTCAAATCTTTGATCATTTGTTTGATTATTACTTGTTTAAGAAGTGAATCTTGTTCTTCCATCCGTTCCTCTCCAAGTGCAAAGAGAAGAACACTATCCTTGTGAAGTGTTGAGTCCACCACCAAAGATCCATTGAAGATCTAATTTTATACACTTGTAGTTGTGTCATAGTTGTGAAGATCCAAGTAGTTGTGTCTATTTGGAAGTTGTGTATGTACTAAGTATAGTTGTGTAGATTGGTCCTATCTACAATTAGGGCTCGACTTTTAGCTTAGAGTCGGAAATTGGTTAAGCGACGTGTACGGTTTTCTCCACCATAAGGAGCTTGTTGTGTAGTGAACTCTCGAGTAAGGAGTACTCGAGGAGTGGAGTAGGAACGAGGAGTGAGCTTCGTTGCCGAACCACTATAAATCCTTGGTGTTCGGTTTGATCTTTCTTTACCCTTAACTCTTTACATTCTTCATTCTTTATGCATATACATTTGTTAGTATTAGCTTAGTTACACTATCATTATTTATTCTTTGTGGATATATTTTTGTTAGTATTAGTTTAGTTACACTATTGTTCATATTGTGCATAAGAAGATTTCACATATTTCCTCAAGCCTAAGTTTTTGAAAAAGGATTTTTGGAAACCACATTTTAACAAGTAAATATAAGAAACTATTCAACCCCCCCCCCCCCTTCTAGTTTCTACAATTGGTATCAGAGCAGGTTGCGCAAGAATTTTTAAAGTATATTGTATTTTAAAACTTGAATCGATCTATGGATTCCAACAAATACCTAGAAGGGCAATCTATGCAAAGACCACCACTTTTTGAAACCGATAGTTTTATTTATTGGAAAAATAGATTTGAAACTTATGTGAAATCAAAAGATTTAGATCTTTGGCATGTTATTACCAATGGTGATTTTTTACCCTTTCAATTTAATGAAGTTTCTAAAACAAAAGAATTGGTCACTTTTGACAAAGCTAATGACGATACTAAAAAGAAACTTTCAAAAAATAATGAGGCTAAAATGGTGATTTATAATGCTTTGCCTAAGAAAGAGTATGAAAGAATTTTTATGTGTGAAACCGCTAAAGATATTTGGAACACTCTTTTAGTAACCCACCAAGGTAATAGCCAAGTCAAAGAAAGCAAAATCGATCTTCTTGTCCAACAATATGAACAATTTGTCATCTTAGAAGATGAAACTATTGATAGTGCATTTGCTAGGTTTAACACCATTATTACTAGTCTAAAAGCACTTGATGAAGGTTTTTCTAGCAAGAACAATGTTAGGAAGTTTCTAAGGGCCTTACATCCAAAATGGAGAGAAAAAGTCACGGCGATTGAAGAGTCGAAAGATCTCTCAACTTTATCACTCGATGAACTCATAGGAAACTTGAATGTTCATGAGATGATAATTTTGAAGGACTCGAAATTAGTGAAAACCAAGAGTGAAAGGAAATCTCTTGCACTTAAAGCCAAGAAGGCACAAAGTGACCATGATAGTTCCTCGAAAAGCGATGACGAGGAGTATGCATTGGCGGTGAGAGATTTCAAGAAGTTTTTCAAGAGACGAGGTCAACACGTTAGGCAACCCAACTATGACAAGAAACCATTGTCAAAGAATCGGTTTGTCAAGAACGAAAAAGGTGATAGGAATTTCTTTAGATGTGGTGATCCAAATCACTTCATTGGTGATTGTCCAAAGCCCGCTCGTGATAAGAACCACACGGCCTTCGTTAGTGGTGCTTGGAGCGATAGCGGTGAAGATGATGATGACAACCCCAAAGAGGAGAAATGTCTAATGGCTCACACTTCTAAAGAGGTACATTCCGAAACCGAATATTATAGCAATGATAGTTCCACTTGTGATGATATTGAATTTGAAGGCAAATATGATAGTTTACACAAACTTAGTCTTAAATTCATAGAAAAGAATAAAACCTTAAAAACAACCAAAACTAAGCTTGAAAATGAGATCAATGAACTTAGGGAGAAATTGGCTAAACTTGAGAAAAATAAAGAGGTTGATTTAAGTTACTTAAGTTGTGAGAAACTTAGATTAGAGAATGAAGATCTCAAGAGCACCTCCATTAAATTGGAAAAGTTCATGAAAGGAACTACTGCTCTTGATGATATGTTAAACAAACAAGTTCATTCTAAGGAAAGACTTGGTCTAGGTTTTAACTCAAATGAAGCCTCAACTAGTGAACCAAAACAAGTCACGTTTTCACAAAAAACGCCCACTGTACGTGGTTCCAAATTGTATGGCGCGGTTCCTTACCACTATGGAACCGCCGCCATAGATAAGGTACCGCGGGCAGAGGATGATTTTGGTGAAAATCCTTAACTTTCTGAAAAGTCTAAGTTAGATGAAAAACTAAAGCATCTTACTATTAATAAGGTAAAATTACCCATACTTGACGACAATGCTATTGGTAAGTTCTACAAGCCATTAAGTAAACCTCTCATGGGAAATAGAAGTTTATCTAGATTATCCTCTACTTCACCTAGAGTACGGAATGAGTCTAAGCCTAGAAGTAGAACGACAACGCCTAGAAGAGATGATCAAAACAATTCACGATCTAGAAGTAAAACTCAAACACCTAGAAGGAATAATCATAACTCTAAACCTAGATCAAATACACCTAGGAGAAATAATGAACAACAAAATGGTTACATGAATTACTACCCTTCTCCATTTTGTTCTCCATGGGGAACCCCTTCTTCATTCATGCATCCCAACCAAATGCAAGGGATGTTTGGAACTAACAATTTTGGACCCATGAGATATTGGGGACCAAATGTTTGATCTTGTGTGTTGTTACCTAGATATGCTTGGGAATTGATTTGGAGCCCGATGAGTGGATTAAGGATAGTGGATGTTCTAAACACATGAGGGGTAATCGAAGTTTGTTCTCGCATTACAAAGCATATGATGGAGGTAACGTCACATTCGCTAGTAGTCTACGTGGTAATATCATTGGCAAAGGTACGGTTTCTCTTGACTCCATGACCATTGAAAATGTTGAGCACGTAGATAACTTAGGATTTAACCTTTTAAGTATAGGTCAAATTTGTGATAATAAGTGTAAGGTCATCTTTTCAGAACATGACAGTGAAATCGTAAAAGATGGAAAAGTCATTGGAAAAGGTGTTAGAAAGCATGGGCTTTATGTCATTAGGTTAATAAGAAGTCAAAAGACAACATATGTCTTGCGACTATAGATGATAGTTCTACTCTATGGCATAGGAGATTAGGTCACGCTAATATGCGTTTAATTCAATCTTTAGTCTCTAAGGAGTTGGTAAGACACCTCCCCAAGATTAAGTTTGATAGTCACTTTTGCGATGCTTGCAAAGTTGGAAAGCAAGTTCACTCAAGTCACAAAGCCAAGAATTTGGTTTCGACCTCTCGGTGCTTAGAGCTCTTACATATGGATCTTTTTGGACCTTCCGCCATACGGAGTTATGGAGGTAACCTTTATACCCTAGTTATAGTTGATGACTATTCTAGATTCACTTGGACTAGATTTTTGGCATCTAAGAATGAAGCTTTCGATCACTTCGAAATCTTTAGTCGAAGAATTCAAAATCAACTAGGATGTTCAATTGTTTCTATTAGGACGGATCATGGTAGGGAATTTGATAATGAAGTGCAATTTGGTGCCTTTTGTGAAGCTCATGCTATTACCCATAACTTCTCGCTCCTCGCACTCCACAATCAAATGGCGTAGTTGAAAGGAAGAATAGGACTCTCAAGAGATGAGTAGGACGATGTTAAACGAGCAATCTTTGCCTCAAAAGTTTTGGTGTAATGATGTGGACACATCAACTTATATTCTCAACCAAATTCTTATTCGACCTTTTCTAGGAAAGACCCCCTATGAGATTCTTAAAGGTAAGAAACCCTCATTAGAATACTTTAGGGTGTTTTGAAGCAAGTGCTCTATCCTCAACAACAAAGACAACCTTACCAAGTTTGACCCAAAGTCTTACGAAGGTATCCTTTTAGGTTATTCCCAAACTAGTAAAGCCTACATAGTCCTAAATAGAACCTCGGGGGTTATTGAAGAATCACTCAACGTAACCTTTGATGAAACCCCTCCTTCGCCCAAGACACCACCATTGGTTGATGATGACTTGGATGAATTAGAAGTAGTTAAAGCCAAAGAGGTTATAAAAATAGGAGTTGAAGACCTTAGTGTTGAAAGGGAAGTAAACATTAAGGAGTCTAGGGATCATACTCTCAATAATGTCATTGGTGACTTAAATCAAAGGACCCTAAGACCTCAAGTTCAAAACCAAAGAAACTTCTTTGTTTCGTCTCCTTGATTGAACCAAAGAATGTTAAAGAAGCTTTGTCGGACGAGAGTTGGGTCATTGCGATGCAAGAAGAATTGAACCAATTCGTTGCCAATGATGTTGGGAACTTGTTCCTCCACCTAGAAGTTCTACCATTATAGGAACCAATGGGTATATAGGAATAAGTTAGATGAAAATGGTGTTGTGTCTCGTAACAAAGCTAGACTTGTAGCACAAGGCTATAATCAACAAGAAGGGATTGATTATGACGAGACATATGCACCGGTAGCTAGATTAGAATCAATTAGAATCCTTTTAGCCTACGCTTGTGCCTTAGATTTTAAGCTTCAACAAATGGATGTAAAGAGTGCATTTCTTAACGGTTTGATCAATGAGGAGGTATATGTGGCTCAACCTCCCGACTTCATTGATTTTGAGAAACCGGACCATGTTTACAAGCTTAAGAAAGCACTTTATGGACTCAAACAAGCACCCAAAGCTTGGTATGATAGACTTTAAGCGTTTCTTGTTAAACATGAGTATACCATGGGGATGGTAGACAATACACTCTTTACAAAGAAGAAAGGTTCTCACCTCATAATCGTACAAATATATGTTGATGACATTATATTTGGATCAACTTGTCAAGGATTGTGTGATGACTTTGCCAAAATCATGCATGATGAGTTTGAAATGAGTATGATGGGAGAACTTAACTTCTTTTTAGGACTCCAAATCAAACAAATGGATGATGGTATTTTCTTTAGTCAATCTAAGTACGCTAAAGAAATGCTAAAGAAATTTGGATTAGAAGAATCTAGACCAATGAAGACCCCTATGGCCTCGGATACTAAACTCACCGTAGATGATGATTGTGAGTCGATAGACAACACCAAATATAGAGGTATGATTGGTAGTTTGTTGTACCTAACGGCAAGTCGACGCGATATCATGTTTAGTGTTTGCCTTTGTGCTCGCTTCCAAGAGGCTCCCAAAACCTCTCACCTTGAAGCGGTTAAGTGTATCTTCCGATACATTAAAGGCACTATACATTTAGGATTATGGTATCCTAAAGGGACCGGCATAGAAACCATTGTCTACGTGGACTCGGATCATGCGGGAGACTATGTGGACCGGAAAAGCACTAGTGGAGTTTGTACCTTCATGGGTTGTTGTTTAACTTCTTGGTTCTCCAAGAAACAAACCGCTCTTGCAATATCCACCACGGAAGTCGAGTATGTAAGTGCCGGAAAAGCATGCCAACAAGCTCTATGGATGAAGCAAGCGCTTGTTGATTACGGGATTTCTCTTGATGATGTTCCCATCATGTGCGATAATAAAGGCGCTATAGACCTAAGCAAGAATCCCGTGCAACATTCGCGAACCAAACACATAGAAATTAGACACCATTTCCTTAGGGATAATGTTCAAAAGGGGAACATTTCTATTGAGAAGGTGCCCTCCGAGGACAACTTAGCCGACATCTTCACTAAGCCACTTAAGAGGGAACCTTTTAATTACCTACGTCTAGGTCTAGGATTAATGGAACATCTTCCTTGATTTCCTTCTTTTTATAGTTTATCACTTTGAGTCTTTGAGTCTTTTAAACTCCTTTTGAAAAATCTTCTCCTCTCCTTTTCAAAATTCTCAAAGTCTCTTTCGAAAATGGTTGAGAAATTCGTTTGACATTGTTAATTCAATCTAAAAACGATTTTTCATAGATTCTCGCTATTAATCTAGAGCTTACATAATTCATATGTATGATTCTCTCAAACATAGCAAGAACAAGATAGAATCATGGAGGATCATTGTGTCATGACCTAAGGTCTTGTCTTACACACCTCCTACATCGATTTTTTGATCCATGTATTTTGGTCAAATCTCTATTTGGTAAGTTTGCATATGTTTTTTTTGTCTATCTTTGCTTTTAAGCATATCCCTATGATAAGTTAGACTAGAAAAATAAGATTTGCTGAAAAATCTTCCTCCAAACACCAAACCCTGCTTCTGCAGGCGGTTCCATATGTGAACCGCGGTACCTTATTGATAAGGTACCGCCACCCTAGATAAGGAACCGCCTACAGTGCCTTCCTTTTTCGGGTTTTTTGTCTAAAACTCCAGATTTGCTCCAACATTTTTGAGAATCTTTGTTTTCAAACCCTTTGACCATCCCAAAAATACCCTAAGCCTTCCCTATTTAAACCATAAACATTTTGCATTACTTCACATCCAAAATGTCTTATTCTCCCAATGAAAGCCTTGAATCTCCTCCATTTTCTCCAATTGCTTTCAATCCAAACCCACCCAAGAAACACTCTTAATCACATGTCTCCTACCAAGAATGTTGATTGTGGAACATCTTTTCTTCCACCACCACCCTTTAGTGTTCTTCTCCTTCTCATGATAATGTCATGCATCATGGAACATATTGTCAATGTTGTCAATATCAACACCTTGCTATGGCACACATCTATGAGGAGTTGAGCAACATCAAGAGTCTCTTAATCAAGCCTTCTCTTCACTTTGATTATGAGATCTCCAACAAGCCACCATCACCACCCTCCGCTATTACCTTGTCTTTCATATAAGCATTGGTTGTTTATCCACAAGACACCAAATTCAAGCAAATCTTAGAATTCTAGAATAACTAGGATAAGACTTATTCTTTTGGCTTGTTCCTTTTTCCATACTTCTTTGTATGATGTCCTTTTAGTAACCTATCTTGGATCTTTGTCTTTGTGTTTTCTTCTCTTTTATTTTTTTTATGTGACCTATTGCTATATATTGTTGGTTGTTTCTTTTGTTCAACTAACCCTTCTATGTAGCTTGTCACCATATCTCGATTCCTCGGTGCCCCAAGCTAGGGGGAGTAAGCACCAAGGGGGAGTCTTTGCGAAGTCCGTTTCTCTTTAAACACCGACTTGTGAAACCTTTTTGCTTTGACAAAGGGGGAGAAATGAATAAACTCGTCTTCGAAAATCTTGTTTTTGTGTGATTGAGTTTATGTATTGTCGGAATCAAAAAGGGGGAGATTGTTAATGCAATAAATGCCTAAAAACGTTACTTGCATTTTTCGGTCTCGCCTTGTTTTGATTACGACAATATGTAAAAACAAGCATTTACGAAAACAACGAAAAACGAATTCTTGAGTTCAAGTATTTTTCATTTTACCCATTTTCACTTAAGGTATTGATAAACAAGTACTAACCTTAATCAAGTGATCAAGTGATTTAATCTTTTCTTAAAACTCACTTTTTATTAAGTGTGACAAGTTTTTATTAAACTTTCTTTTTAAGAAAATGTTTTATTAAATTAATTATTTGAATTTGAAAATGGCATATTCTTATTTGGTTAAGAATATCCTTTCAGGATATTTTTTATATCTAGATAAGACCTCCACCACTAAAGGACAAAAAGGAGCGGAGTCTAGTCCGGCGGTACCTTAGCACCTAGGCGGTACCTTATCGATAAGGTACCGCGGGCTAAGATAAGGTACCGCGGGCAGAACTAGCCGTTGGCTCCATTGTCCTATAAATAGTGGACCATTCTCAGCTTTTCACCTCACCTCTTTTGCACATTTATTTCCAGAATTCAAACCCCTTTTTTAATCACTCAAATCTTTGATCATTTGTTTGATTATTACTTGTTTAAGAAGTGAATCTTGTTCTTCCATCCGTTCCTCTCCAAGTGCAAAGAGAAGAACACTATCCTTGTGAAGTGTTGAGTCCACCACCAAAGATCCATTGAAGATCTAATTTTATACACTTGTAGTTGTGTCATAGTTGTGAAGATCCAAGTAGTTGTGTCTATTTGGAAGTTGTGTATGTACTAAGTATAGTTGTGTAGATTGGTCCTATCTACAATTAGGGCTCGACTTTTAGCTTAGAGTCGGAAATTGGTTAAGCGACGTGTACGGTTTTCTCCACCATAAGGAGCTTGTTGTGTAGTGAACTCTCGAGTAAGGAGTACTCGAGGAGTGGAGTAGGAACGAGGAGTGAGCTTCGTTGCCGAACCACTATAAATCCTTGGTGTTCGGTTTGATCTTTCTTTACCCTTAACTCTTTACATTCTTCATTCTTTATGCATATACATTTGTTAGTATTAGCTTAGTTACACTATCATTCTTTATTCTTTGTGGATATATTTTTGTTAGTATTAGTTTAGTTACACTATTGTTCATATTGTGCATAAGAAGATTTCACATATTTCCTCAAGTCTAAGTTTTTTGAAAAAGGATTTTTGGAAACCACATTTTAACAAGTAAATATAAGAAACTATTCAACCCCCCCCCCCCCCTTCTAGTTTCTACATACTCCTTCACTAATGTCTATCGAGATGGTCGATCATTCTATAATTCCCGCATGTGGATTGGACGAAGAAGTTTTTATGAAAGTTGGGAAGTTATATTATCCGGTATACTTTATCGTAGCCGATATTCCCACGGATCCTCAAGTTCCTCTTATTTTAGGTCGTTCATTTTTGGATACGCCAATGGCGTTGATTGATGTGCATGCTAGAAAAATCACCTTACATTTCAACGACGAGGAACTTGTTATAAACACAACTCAAAACTCCAAACTTTCTCATGTTTATTCTATCGCTTCCTTAAACCATATTGATATGATCGATGTCGTTTGTGAAGAATACTCACAAGAATTTTAAGGTTTTTTCGATGAAGTAAATAGTGGCAATCCACTATGCTTGATCCCATTCTTGATAATTTGACCACCATCCTTCACTCCATTTGAAGGTGGTGGTTTTACGTTGGAAGAATTTGATGTTCCTCGTACTTGTAACGAATACCTCGACAACGATGAGGACTTCTCAATTATCAAGGATTTTCTTAACGATTTTCCATTTCCTCCACACGAGGAGGTTATGAGTATCGAACCTAAATCTCCAATTGAGGAACCACCAATCCTCGAGTTAAAAGATTTACCTCCTCATCTTGAATACGTATTCTTGGAAGGAGACGATAAGTTGCCGGTTATTATTGCGAAGGATCTTTCGAATGATGAAAAACCGCACTTATCGATGTTCTAAAGGACCACAAAGGGGCAATTGCGTGGAAATTATCCGACATTAAGGGGATTGATCCTAAATTTTGTACCCACAAAATCTTAATGGAGGAGGACTACAAACCCGCAATCTAATGTCAAAGTAGGTTGAACCCCAAAATTCACGATGTCATCAAAAAGGAAGTCCTTAAACTCCTTGACGCGGGAATGATTTACCCTATTTCCGATAGCCCTTGGGTGAGTCATATTCATTGTGTCCCCTAAAAAGGGAGGAATGACCGTTGTGCCTAATGATGACAACGAGTTAATTCCAACTCGACTCGTGACCGGTTGGAGGGTGTGTATCGACTATCGTAGGTTGAATGATGCCACTCGTAAAGACCATTTTCCCTTGCCCTTCATGGACCAAATGTTGGAGCGTCTTGCGGGAAACGATTTCTATTGCTTTTTAGATGGTTTTTCCGGTTACTTCCAAATTCCCATCGATCCTCGTGATCAAGAAAAAACTACGTTTACGTGTTCTTATGGAACGTTTGCCTATCGTAGAATGCCATTCGGACTTTGCAATGCACCGAGAACCTTTCAAAGGTGTATGATGGCTATTTTTCATGATATGATCGAGAAGACGATGGAAGTCTTTATGGATGACTTTTCCGTATTTGGTAGTTCGTTCACTTCGTGTCTAGGAAATTTAAGACAAATGTTAAAAACGTTGTGAGGAAACCAATCTTGTGCTTAATTGGGAAAAATGTCATCTTATGGTTAAAAGTGGAATCGTCTTAGGGCACAAGGTCTCGAAAGCGGGGATTGAGGTAGACAAAGCTAAGGTAGACGTCATCGCCAAATTACCTCATCCCAAAACCGTTAAGGGAGTTAGGAGTTTCCTAGGCCACGCGGGCTTTTATCGTCGATTCATCAAGGATGTTTTAAAGATTTCTCGACCTATTACACATCTCCTCGAAAAAGATGCTCATTTTATCTTTAACGAAGATTGTGTACGAGCTTTGAAATCCTTAAGAGGAAACTTACCGAAGCTCCCATTCTTGTTGCTCCCAATTGGAATCTCCCCTTCGAACTAATGTGTGATGCAAGTGATTACGTTATTGGGGCTGTATTGGGGCAACGTCATGAAAAGCACTTCTTGCCTATCCACTATGCTAGCAAGAAGATGACCGAGGCTCAACTTAAGTACACCACAACGGAAAAGGAATTCCTTGTCGTTGTCTATGCTTTTGAGAAATTCTGACCTTACCTCGTCTTTACTAAATGCATAGTGTATACGGATCACTCGGCAATCAAGTATCTCATGGCTAAACAAGATGAAAGCCGATATTGCTTTGTTGGATGCTCCTCCTTCAAGAATTAATGTCACAATCCTTGACAAAAAAGGAGCCGAGAATCTAGCGGCCGGGGTCATCTTTCTCGTTTAGAAGATCCTCACCAAAGTGTTTACGAGAAAAAGGAAATCACCGAAACATTTCCTCTCGAGACACTTGGTGTAGTGAATTCTAAGCTTGACTCATACACCCCATGGTTTGCGGACATCACAAATTACCATGCGGGCAACTTCATAATCAAGGGTATGACGACTCAACAAAAACGGAAATTCTTTCGTGACGTCAAGTTATATTTTTGGGATGACGCTTATCTTTTTTAGACTTGTGTGGATCAAATTATTCGACGTTCTGTTTTTGGCACCGAAGCTTCTAATATCCTTAGAGCTTGTCACGAAGGACCTATGGGTGGTCACCGTGGTGCTAATATTCATGGCAAAGAAGGTCTATGATGCCGGTTTCTTTTGGCCAACTATTTACCGAGATGCACATGAACTTGTCAAGTCATGTGACTCATGCCAACGACAAGGGAAAAGCCTCACAAAATGATGAAATGCCACAAAACATCATCCAAGTGTGTGAGATATTTGACGTTTGGGGAATTGATTTAATGGGGTCATTCCCATCATCTCGTTGTAATAAGTATATCCTTGTGGTCGTTGACTACCTATCCAAGTGGGTGGAAGCTAATGCTTTGCCCATGAACGACGCTCGTGTGGTAATCAATTACTTGAAACAATTTTTCTCTCGGTTTGGAACCCCTCGTGCAATCATAAGCGATCGTGGAACCCATTTTTGCAATGACCAATTTGAAAGAGTTTTGAAAAAATATGGGGTTACACATCGTCTTTCTAAGGCTTATCACCCGCAAACGAGTGGGGCAAGTCGAGTTTCAAACCGAGCTTTAAAAAGGATTTTGGAGAGGTCTATAGGAGAAAACCGACAATCTTGGTCAGATAAGTTAGACGATGCTTTATGGGCCTTTAGTACCGCTCATAAGACGCCCATCGGGTGCACTCCTTACAAGCTCGTGTATGGGAAGAATTGTCACTTGCCAATTGAACTCGAACACAAAGCTTATTGGGCCCTAAAGCATTGTAATGATGACATTGAGACCGCAAGAAAACACCAGAAAATACAACTAAATGAATTGGATGAATTGAGAGACATTGCTTATGAAAATTCATTGATTTACAAAGAAAAAACTAAAAAGTTTCATGATTCTAAAATTAAAAACCGGGTTTTTAACATTGGAGATCAAGTATTGATTTTAACTCACGTTTGAAAATCTTTTCCGGCAAGTTGAACTCTCGTTGGTCCGGTCCATTCACCATTACCCAAGTTTTTCCATATGGGACCATCGAGCTAGCTCAAAATGATGGCCCTAACTTTAAGGTGAATGGACATAGGTTGAAGCACTACTTTGGTGGGGAAGTTCCCTCTTTGAACTACCTCGACCAAGTCACCTTCTCCAATGATAATTAGTATTGAGGTGATCGAGTCGAGCTCATGACTCGGTAATAAAAAACGAGGTGCCTCGTGGGGGATTCCCATGCTTATCCGTGTACATATTGTCGCTTTCTAATGTAGATTAACGTGAGGGGATTTGTGCCCTTCCAACCTTTGTTTCGTGGTTGTTTGTGATATGTGGTTTTTAGATGATCATGATCTTCACGATTGGAGCCTCTCGTGTTCGTTTTATGAGAGCACTCGATCGTTTGCTTTGAAGAATTTCTCGATATCCACACATGATATATCCTTATATGTTCTAACCTTAGGTTTTTAGAACACTTCATAAACGGCTATTGATTTAACGGTTACACCCTTTCCATGCTAGATTAGGCATTCGACTACGTCTCTAGTATAGGGGTATCCTACCCTTAGACTCGAAACACTGAGGACAACGTTTAACTTTAGTATGGGGGGTGAATAGATACTTGCCTTGCCAAACCTTCACGCTTTCCAAAGTTTATCTTTTTTTATCGTTTTATTGAAAAATAAGGCTAAAATGGCCAAATTTTAAAAAATTTCTCATGTTTTATAAGTGTTTAAGACACGAATGTAGATTTTGCGATGGCGAGAATAAGAGTAATTTTTAACTCGACCGTGCGTGTTGAGCACTTAGCTTTGATTCCTTAACTTATATTAGGCTAAGTCTCTTAAATGAGGACGAGAAATGATATAGTTAATTATAAGTTACTATGCGAAACGTAGAGTACTCGTATTCTTTCAAAAACTCATGTGTTCTCGTTATTTTCTTATTCTCCCTTCGCTTGTATATAAATTTTGCTTAATAAGTATTGGCTTAGCGGTTTAGTCTTGATTGTTGGTTTCTAGTCTTTTCTAGTAGCTTCCATGTAATTAAATTGGGAAGACATTAAGGTATCGCCAGCGTCACGGTTTTGAAGTATTGGCAACCCGAATAATCAAAAGCTTCACCTAATAGTAAGATTTCAAGTGCTCACCTAAATTGAGCAAAAATTTGAAGCTCACAAGGCCGAAAAATCTATGCCCAATTGAAAGTGAATCAAGCCTTAATCTTTGAAGCTTTAAAGATCCAAAATTCGCTTTAGCGTGAGGATATACGTCTTTGCCATAATAAACACATCGTGGCGAGGTTAAATAAAAGGCAAGGTGATGAGACTGCTTTTATACATAGTCTCATCGTCCAAATCGGGCTTAAAACACTTAAAATATCATCAAAATACCCAAAAATATGTCTGTGTTTGTTCATTGTGTATTTTAGGTACGAAGCCGCACAAATAACCGGACCTGAATCATGATTTTCTGTTGAAGTCCTTGAAGTTTTGAAGATTGGCAAGAATGGTCCCTCCACTTTTGAAGACTTGTCATTTTGAACCCTTGTAAAACTCAAAATTACACATTGGGTCCCTAAAATGATGAGATTGTACATTTATGGTCCTTGAAGATTGTCTAAATTACACATGAAGTCCTTGGAATAACTTTTCAAAAGTTATTGGGGCCAAAGTTGAAAAAACCAAACTTGCTTATCAAAGGAAAAGGAGTTAAATGCTGAAAAAACATATTATGACAAGAAATTGTAAAACATGGGACCAATTGTGCCAAGAAAAACAAACTTAAACCTCCAATCACAGCCCGCCACATCACCCCACTATCTCCACTCCACCACTCCCCTCTCTACACGTCACCCACCCCAGCCACGTCAAATCCCACTCACACTTTTTTTAAACCCTGTTTTGTTAAACAACTTTTTGGGGGTAAACACTCTTTTTAAAACTTAATCATGTTTAACCAAATCAAAACTCCACTATTTACCCCCCATAAACCCTAATTCCCGCAGATGTAATTAACCTTAATCCAAAGGGGTTTTGCCCCAAATTTTCCAGATTGTTAATTCCTTCTATCCTCACCAAAACCCACCTCTCAAAACATCCACCCCGTGACCCAAGTGGGCCCTACGTTGGTCCCCTGCTTCACTAAAAATGGCAAAAACCGAATCTTTACAGCAAATCAAGGGCCACTTATCATTTCGTGTTCCCAAAGCCTGAATAAACGCCCAAGATTGATCATAAGCAGCTGGCACATCACATGCCTTGACATTGACCAAGATTCAAAGTTTCAACTCAAGGTCAAAACTGGAAATCAGCAGCTAGGGTTTTAGGAATCATATTTTTTATTCAAGTATTCTAGAATGATCTTGTTAGCAGTATATATACATGTGGTATGTCACATGTATACTTGTTCCAGTTTTATTGTAAAAAATTTTAATGATTAATGACAATGAAAATTTTGAGTTTTATACAATAGCTGAGTTCCATATTTTTGTTTTCAAGTAGTAATCAGTTTCTTTTATTTGCAAAAATAGTTTAAGTTTTAAATAGAAAATCATGTTCAAGGTTCTTGAAAAAGTTTTATTCAAAAGTTTGAATCCAAAATCAAATGAAGTGAAAGTGGAATGTGATTTTGTTTTCGGTTTTCACTTAAGTTTTTATCAAGTTTCTTTCAAGGTTTCAGAATTTGGTGGTTTCAAAAGGATTTCAATCTTTAAAGGTTTTATAAAAAAATCTGTTCTTTTTTATATTTTATTTACCTTTTTACTATAGCAAAGTCATAAGCTTGCAGTTTGTGGTTTTGTCTACTTGTAGTGTGCTCTTGGTTTGGTGGTGTTGTGCAGGAACAAGAAACAAGACTCTCTCATCTCATCATTCCATCTTTCCACTTTTCTGTTTTGAAGATATTGTGCCCTAGGTCCCTTGTGGATTCTACCAAAAGGGCTTCTCTATATCGTCATAGACCCCTCATAAGCTGTTAAAAAGACCAAATAGAAGGCCTTAGCTCAAGGTAACAAAGGCTTGAACCTTGTTTGTATTTTTCATTTTTTAAGTGGTTATATGATTTTGTGGATAGCTTGCTTAATCTGCTCATAAGTGTTTGTTTATGCTTGTTGTTAGTTTATATGTGTGATTAAGTTGATTAGGTTCAGTTTGGTTTCGTTTTGAAAGGTTTTGTTTGCAAAAAAAGTTGATTTAAGAAATATCTAGGTTGTGTGGGTTTAGGGTTCTAACTAGTTTAAGGTGCAATTAATCTAGAGAAAACTACTCACACACACTTGATTTATTGGTTATAAGTGATATCAGTATTTGGTTTTTAGTATTGTAGGATAAAAAAGGGTTTTGTATGTTCACTTTTTTGGTAAAAAATAGTTAATCAATCAATAGGGTAAATCAGCCTTGTTTTAGTATATATGATCACCAAAAATTGGTAGGATGTTAGATGATATGCTTATTTAGGATTACTGATTGCTTGTTTGAGTTTTGGTGGTCTTTTGAACTAGTTGTGGTCCTCTGAATATCAATTCATAGCCATTTGCATCAGCAAACAACCCCCAGACCCATACTTGTTATATCAGCAACTGATTTGACCCATTTGAGTGTGATTTCTATGTGTGACCTGAGTTTTTTCTTGTTTATCTGACTCCCCACAACCCAACTGGTTGTGGGGGTGCCCTTGTTTCCAAGTAAAACCCAAGAACCAAGAAGTTACAAGCTCAAATGTCCCTAACCTGTTTTTTATCATTGTTAGTAGGAACAATCTTCCCACTGATAGTGTAATCTTTCCCACTGCTGGGGATAAGGACAAAAGTCCACCAGCAGTCAATATCATATTCTTGTTTTTTTGTCTATAGTGACTTTAATTCAGTATTTTTCATGTTTTTTAATTTTCCTAGTCTTGTTTAATTATTTTAAGAATTATCAAAAAGTTTAATTTTATTTTACTGTTTATTTTCTATTTTTTAGATTAAAGTCCATTTAAATTAGTTTTAGTTATTGCTGTTTTTGTCTTTTAGTGCAAAAGGTTTGTATTTTTCAGTTTTAAAAAAAAAATTTGATTCAGAAAATTATTTTAAGATTTTTAGTTTAAAAGTTTCACTGTTCACTCTTTTTATTAATTTTTAGATTTAATTTTAGTTTAATTAGGATTTAAATTAAAACTGTTTTGTCTTTTAGTGTAAAAATTATTGTTTTCAACTTTTTAAA
Source organism: Glebionis coronaria (assembly GCA_025667525.1). Classification (NCBI taxonomy): domain Eukaryota; kingdom Viridiplantae; phylum Streptophyta; class Magnoliopsida; order Asterales; family Asteraceae; genus Glebionis; species Glebionis coronaria. Next base: position 488,315,572 of record CM046879.1, on the reverse strand, counting down.
TTTTTCTATTGTTTAGTAATATAAATTAGCATTTTTCAAGCAGTAAGATTAATTTTAACATTATTATATTATTTTTAATCATTATTTTAGTTTAAAAATGTTTTTAGTGTTTTAAAAATAGAAAAATAGTCTTTAAAATTTAGGAAAAATACTTTTTAGTCTTTCAATAATATAAGTGAGTTATTAGTTCAATAAAATAATATTTTGGGCTTTTTCTTAATTATATTTAATTTTAGGGCTTTAATTAGCATTTAAAACTAAATATTTAAATAATAAAAGGTTTTAAATTTTATTTATTGAATTTTTATTCCTATTTATATTATTTTAGACTTAATTTTCAATTTTAATTAATTTTTAGCTTTAATTTTAATTTTATCACGTTTTACGTAATTACGTCATCGTTTTACGTCAATACGTGGTAGTGTAACCGTAGTCGTAGCTCGTCATTAACTTTTCTCTCTTTAAACCAAAAACGACACTAATCCAAATTTGATTTTATATAATTGGAAACACTTCATACGCACCTCCTTCGAGAACGAACTCACATTTATCGGTTTTACGGTTTTTAATTAAATCATAGAACTTAATACTTGCCCACTATACGTTGTTTTACTAAACACGTATTTTTACTACTATTATTTTGGCGCCGCTGTCGGGGAGGTGTGTGTAGCCTTATATATATCATGTTTGTGTGAGTAGTGCGTTTTTACTTTTCAATTTTTGGAAAGCGTAAATATCGTACATACTCATTTTTGTTATTTTTCCTTATTATATTATAGTATCCAAATAAACCGTGTTTAATTTTCCTAAATTAAACACACAACAATCTTTTTACTATATTGTAGATATCCCATTATCGTTTTTGTTTTTCTTGTGAATATTATTAATATATTGTATTTACGTAGAACAATAAATATACAAGTACTCCAAAAGCGTGAAAACGCAACCTTTTGGGATTTCATCACTAAATTATTGTATTCAAATCTAAAGCAAAAGTTTAAAAGGCAAAATAGATAAATACTTTCATGAGGCTTAATTTCAATTAACACAAACTATAAGTTGGGTATAAGGTGGTTGTATTTCACGACCTAAAGGAAAAAGGCTCTTAAGTGCTTAGCGCCGCCTTGTTTCCTTCGCTTGCTTGTGCGTGTTTTGAGAAAGAGGGTTAATCGAGGGTTTGCCGCCCAAGCATTATCTACGTATACTATATTTGCTTGTTTTCAAGATTAAACCCTCTTTAACGTTTTGGTTTTCCACCAACGTTCTAAAGTCATCGAAGGCGTTCACTCCACGTGATCATTTTCATTCTTTGAGGCTCCTTTAATCGAGAAATCGATTCGAGGAGAGATTTGTAGATTTGTGTCTATGTAATACAACAAGAATCCAAAAAAATTAAAAACAATCAAAAACCAAAAAAAATTGAAAAATCGAAAAACCGCGAAAAGAATCTTCTTTGCTAAACCCCATTCTACGCTTAGTGCATGCGCACTCGATCGAAGGATTATTCTAATTCTAGCGACGCTTCGAATCGACGCAATCGTAATCGAAGGAATCGACGACGTAGACGAGAATTAGAAACCGACGTTCCTAATATCGTTTTCGAAGAAACCGTAGACGAGATGGCCGACAATCGTTCGATGATGGAATTGCTCCAAGCGCCCACCGAGGGTTATGGAGACGCGATCGTAATTCCCGCTATCGAAGCGGAGAATTTTGAGATTAAGAGCGGAATGCTTTCGTTAATCCAAGCTACAAATTTTCGAGGTCGTGAAGACGATAATCCTCACGACCACATTCGAAAATTTGATCATCTTTTATCCACGAGCAAGTTTAAGAACGACGACACCGATGTCGTCAAGCTTATGTTTTTTCCGTACTCACTCGATGGTGCCGCCTAGAATTGGTACGAGAAAGAGCCACCTAATTCCATAACTACGTGGAAGGATCTCGTTTCCAAATTCGTTAATCATTTTTTCCCACCGTCTAAGACTACGTTTTTCAAAAACGAGATTACGAGATTTGAGCAAAAACCGAATGAATCTTTTAGAGACGCGTGGGATCGTTTTAAGGAATTGATTAGGCAATGTCCTCACCATGGATTTTCCGAGTTGCACCAAATCGATACATTTTACAACGGTCTTAGTTTTCAAGAACAAGATTCGTTGAATTCCGCCGCCGGTAGCAACTTTTTGTGTAAGACTCCGAAAGATGCATTAATGATTATCGAAAATCGATCCAAGGTTTACCAACTCCACAACGCACCGAGTGTTTCCAATATCGCCAATGTTAGTAGTTTTAATCGCGACATTGAGAGGGTTGATCAAAAGTCGACAAGCTAACGAATGTGTTTACGTCTTTTCTCGTCGAAATGCAAAAGAAAGACGCTCCCGCTACGGTGAAAGCGGTTGAGACATCATGTACGTTTTATGGTGAACCTCATAATTATTACGATTGTACGGATATGGATGGCCAAACGTCGAGTGTTAACGCGTTAAACAACAATTTTCAAAATCAAAACAACGCGGGTCCATCACAAGGAAATTTTAATCAAGGCAACAATTTTTCGAATCAAAATCGTAACAATTTTCAAGGAAATAATCAACAAGGTAATTTTCAAAACCAAGGTTATAATCAAGGTCGTAATTTGAATTGGCAAAACCGAGATAACAACAACAATCAAGGAAACAATTTTTCAAGTGGTAATCAAAACAATTTTCAAAGATGTAATCAAAACCAAGGGAACTTTAATTCATATCAAAATAGTTCGTCAAAGGACTTTCAAAATTACATGAAAACGAATGAGGCTAATATGAGACGATTAGAGGGAGAAATTGGTACTTTGAAAAACGATTTTTATAATACTTTGAAACTTCAAAACACGAAGATTGAGCAAGGATAAATTGACATTAAAAAGATGTTTTCGGCTATTATGAACAAAGCCTCGGGTGCTTCATCGAGTTCGTTACCTAGTGATACCGTTGCTAATCCGAAGGAACAATGTAAAGCCGCCTCATCTCGTGAGAAAAGTCGTGTGATTACCCCTAACCTTGATGGATTTCGAGTTGTTCCTTCTTCTCAACCCTCGACTTCTAAGAAGTCTTATTGTTCTAAAGTCGATGGGGTGAACGTGGCGACCAAGGAAAAGAGTGCACACCGTCGTTTACCTCAAATTCCATCCACGGTTCAAAAAAAGAGTTTTATCGACCTTACGAAAGTAACCCTTGAAGAAACTTGTGCATCGATCCTTCTTAAAAAACCCAAAAGGCACATGCCGAGAAAGGAAGAGGATCCGGGCCAATTTCTGCTACCTTATGATTTTTACGAGATTGAGGGATGTTTAGCCCTTGCCGATTTGGGTGCTAGCATCAATCTCATGTCTCATTATCTTTGGAAATTGATGAGATTGCCTTACTTACCCCCACAAACATGACTATTGAGCTTGAAAATTGTACACCACTTATACCAATTGGAATAGCCGAGGATGTCTATGTCAAAGTTGGAAAGTTTGTTTTTCCCGCGGATTTTGTCATATCCAATTACGAATCTGACCCTAAATGTCCCATTATTTTAGGTCGACCATTTTTATCGACGGCTCTAACCGTAATCGACGTTCACGAGGGAAGACTTACTATGAGATATGGGGATGACAAAATGGACTTTTTTGCAAGTAGATCCCAAGTTTCAAATGATCATGAAAAAACTGAGGTTTCAAAACCTAATGTTTCAAATTCTAATGATTTCAAAATGTTAACTTTAGCGGAAACTATGAGGCTTAATGCATGTTTTGAAAGAATTAAGAAGAACGGTTTTAAAGATGATGATTTTAACGATAAAGAATATGTGTACCTAATTCAAAAGGGTATGCGTAAATTTATGGATGAAAAATCACTTTGGGATATATTTAGTGAAACAAGTGAACAACCATTCCGAAGGGCGGCGTTAGTGCCATCACAACAATGACCAAAATGGACTCGTCTTCACCACCTTCAAAGGACCACGTCTTTAAGGCTTCAACTTCTAACTCCGTCGAAGTGCCTCCATTTCCTAGCCCAACACCCATTGAGGCGAAATGTTTTATCGACATCGATCCTCTCGTCTTATAAAAGTCACCTAAGCATAGTCATTCGACTTGTAAGACCATGGTTGTTAGTGCTCACATCGACTCTTTCTTTGATGATGAGATGGCGATTTTGCCGAGATTGATCACGTACTTCGAAATCCACATGCCATTTTTGAGGATTCTCCCAAAAAGACCTCTTCTCATGTGAAGTACGATGATTACGAGTTTGATCCCGAGATTGAGGAAATCATTGAACGAGAGCTAGCTCTTTTGCCTCCACTTCCACCTACAAGTGAGGTCGATCTTTCCAAAATCGAGGATGAACTAAATGAGTTGGAACGTCTTATTTTCGATGACGAACCAACTCATGTGACCACCAAAAATCCAATTCTCGAGGATTTACCTAATCAACACTCCTCAAATGAGAATTACGTTTACCACATTAAAGAGGATTTAACTTATCAACAATCCCCACAAATGAATGATGGTTTCGTGCTTGATCGTGATCTTTTCGAGAGAGTTTCTAAGATACTCAAGGAGGGGAATGACAAACCTTGGTTTGACAAGCCTATCTTTGATGAAGAAATCAATGAGATCAACGTTCATGAGGATGACGAGTATGTAGACCCCGAGGGGCAGTGTTCTTTATTGATAAACGTTTTGAAAATTTATACAATCCACCACCCCCTCCCACCAATGACTTAAATGTGAGGATTTTTAGCGCGACTAATTTTGAATTTGACACGCCAAATATTTTCAACATAATCAAATCGGGCTTTCATAAAGAGTTTTTAAACGATGAAAAAGGAAAGGATTTTAAAATTGATTTAAAAGATTTTTCTACAAGTCTAACTCCGTCATCACATCGTTTTGAGTACTACCACCTCGTCTACTCCTTTTGACGATGGTGAGTGTCGTTTTAGTATGGGGGAAGCCCCTTATGTTCCCTCACATTTCTCCACCGAGGACGAGATTTACGATCCCAGAATTGCTTGTAAAGGGAAATCTCGGTCTTCCACCGATGCAATAAATGGAAAATATATTCATTTGCTTGGTGTGAGTCTACCTCGAGTATCTCATAAGTTTGCCCCACCCATTGGCCCACCCTTCTACTTCTTATATATTTTCTTCTACCTCTTTGAGGTTTATGCAATGGTTGAAGTAGCGTTGTTTCGTCTTTCATCCGAAAACGAGGACGCTATCTTTGACCCCGGTATACGTATATTGGGTTTTTAAAGTACTCCATGTACTTTTGGGCATTGTTTATCATGTAAGCCCCACCAAAAATGACCATACCAAGATTATCCCCAAATGATCACATTTATGGGGATTCGAGTCGAGCTTTTGACTCGGTTATCAAAAACAAGGTGCCTCGTGGGGGATTCTCATGCTTATCCTTGTAAATATTATCGCTTTCTTAATTAACCTAATGCAGGGACTTGTGCTCTTCCAACCTTTGTTTCGTGGTTGTTTGTGATTGTGATTTAATAGGTTCATCGTCATCATTGAAGCCTCTCGTGTTCGTTTTACGGATCACTCGAGCTTCGATCGTTGCCTTTGGAGATTCCGATATCCAATGATATCCTTTTATGTTCTAACGTTTATCTGACTAGCATAATTCATAAACGGCTTTTAGGTTATTCGGTTTACCCTTTCCATGCTCGAGATTAAGCATTCGACTTCGTCTCTAGTATGGGGGTGTTTTCACCCCTAGACTCGAAACATGAAGGACAATGTTTAGTTTTAGTATGGGGGGTGAGTAGATACTTCAGCTTTCTTACGTCAACACGCAATCCATTATTCATCTTTTTGTTATCGTTTTGTTGCATAATAAGGCTAAAAATGGCCAAATTTTAAATGTTTTTGTATTTTTCATAACTATTTTAGACACGAATGTAGGTTTTCTGATGGTGATAATGAGAGTAAAATTTTACTCAACCGTGCGTGTTGAGCACTTAGCTTCGATTCCTTAACTTTTTAGGCTAAGTCTCTTAAATGAGGACGAGAAATGATAGAGTTATTTATAAGTCTCGTAATCTTTCACAATCTCATGTGTAGTGATTATTAGATTATTCTCTCTAGCTTTTATAATAAATTGTTAATAAATATTGATTTAGCGGTTTAGTCACTATTGTTGGTTTCTAATTTGTTTTAGTAGCTTCCATGTAATTAAATTGGAAAAACATTAAGGTATCACCAGCGTCACGGTTTTGAAGTATTGGCAACCCGAATAATCGAAAGCTTAACTCAACAATAAGATTTCAAGTGCTCACCTAAATTAAGCAAAAATTTGAAGCTCACAAGGCCGAAAAATCTATGCCCAAATTGAAAGTGAATCAAGCCTTAATCTTTAAAGCTTTAAAGATCCAAAATTCGCTTTAGCGTGAGGATATACATCAAGTCATAATAAAACCACCGATGATGGCGGATAATAAAAGACAAGGGCAAGACCAAAGTCATAATAAAAGCTTCATGGCGAAGTTGAATAAAAGATGGAGGTAAACCATGATAATAAAACCACCGATGATGGCGGATAATAAAAGTCATGGTAATAAGTCTCATGTTCAAAACCGTTCTAAAATCGTGTTTATCGATCCTTCTTGTTGACCTAATTTTTTGACATCGTTGTCTATTAGGGTGAACTATTGATTCGATTATTTTGGTAACACCGTTAAGACTCTATTTATAGACCTAATCTCTATTCACACATAAGTCAATAATGTATCCTCGTGGTCATTAAGACAAAATAAAATATAAGAGATACCAAGTAGGAATAAGGGAGTCTAGGTTCGTAATTAACACTCATGAGATATGATCGTATTGCTAACTTATAATAACAATGATCTCCTTACACGCTTAGCATGGAATCGAGTGAAAATCGAGGATGACGAAATTATTTCTAACGAAGCATTCACGTGTTCTTATTCTATGACCCTAAAAGTCACTTGATCGTGATGAAAACAATACATTATGTCTAAAACACGTGTAATAGTTTATTTGAGTTTACGTTTCAATAAATGTCATCATAAAATGAATTTTGGAAGTGCTACGATACTTAATTCTAGCATTGCGTGAGGGCACGGCAATGGTTTAGTAAGGGGGAGTGATGATACTGCTTTTATACATAGTCTCATCGTCCAAATCGGGCTTAAAACGCTTAAAATATCATAAAAATACCCAAAAATATGCCTATGTTTGTTCATTGTGTATTTTAGGTATGGAAATCGTGAAATCAACAAAAGATCACAAGAATCAAGCAAAAACGAACACGGGAAACGAAGCCACACAAAGAACCGGACCCGAATCATGATTTTCCATTGAAGTCCTTGAAGTTTTGAAGATTGGCAAGAATGGTCCCTCCACTTTTGAGACTTGTCATTTTAAACCCTTTTAAAACTCAAAATAACACATTGGGTCCCTAAAATGATGAGATTGTACATTTATGGTCCTTGAAGATTGTCCAAATTACACATGAAGTCCTTGGAATAACTTTTCAAAAGTTATTGGGGCTAAAGTTGAAAAAACCAAACTTGCTTATCAAAGGAAAAGGAGTTAAATGCTAAAAAAACATATTATGACAAGAAATTGTAAAACAGGGGACCAATTGTGCCAAGACAAACAAACTTAAACCTCCAATCACAGCCCGCCACATCATCGCACTATCTCCACTCCACCACTCCCCTCTCTACAAGTCACCCACCCCAGCCACGTCAAACCCCACTCACACTTTTTTTTAAACCCGATTTTATTAAACAACTTTTTGGGGGACTTAATCATGTTTAACCAAATCAAAACTCTACTATTTACCCCCCATAAACCCTAATTCCCCCAGATGCAATTAACCTTAATCCAAAGGGGTTTTGCCCTAAATTGTCTAGATTGTTAATTCCTTCTATCCTCACCAAAACCCACCTCTCAAAACATCCACCCCGTGACCCAAGTGGGCCCTACGTTGGTCCCCTACTTCATTAAAAATGGCAAAACCCGAATCTTTACAGCAAATCAAGGGCCACTTATCATTTCTTGTTCCCAAAGCCTGAATGAACGCCCAAGATTGATCATAAGCAGTTGGCACATCACATGCCTTGACATTGACCAAGATTCAAAGTTTCAACTCAAGGGCAAAACTGGAAATCAGCAGTTAGGGATTTAGGAATCGTATTTTTTATTCAAGTATTCTAGAATGATCTTGTTAGCAGTATATATACATGTGGCATGTCACATGTATACTTGTTCCAGTTTTATTGTAAAAAATTTTAATGATTAATGACAATGAAAATTTTGAGTTTTATACAATAGTTGAGTTCCATATTTCTGTTTTCAAGTAGTAATCAGTTTCCCCTTTTATTTGCAAAAATAGTTTAAGTTTTAAATAGAAAATCGTGTTCAAGGTTCTTGAAAAAGTTTTATTCAAAAGTTTGAATCCAAGATCACATGAAGTGAAAGTGGAATGTGATTTTGTTTTCAGTTTTCACTTACGTTTTTATCCAGTTTCTTTCAAGGTTTCAGAATTTGGTGGTTTCAAAAGGATTTCAATCTTTAAAGGTTTTACAAAAAAATCTGTTCTTTTTTATATTTTATTTACCATTTTACTGTAGCAAAGTCACAAGCTTGCAGCTTGTGGTTTTGTCTACTTGTAGTTAGGGGTGTCGAAAAAGTTGACCCGACCCGAACCCGACCTGAACCCGAACCCGAATAATCATATTCGGGTCAGGTCACTCGGGTCCAAAAGTGTATTCGGGTCAATTTGGGTTGACCCGAATTGACCCGAGTTCTAATTAGCTCGGGTTCGGGTTATATATCTTTTACCCTTGACCCGACTTGACCCGACCCGACTTGACCCGAACCCGACCAACCCGACTTGACCCTGTGGAACCTATAATCGTTGGACTCAATGGTTAGGAACCATATATCTAGGTTTGATCATCGTTCATATGATAACATAGCGGAAAAGAACAATGATCATGACAAGGTGTTTAGGCACAAGATACATGAATTAAAACGATTGGGATGTTCATTATATTAATAACAAACATCCACTAGACGTGTATACATTGAATCCCACGTCTAGTGCGACACACACTTTAGGTTTACATTGTGAATGAATAATATGATATAAAAACCTACGTCTATGTTTTCTTTATATACTAAAAAACATAGCTTACAAAGAAAGCTAAAGTAATAAAAAGACTCCAACGGCTTGTTCTTTTGCAACTTGTACTTTTTAGCCCTTGTCTTCTTATTTTGTTGTGTTTTGACTTATCAACTTAATAATTGGACCCAACAATCTTCCCCTAGTTGATGATGTCAAAACACTCTTCTTAAGCATGAATCCTTTGTATGTAGTACATGATCTCCAAGAAGCTTCCCCTTAAGTATAGCACATATTCTTCCCCTTTTTGACACATCAATAGGGAATATGTGAAAGTATGCAATCTTGTAGATTCTCCAAAAGTAGCTCTATGTAATGATTCTGAAGAAAAATAAATAAAGTAGTCTTGATGTAGAAGTAGAATACCACAAACCTATGTTCCATGTCTTGTTTATCCATGTGATGAAGAACTTATACCTGAAGAAAAATATAAGTAGACCTCGATCCCTTGTCAATATTCTCATCCTTTGTGAGACACTGAGCACGATAATGTAACTCCTTCAAGTGTTTATGACAAGTCTTCGTCACCAACTATGTAAGCACGAACAAGTTACCTTTAAATCAATGCTACCCAGCCATGATTTAAAGATATGATGAAACATAAACTCGCAAAAATCTTCTTCAATCATCAAACTTTCCATAAGAATTCTTCCCCTTAAGCTAACACCTCTTCATGATGAATTTAATGGAATAACATCTTCATACCATATGTAAAAGTGTTAGATGAATAACTCTTTTGCAAGGCTATCCCGATTACATAGTTTAAATATCCATCAAATTCCCACGAATAATTGCTAACTCACTTTAAAATCATTAATCCTTTTTAAAAATATCCGAGCCATAAATATCATAATGATATTCTGAATTAAACGGAGATTCCATGTACCTTTGTGTGTGTAATTCCCTTCTTTTTGTGTGCTTAAAACATACCAGTTTTCTCAAACAGCAGCTATCCATGTGTTGTCCAATATCTCTTCTGTCCAATATCTTGGTCAGATGTATTGTCCGATATCGGACAATACGTGTCAGCGTTGAAGTACATATATCGGACGACACTGTCAACCTATCAGTGTTGACTTATTCTGTCAGCGTCGAAACCCTTCCTGTCAGCGCCTAAATAACAAGCGTCAGCGCCAACCTTAAATCTTGTCAGCGTCAATAATATACGCTGTCAGCGTTCAAATTCCTATCAGCGTCGCACTCACTTTTCCTTGTCAACGTTGCTCCAAGATTTTGACAACGTCAAAATAAGTCCCATCAGCGCATGTAAACACAAGTATAGATCTCATGCTTGTACTCCTGTGATCGTGTGAACACACGAATCGAATTTACAATATAATCCAACCAATAAGATTTTTCAAACCGTGTGAACACAGGATCCTTTGACCAATGAGAAACTTTCAATCGTAACAAAAATCTTGGCCATGTGAACGCAACAAAGATCTTTCCACCAATTAGAAGCAAGCAATCGTGTGAATGCAAAGAATTTCCATTAACGCAAGATATAACCGTGTGAACATAGCGTGTGAACGCAAGGCTCCTTGATTGTTTACCACCAATAGGAATCAATGAGCCGTGTGAATGCAAAATCTTCATCCAATAAGAATTGAGGACTCACGGTTACTACAATAGAACTAGCTCGTAGAGGATTCACCATATGTAACAAATATTTAGATTACCATATAGCCGTGTGAACGCAAGGTTAATTAGCCAATCAAACCCTTCTCCTCGTGTGAACAGAACAATTTCCACCAATAGGACGAGGGACTCACTTGTAATACGGTTCACTAGCATGTAGGAGATCCAAAGCTAGATAACAAATTAGGGTTTTTTATCCTTCACGTCTGTAACAACGAATCTGCATTAACGATCTAGGGTTTGGAGTTTTGAGCACTGAAACCCTAATTAGGGTTTATAATTTAACCTTAGATCGTGAATCTTCACACGTTATAACAGCCACAAACATCAATTCTTCCTGCTTTTTATATAGATCTAGGGTTTGAAGAACCCTAGTTCATGATTTCATGTGAAAGCAGAAAAACTGAAAATCTTTCTTCAGCCAACTTCGACGCTTAATAACTTTTGCCTGGGGATAAAACTCGACAATCCCTCCGGTGGATGTTTAGATCTATGTATGTAGAACACATATCTAAAATTTCGTGACGATCCAACGGTTAGATCAAAAGTTATGACCTTCTGAATACTGCTGCGCACACAAAAACGTCCAGAAAAATTCAATACGAATTTTTCTTCTTCACCATACACGAACACCTCGTCGGACCTAGATATCACGAGCCTTAGGCTCTGATACCAATTGATGAGTCCTATGATCGTTGGACTCAATGGTTAGGAACCATATATCTAGGTTTGATCATCGTTCATATGATAACATAGCGGAAAAGAACAATGATCATGACAAGGTGTTTAGGCACAAGATACATGAATTAAAACGATTGGGATGTTCATTATATTAATAACAAACATCCACTAGACGTGTATACATTGAATCCCACGTCTAGTGCGACACACACTTTAGGTTTACATTGTGAATGAATAATATGATATAAAAACCTACGTCTATGTTTTCTTTATATACTAAAAAACATAGCTTACAAAGAAAGCTAAAGTAATAAAAAGACTCCAACGGCTTGTTCTTTTGCAACTTGTACTTTTTAGCCCTTGTCTTCTTATTTTGTTGTGTTTTGACTTATCAACTTAATAATTGGACCCAACAGACCCGACTAAAATTACATTTTTTACATTGTATTAGTACTTACTTTAGCCACTTTTTACACATTTTCCTTAAACTCGGGTTGACCCGAACCCGAGTTGACCCGACCCGAATTGACCCGACCCGAATTGACCCGAACCCGAGTGACCCGAGTTCTAATTAGGCTCGGGTTCGGGTTATATATTTTTTATCCTTGACCCGACTTGACCCGACCCGAGTTGACCCGAACCCGACCGGGTCAACCCGAATCACACCCCTACTTGTAGTGTGATCTTGGTTTGGTGGTGTTTGTGCACGAACAAGAAACAAGACTCTCTCATCTCATCATTCCATCTTTCTACTTTTCTGTTTTGAAGATATTGTGCCCTAGGTCCCTTGTGGATTATACCAAAAGGGCTTCTCTACATCATCATAAGCCCCTCATAAGCTGTTAAAAAGACCAAACAGAAGGCCTCGGCTCAAGGTAACAAAGGCTTGAACCCTGTTTGTATTTTTCATTTTTTAAGTGGTTATATGATTTTGTGGGTAGCTTGCTTAATCTGCTCATAAGTGTTTGTTTATGCTTGTTGTTGGTTTATATGTGTGATTAAGTTTATTAGGTTCAGTTTGGTTTTGTTTTGAAAGGTTTTGTTTGCAAAAAAAAGTTGATTTAAGAAATATCTAGGTTGTTTGGGTTTAGGGTTCTAACTAGTTTAAGGTGCAATTAATCTAGAGAAAACTACTCAAACACACTTGATTTGTTGGTTATAAGTGATATCACTATTTGGTTTTTAGTATTGTAGGATAAAAAAGGGTTTTGTATGTTCACTTTTTTATAAAAATCAGTTAATCAATCAGTAGGGTAAATCTGCCTTGTTTTAGTATATTTGATCACCAAAATTTGGTAGGATGTTAGATGATATGCTTATTTAGGATAACTGATTGCTCGTTTGAGTTTTGGTGGTATTTTGAACTAGTTGTGGTCATCTGAAAATAAATTGATAGCCATTTGCATCAGCAAACAACCCCCAGACCCATACTTGTTATATCAACAACTGATTTGACCCATTTGAGTGTGATTTCTGTGTGTGACCTGGGTTTTTTCTTGTTTATCTGACTCCCCACAACCCAACTGGTTGTGGGGGTGCCCATGTTTCCAAGTAAAACCCAAGAACCAAGAAGTTACAAGCTCAAATGTCCCTAATCCGTTTTTTATCATTGTCAGTGGGAACAATTTCCCACTGATAGTGTAATCTTTCCCACTGCTGGGGATAAGGACAAAAGTCCACCAGCAGTCAATATCATATTCTTGTTTTTTTGTCTGTAGTGACTTTAATTCAGTATTTTTCATGTTTTTTTAATTTTCCTAGTCTTGTTTAATTTTTTAAGAATTTTCAAAAAGTTTAATTTTATTTTACTGTTCATCTTCTATTTTTTAGATTAAAGTCCATTTAAATTAGTTTTAATTATTGCTGTTTTTGTCTTTTAGCGTAAAAGGTTTGTATTTTTCAGTTTTAAAAATTTTGTTAGATTCAGAAAATTATTTTAAGATTTTTAGTTTAAAAAGTTTCACTATTCACTCTTTTTATTAATTTTTTAGATTTAGTTTTAGTTTAATTAGGATTTATATTAAAATTGTTTTGTCTTTAGTGTAAAAAATTATTGTTTTCAACTTTTTAAATTTTCCTATTGTTTAGTAATATAAATTAGGATTTTTCAAATAGTAAGATTTATTTTAACATTATTTTATTATTTTTAATCATTATTTTAGTTTTAAAATTGTTTTTAGTGTTTTAAAAATAGAAAAATAGTCTTTAAAATTTAGGAAAAACACGTTTTAGTCTTTCAATAATATGAGTGAGTTATTAGTTCAATAAAATAATATTTTGGGCTTTTTATTTATTATATTTAATTTTAGGGCTTTAATTAGCATTTAAAATTGATATTTAATTAACAAAAGGTTTTAAAATTTATTTATTGAATTTTTATTCTTATTTATATTATTTTAGACTTAGTTTTCATTTTAAATTTTTAATTTTTAATTTTTAATTTTTAATTTTGTCACGTTTTACGTAATTACGTCATCGTTTTACGTCAATACGTCGTAGTGTAACCGTAGTCGTAGCTCGTCTTTAATTTTTCTCTCTTTAAACCAAAAACGACACTAATCCAAATTTGATTTTATATAATTGGCAACACTTCATACACACCTCCTTCTAGAACGAACTCGCATTTATCGGTTTTACGGTTTTTAATTAAATCATAGAACTTAATACTTGCCCACTATACGTTGTTTTCCTAAACACGTATTTTTACTACTATCACAAGGCAAGACCGAAGTCATAATAAAAGCTTCATGGCGTAGTTGAATAAAAGATGGAGGTAAACCTATGATAATAAGGCCCATCCGTTAGGGGGCGTATGAAAGTCTTGGTAATAAGTCTCATGTTTAAAACCGTTATAAAACCGTGTTTATCGATCCTTCTTGTTAACTTAATTTTTTGACATCGTTGTCTATTAGGGGGGGTTATTAATTCGATGGTCTTGGTTACACCGTTATGACTCTATTTTTGGACCTAAACCTCTATCATCGCATAAGTAAAAAAATGTATCCTCGTGAGCATTCAAGACAAAAATAAAATATAAGAGATACCACTTAGGAAAATGGGAGTATAAGTACGTGATTAGGGTATATGAGTAGTGTTAGCATTACTAACTAATAATGACAATGATCTCGTTGCACGCTTAGCATGGAATTGGGTGAAAATCGAGGACGATGAAATTATTTCTAACGAAGCATTCACGTGTTCTTATTCTATGAACCTAAACGTCCCATCTTGCGATGAAAATCATACATTATGTCTAAAGCGCAAGTAGTAGTAATAGTAGTAGTATAGCAAGTTTATCATTCAATAAAAGTGCACAAAAATGATATTTTGGAGATGCTATGATACTTTATTCTAGCATTGCGGGGAGTGATGAGACTGCTTTTATACATAGTCTCATCGTCCAAAACGGGCTTAAAATGCATTAAATATCATGAAATATGCCAAATATACGCTTTTGTTTGTTCCATGTGTATTTTAGGTACGGATATTGAGAAAATGGCAAAAGATCACAAGAAACAAGCAAGAACAAACACGGGAAACGAAGCCGCACAATGAACCAAGCCCTAGAGTTGATTTTCCAAGAATAACCCTTGAAGAATTGAAGATTGTACAAGAAGGGTCCTCCAATATTGAAGAATTGACACTTTAAACCCTTGTTTATTCATAATTACAAGTTTGGTCCTTAAAGTTTGTCAAATTGCAAAAAGGACCCTCCACTTTGAAGAATTGGCAAGAATGGTCCCTCAATTATGAAGACTTGTCATTTTTAGTCCTCCAAGAAGTCAACAATACAAGTCAAGACCTTGAATATTGAAGACAT
Organism: Glebionis coronaria; assembly: GCA_025667525.1. Lineage (NCBI taxonomy): Eukaryota > Viridiplantae > Streptophyta > Magnoliopsida > Asterales > Asteraceae > Glebionis > Glebionis coronaria. Next base: position 488,300,221 of record CM046879.1, on the reverse strand, counting down.
TACAAGAATGGTCCTTCAAATATCATCAAATGGCAAAACAAGTCCTTGAAAACACTTTGCAAAACTTTTTGGGGCAAAAGTGTGAAAAACCAAACTTCATTAACAAAGGATTCTGAAATTTGGCTATTAAACACAAAGTGAAAGAAAAATGGAAGAAGGGGGGTTAAAAGTGCCAAAACATAAACCTTACCTAGACTAGTGGTGTGTGGACACGTGCCCCACTACCACTTTTTAACCAATCACAAGCCTCCCACTTGCCATGTCACCTTCCACTTAAACCGGTTATAACTAACTTAATTAGTTAAGTTAAAATAACGTGGTTAACACTTTTCAAAATCCTAATCCAGATTAAACCATCCACTATTCATCATATGAACACATTTGGGGATTTGTTAATCACTTGTAATTAGACCCTATAAACCTCCATATTTATGATTGATGGTCTCTTAATCAAAACCCAACCCACAAAACCTATGCCGCATCACCACACAAGTCACATGTAACCTCCCCTACACACGTTTTGGGGAAGAAGCCAAAAGTGCAAGAGAAATCCAACGTCCCACAAAGCTTCTTCAATCCTAAGCTCAATATGGACCCCTTGATCAATTCACATGCATTTTACACCTTCACAGACAGCCAAGAAGTCTTCACATGATCAAGCATATTCAAACTTCCAAGGGCAAATCTGGAAGTTTAGCACTAGGGTTTCACTTTGTTTTTCAGCATTTTTAGGTTTCTTGTAGCCTATATAAAGGCATTAGACTGCAACATTAGAATTTGCTCTTGGTTTTTCTTTGGTCAACATTCTGTAAAGCCTTGTTCAAAATTAATGAAAAGTGTTTGAATTGTTTGACAAAATCCAAGTTCCAACCTTATTATACTCTTGTTATTGTTACATGTTTATGATTGTTGAGTTTTAAAACCTGTTTTTAATAGTTGTGCAAGAAATTGCAAAGTTTTCCAAAAACTGATATTTTGCTAAGTGTTTGGTACATCCTTGGAATTTTTGGATTACAAGTGATCTATACACCCTGATAAGAAGATTATCAAGGTGTTGTGAGCTTGTGGTTCGGGGATAATCAAGGAGTGGGTACAAAGTTTGCATTAATCAGCTTTTCTTTTTCATTTTTCTGTTATAACTTGTGCTCTAACTTTGTTGAATCTTAGCAGGGTTGTGTTGGAAGCTTGTGTCTTGTTGGGCTAGACACATCAGCTCTAAAAATCGTGGGTGTGGATGTACATCCATGAGGTTTGAGCCTCTTTTCCTAAAATTCTTGGTTCTAAGTGATAATTTGTGATTTTGTGATCTGCTGTTAGTTGAGGTGTTCTTGTGGCTTGAATTTGCTTAATACTGCATGATGTTGTTGTTATGATGCTAGATTAGGCTTGGGTAAAACTGAAACACACTTTTACTTGTTTAAATCTTGGATTGAAAAGTTTAAGGGGTGTTTGGGTTTACTGGTTTAATCTTGCAATTTGAGTTTGAGTTAGGATTTAAGGGTATTAAGTGTTGGTATCTGTTTATTAAGTGATATTGTGCTGATTGTTTGATTTTGCCTGTTTTGACCTTAGATTTGGGAAACACCTAGAGTGTATGCATGTTTAGGGTTAACAAGTGTTAAATCAAAGTTTGTGTAACCTGTTTAAGATATTTGAGGGTTTGAATTTGGACTTGTGGTCAAGTACATCAGCAAAGTGCATTTTCTGTTTGTTCATTGTTCATCAGTAAGTAGCATAAGCTTGGATCTTTATCTAAACCTTGAATCAGTGTATGAAACCAGTTGATTTATGTTCATTTGAATTTATTTAAGCTGTTGTGTGCCTTTGGTTCAATTTGGTTGGCTTAATCTTGCTAAATCTGCCTATTTTGTTGAAAACTGCTTATGTTCATGTCTATATGATATCTGGGCAAAGATTGAATTAACTGTATCATTTGGCTAGTTGTTTTTGTAATTTTGTGATTGATATTGACTCCTTATAACCCACTGGTTAGAAGGGTGCCTTGGTGTTCTCTGAATCCAACAAAAATCCACTAAAGACAAAAAGTCAAGATAGTCAAGCAGTGGAAACTTTTCCCACTGCTGGACACCCACCACTAGCCACTCTAGTGTTAATTTCCAAACAGCTTATCAGTAAGCTATAATAGCTTATCCAGACCTGCAACAACTTTGTTTTTGTAATCAATCTTCCTTATCTGACCCATTTGACTATTCTAGAGCAATTCAACCTTTGACTTTTAGGTTTGACTAGAAAACCAACTAAGTTGACTTTTACATAAGTGCTTATTTGCTTATTTCAGCTTATTTAGTGTGCTTATTGGAAATCTTTTTGATTATTAAGCTTAGTTTTGTCATTTGAAACATTTTGCAAGTTAAATCAAGTCCTGAAGTGGTCTAGAACTCTAAATCGACTATTTTGTCTTTTAGTGAAAATCTTCTTGGCTTATTTCTGGCTTATTTGTTAAGCTTTTTCAAAATTTCTTTTTACATATCTCTTTACTATCCCAAAAGAAGCTTGTGTGTCAAATTAGAGCTTATGGCATCAGCTTATCGCTTAATGGGCTAAAAAGCCCATTAACAATAAACTGTTGACTTATTAAGCTGTGATAAGCATATTTTCAGCTTTTTAGCCTTTAGAGTATTGTTCTTAAAAATAAATTTTGAGTCAGATAGGTGATTTTGGGCTTATTTGGTGAACATTTTCTTATTGGGCCTTATTTTAGCCCATTAAGGGTCTGTTTGGGTATTTGGCCCATTTGGAGGCCCATTAGGGGTAGTTTGGTCATTCCAAGTTCATTTATGTTTAAATTAGGTTAAAATAAACTATTTTTCAAGTTTTTAGAATTTTTTATAATTTTTGAATTTTTATTAATATTTTATTATTATTTTATTATTAAAAATTAAATTTAGGATTTTTGAAACTTTTTAATTTTTCTAAGGTTAAATACATTAAGTTAGGATTTTTAAAATTTTTAGATTAGTTTCATTGTCATTTAATTAATTTTAGAATTATTTTAACATTTTAAGAGTTTTTAATCATTTTTAAATAGTTTTAATTAATTTTAAAATTTTCAAAAATAGTTTTTAATTTAATTAACTCATTTTAGAGGTTTACACAGCGAAAAATCTCATTTTGGGCTTTTTGTTAATTAAATTGATTTTTTAGGCTTTAATTAGCATTAAAAATTATTATTTAATTAAATAAAAGGTTTGAGTGAATTTTGATTTTTTGTAAACTCTAAATACATTATTTAGGATTTAATGCAATTTCTAGGAATTTTTAGGGTAATTTTTAAGTTTAGTCACTTTTTACGGTTTTAAGTACACGACTTTCGTCTTAGTTTAATTTTAACCGTAACCGTCATCATTTTCCCTTTTCTTTCTAAATTTTATTTTCTCATAATCATAATCACAAACAAATTAATCATCTCTTTACACAACACACTAGCCTACTTGAGAACGAACTCACTTTTGGGTCATTTACATTTGATTTTCCTAAACCACTTGTTTAATACTTGCCCTAATTACCTTGTTTTCCTAAACAAGTGTGATTTTACAACTATCATTAGTATTTGACACGGTTAGTAAATAGTGGTCCTAAATACTCATTTGGCACAATCTTTCTCCCTTGCCAAAAGCATATTGAATTTCGTCATATGAGCATTTGAGACAATTTACATAGTTGTTCCAAATATTTATTTGGCACACTTTTTGTTTTTAAATAGGTTCTTGAGAAGAATTTCCAAGCATGTCAAACAAGCACAAATCTAATGCAACTTATAAAAGCTAAATTAAAACCTTTATTATTGGAAATACGTTTTACGTATATAGAAAGTCTCGGTCACTCCAACAATGTAGTTATAGGCTCGTAGTAATGTTAATTATCATTTATTAAATAGCCCGACCCATGAGCATGTGCATGGGCCGGAAGCCCAAGTCCATTAAGGACTTGGGGTATTTAAGCCTCTTTCCACCATGGAAAGAGGTGTTGGTTGTTTTCATTTTACATGTTCAATATAGAAAAGTTCTCTCATTTTCTCTCTCTAAGTTTCTCTCTCTAGAAAACATCAACCCCCATTGTCTCACAAAAATTATCATTGTTCTTCAATTGGTATCAGAGCATGGGATGAGATATAGGTTTGTTTTTGTGTTGCGTATTGTGTTCTAAACATTTCGTAGATTGTTGGTTTGTTTTTAGCCGAATCTTCAATTTTTTTTTGGTGTTTGATCGAAGTTTAAAGTAGTGTAACATAGGGATTCGTGTTAAACTGTTCTTGGTATCTTGGTTTTTGTTTAAACATCATCTTTCTTGGATCAAAAGTGCAAAAAAGTTGTGTGTTCTTCATTCCGAAATTTAAGCAGAATCTCCATCGGAAAGTACAAGTGAAACGTGGGCTTCCATCGCAATAACCATCACCATCGGAAAGGGTTTTGGTTCTACATTGCGATACGTGGGTTTTATTACTTATTCCGATCTGGACATTCCGATCGTACTTTGCGATCTGGGATTCCGACGGGTATAAGGAAGTATTTTAAGTCGTTACTCTGCTTGAATTTTGTCAGCTACTTTGCGATCTGAGCATTGCGATCTGAGTATTCCAATAGACTTTGCGATCTGAGTATTCCGATAGACTTTGCGATCTGAGTATTCCGATAGACTTTGCGATCTGAGTATTCCGATAGACTTTGCGATCTGAGTATTCCGACAGTCTTGATCTGAACATTTCGATCTGTACATTTCGACAGCATTGCATTACGATCTAGGCATTCCGATACCACCATCATTCCGACCAAGTTACATTACGATCTGGGCTTTGCGATCTGAAGTGAGATATTCCGATCTAAGCATTTCGATAGTGAGATATTCCAATCTGGGTATTCTGACAAAAAGAACATTTCGATAGAACATGTTTTTAGATACTTAGGGGATTTCTTCTATTTGGCAAATTAATTTGGTAATTTGGTAAATTTTAAAAGCAAACACAACAACAAGATATCAACACAAAAAACTCATAACCTTATTTCATTGTTCGATCATCTTTGATAATCTTTTGTGATCAAAATGAATCCGAGTTCATTAATGCCTCAAATGACATCACTTACGGATATTTCCGTCATTACGGGAACGGATAATCGCCCTCCAATGCTCATTAAAGAAGGTTTTGAAGCATGGCAAGGTCGTATGATGTCATACATTAAGGGAAACCCGACATATGGGAGGCTTATGGTCAAGTCAATTTTAAATGGTCCACTTGATTATGGTACCATCGTTGTTAACAATGTGACTCGACCAAGGGAGTTTGAAGAACTTACACCAGCTCAACAACTTATTGCCGATGCAGATGAAAAGGCTCTTCAAACCATTCTCCAAGCTCTTCCACATGACATCTATCGGATGGTGAGTCAATATACGGTTGCAAAGGATTTATGGGAACGTCTAAAGGTTTTGCTACAAGGTACTTCTCTTACAAAACAGGAACGGGAATGTCAGTTGTATGATCTGTTTGATAGGTTCACGTACAGCCCAGGGGAAACGCTTCACGACTACTACTTCAGATTTACTACTCTAATGAATGATTTGAATGTATACAATCTCGTGATTGCTCCATTCCAGGTTAACACCAAGTTTTTGAATACTTTACCTCAAGCTGAATGGGGTGAGTATATTATCGATGTTAAGTTAACCAGGGATTTGCATAAGTGCAATTTGGATCAACTCTATGCTTTTCTTCAGCAGCATGAGAAACACGTGATCATGCACCGTTCACCTCGAGGTATGTACCCTGATTCCCTAGCATTGATGGCTAATCAACCAAGCTTGTCATATAACAACACTCCTTATATCATGGGACACCAAGCTTATCATCCATCACCGTATTTGACTCCAAGATTTCCCCAATATTCGATTCTACCTCAACCACCCACCTCACATCAGCAACAATATCGGTTTAACGCACCTTCATCTCAGAGAGAACCACAAGCATCACAATATGCTTCACAACTTCACCCATATTCACCAGCAAGCATTGCACCTTATGGTCAGTCATCATACCCTTCTTATTAAGAAAATGCTGCATATCCATCAAGCTATTCTGACCACATGAGTATTCCTCAACAAGACCAAGCATTGTATTGTGATAATGACGAAGTTCCCATTCCTGAGTTCAAACAAGGAACTGACCCAGTTGAAATGTTAGCCACTTTGTCTGCTTATCTCACAAAGACATTGAGCAAACGAAGATTTAGAGGACCAGCTCCTACTAACAATCAGCTGAGGAATTCATCCAATTCTCGACAACAAGCTACCATTGAGAATGGCAGGGTAATGGTTTAACCTATACAACCTAATCAGGGGAGACCCACTACATGAACCAATGCACGCATGGTCAATCCTGCTCCAATAGTCAAAACTCCTCCCCGGGCTAATTCCACAGGTAAGTTGAGAATGATTACATGCTACAACTGTAAGGAAGAGGGACACATGTCTAGGGATTGCACAAAACCCAAGAGGAGAAGGGATGGTCAATGGTTTGTAGAGAAGATTTATTTGGTAAATGCTCAGGCACAAGGACAGGAACTTGATGAAGAGGAGCTTGCATTTCTTGCTGATCCAGGGATTGCGGAACAAGAAGTTGTCACTACACAGAATGCAGCATACCAAGCAGATGATCTGGATGCTTATGATTCAGACTGTGATGATCTTCAATCTGCTCAGGCTGCTCTTATGGCAACTATCTCTAGCTTTGGGTCAGATAAAATATCTGAGGTACTTACTAATTCCACTGATAGTAGTATTCAACCACATCAAGCTGGGCAAGAGGGTGCTGATCCGAATGAGTCTTCGGTGGTGAGTCTTTCAAATGAGGAGACAAACAATGATAGCAATATCAATGCAAGTCCCCAGACTTTGAGTGAATCACAACCGGGAGTCATTTCGCATACGCATACTCCTGCTCAACAAGATTTGGTCATGGTTCCTGCAAATTTACTTAGCCAAATGAATACTGCACTATTAGAAACCCTAGCTAAGAATAAGAATTTGTCTGCTGAGCTTGCCTTGTGCAACGAAAAAGTTCAAACTTTGGAATTAGTTCCGTCGTCCAATGTTCTAACCAATCCCGAATATGATCATTTTCGAAACAAACAAATGGGTCATTTGCAAGAAATTGAAACCTTAAGAGCAGATCTTTCCAACGAACTTAAAGAAAAAGAGTTAGTGGTCACTAATTTTCATAAACTTCAAACGGATTTTAAGTTACTCGAGTCTAAAAATAATGAAATGGAAATTAATGCGGCTAATAAGATTAGAAGTTTAGATTATTTGCTTTTAAGACAATATGCTGCCTCTCAACTAGTGCACTTATTTGACGCTTCGTTTAGAGAATTTAACTTATCGCGTCAAAAAGGCCTTCCCCCTAACCCACGGTATACAAAACAAGCTTTTATCCATAGTCCAAGACTTTATAATGCAACCCAATTAGGATTGATCTTAGACCCGATTGTTATTTTCGAGGAGCGCACAAATAAGGATCTAGTTGATGAGAATCGGTCATATAACTTTGCAAAATATCCCCAGTGTGATTATTTTAAAATGAATCAGGAGCTTGCTAAAACTGACTTTAGAATTCGCTTCCATATGGATAAAGATCTCATCACAGCACCAACCTACATGTTAAATGAAGAAAACCCTAGTACACTTCCTACACTTGTCAAAATGGAAGGACCTAAGGAAATTCCAAAGGATCTTCCACCTGTTACCACTGTATGGTTAAACTTGCAAGAGATTAATCAATACTTTGCTAGTTTTGACAAGGTCATTCTGGAATGTACGACTTCAAATGGCTTAAACGCAGGAGAATGGGCTTTCGAACACATGAACGAGGTGTTTAAGAATGAGATCAATCCGTTTGTCGAAAATCTAAAAGGAAGTTTTGCATCTCTTTCAGAAAATCTCGAGTTTGAAATTGCAGAAGTTCAAAAAGTGTTTTATGAAATGGACACCGCTTACGAACTACAATTAATTGAAAAGGAAAAGATTTTATCCGAATATGACCGATTCTTGTCCCAAGTAATTTCGTGTGATGTGCTTACCACTGTGAATGTTAGTTATTCGAATGAGCTTACATCCGCTATGATTAAATGTGATGTTGTGAATATATGTGATGATGTGTGTGATCTCTCTGTAAATGTTGCTGATTCTGTAAATGAGGTAGATAATCATTCTTGTCACGAATCTAACGCTGAATTTTTAAAGCATCAAGATTCTTACAATTTACTTACAAAATGCTTTAATCAACTTGAACAACATTGTATATCTTTAGAATTAAAACAGCAAACTCAAAATGAGGATCTTTTGATAACAAATGGTTGTGAAAACAGTGTTGAGACGAGTGACAAGATGATTGAGATAGTTAAGGCATTAGAGGAAGAGATTATGAGATTAAAGAGAGATGTGTCATCGAATGAAACACTAAAATTGGAACTAGAGGCTGCAGAGTCTAAAAACCAGGACTTAGAAATTAGACTTTCGTCTATTCTAGGAGAGATGGATCGTGCAAGACAGGGAATGTCCAAACTTTATGGTTCACTAGAAGAACGATTCGCTTTTAATGCGGCACAGCAACAATCTTATGTTGAACAACTGAACCAAAAGTGTGAGGAAATCTCTGACTTAAACATCCAGCTCATTGAGAAAAACATGGTTTTGGCCGAGTTAAAGGAGACACTTCTTCTCACTCGACAAGAAGTTGTTAATAACTTAGCTACCAACTCTGCACCGTCCTCTAGTGCTCCAACAACCACTTCAGTAGTGCTTTATAAGAACCCGCTCCATAAGAAAAACCCAGTTACCTATGATGATTATATGAGGAATGCAATTAAGCATGTAGATCTTGTTAGGGATATTTTAGATGATTTGTATGCGTTAGATCCCTCAAGCAGTTACTATTATTCAGCTCATGAATATATTAAGCGTGTTCAATACTGCTTAGCATATTTGCAATACATAGGAAAACCGGGTTCTGCACTACTCACTAATCGACCCATTGCTGTAACTCCATTCAATAAGACTCCAAGAGCAAAACCGTCATTGGCACCATCAACTAAGGCACCGTTAAAATTTGTTGCTAATATTCCCACTTTGCCTTCTACAGGAGTAAAAGAGTCTACTAGGGCTAAAGGATCGCCACTCAAGAAAGATAAGATCAAACCATCCACTAGTAGTACAATCAAGAAGAAAGTAGAAGCTCATCCTAGGAATGTTATTTCAGATTTAAATAAAAAGAATCATGTTGCTAAGACTAAAAGCTCTGCGTCTGTGCAGAAGTCCAAACCATTTGTGAATTCTAATTTGAAATGTTGGAATTGTAATGAATGCATGTTTTCCCAACGTCATGATTTGTGTCTTATTGATCATGTGAATGAAATGAATGCCATTAGGAATGATCTTGAATGGAAGCCAACTGGTAGAACTCGTGCCCAAGTTGGATGGCAATGGCGTCCCACTGGTAGGACCTTTACATTAGATGGAAAAATGTGCCCTTTAACTAGGAATGCATCCATTGAAGTTAGGTCTCAGCGTCCTTTAGTTAGGCACACTAGCACTAAAGTATGGAAACCGCGCCCTTTGATTAGGTCAGCCCCCACTATAGTGCCTATCAGTGAAGAAATACCTCAGGATTTAAGCCAACTTGAATCTACACCACCAACTAGGAAGAAGACTAGGAAATCTAAGAAACCTAAAGTTAGCAAATCTAAGATCATTAAATCTGTACCTGCTAATAACAAGGAACACTCAGATTCCGAAACCTATACATTGTCTTCGTCTGGTGATATTTTCAGGTGGTCCAAATCATCCTCTGGTATTTGGACTCCGGTTGTTCAAAGCATATGACCGGAGATCGCTCGATGCTCCGAAATTTCGTCAGCAAGTTTCTTGGAACGGTTAAATTCGGTAATGATCATATTGCAAAAATAATGGGGTATGGTGAATATCAGATTGGAAATGTTACGATTTCAAGGGTATACTATGTAGAAGGTCTTGGTCATAATTTATTTTCAGTAGGACAGTTTTGTGATTCCAACCTAGAGGTTGCTTTTCGACAACATACTTGTTTCATCCGCAACTTGGAAGGAAAAGACTTGTTGAAGGGGTCTCGTGGTGCAAATCTTTATACTTTGTCTCTACAAGACATGATGGCCGCCTCTCCAGTGTGTCTTCTCTCCAAAGCATCTAAGACCAAGTCATGGTTATGGCATCGCAGATTATCTCATCTAAATTTTGATGCTATTAATCATTTGGCTAAAAACGAATTAGTTCGTGGTCTTCCAAAGCTCAAATTTCACAAGGACCATTTATGTTCCGCGTGTTCAAGAGGGAAAAGTACCAAGAAATCATACAAGCCCAAAGCTGAAGACACCAATCAAGAAAAACTTCATCTTTTGCATATGGATCTTTGTGGGCCAATGCGTACCGAAAGCATGAGCGGTAAGAAATTCATCCTTGTTATTGTGGATGATTTCTCCAGGTTTACATGGGTTAGATTTTTGCGTACAAAGGATGAAGCACCAAAGGCTATCATCACTTTTCTGAAATTCATTCAGGTACGTTTAAATACTACTGTCCGCCGTATTCGTACAGATAATGGAACAGAGTTCGTCAACCAAACTCTTCGTGATTACTATGAAGAAGTTGGTATCTCACAAGAAACATCCGCTGGACGTACTCCACAACAAAACGGTGTCGTTGAAAGACGGAATCGTACGCTTATGGAAGCTGCTAGGACTATGCTGATTTATGCGAACGCTCTATTGTTCTTGTGGGCAGAAGCTGTATCTACCGCATGTTTCACCCAAAACCGCTCTATCATTTGGAAACGCCATGGAAAAACACCTTACGAGCTTCTACATAATCGTAAACCTGATGTTTCATTCTTTCATGTGTTTGGTGCTCTTTGCTATCCAAACATTAATAGTGAGAACTTGGGTAAACTTCAACCGAAAGCCGATATAGGTATTTTCATTGGTTACTCACCTTCCAAGAAAGCATACCGAATTTACAACCGTCGTCTTGGTAAGATAGTAGAAACTATGGACGCAGATTTCGATGAGCTGACAGCGATGGCTTCTAAGCAACGCAGCTCTGAACCCGCGCTTCACGAGATGGGAACCGGTGCTATTAGTTCCGGATTAGTTCCCAATAATCCTACTTCTACATCATTTTTACCACCTACAAGGCCCGAGTGGGATAAACTATTTCAACCATTGTTTGATGAATTCTTTGATCCCCCAACTGATGAAGTTCCAGCACCTGTAGTGATAGCTCCAATCCCTGAAGTTGTTGCTCAAGCTAATGAAGCCTCATCAAATGCATCTTCAATTAACATTGAACCGGATGCACCTCTACCAAGTGATTCTCAAACTACACCTGAATCTTCACCCTTACTCGTGCCTAATGATGTGGAAGAGGATTCTATTGATCACGATTTAGCATATGCTCACCTACAAGAACTTCCATTCTTTGGTATACCGATACCTGAAAATCCTTCAGCCGCGTCTACCTCAGAAGAAGCTCCTACAATCGTTCACTCCAGACCACCACGGATTGAAAATTATAGCACCAAATGGACAAAAGATCACCCAATTCGGAATATTATTGGAGGTCTCGATCGACCAGTCTCGACACGCCATCAATTACAAGAAAGTGCGCTATATTGCTATTTTGATGCATTTCTCTCCGATGTTGAACCAAAAAACTGGCAACATGCTATGACTCAATCCTCTTGGATTGAAGCCATGCACGAGGTTCTAAATGAATTCCAAAGACTTGAAGTATGGGAATTAGTTCCTCTCCCTGACAAGGTTAACATCCTTACCTTGTTGTGGGTTTATAAGGTTAAACTCGATGAGATGGGTGCAGTCTTGAAGAATAAGGCTAGATTGGTTGCTAGAGGATACAAACAAGCCTTGGGTATCGACTTTGAAGAATCTTTTGCTCCTGTTGCAAGATTGGAGGCTATTCGACTATTCCTTGCGTATGCTGCTCATATGAACATGATCGTCTATCAAATGGATGTGAAGACGGCATTTCTGAATGGTGAACTAAGGGAAGAAGTCTATGTTAGTCAGCCGGATGGGTTCTTTAGCACGGAGTTTCCTAATCATGTGTACAAGCTTAAGAAGGTTCTCTATGGGTTGAAACAAGCTCCACGCGCGTGGTATGATCTCCTTTCAACATATCTCATTTTGGAAGGCTTCTCCAAAGGCAAGGTGGACCCTACTCTATTCACTCTCAAGGAGGACAACGACATGCAACTGGTACAAATTTATGTTGATGATATAATATTTGCTGCCTCTAACATAGAATTGTCAAATCGCTTTGAGAAGATAATGTCCACACGCTTTCAGATGTCAATGATGGGAAAATTTTCATTTTTCTTAGGATTACAAATTTCTCAGAATCCCAGAGGCATCTTTATTAATCAATCCAAATATGCTCTAGAATCTTTAAAGAAATATAACTCTGATAATTGTGACCCCGTGGACACTCCAATGGTGGAGAAATCCAAGTTAGATGAAGATAGGAATGGGATTATTGTCGATCCGAAACTTTACCGTGGAATGATCGGCACCCTTCTCTATCTGACTGCTAGCAGGCCTGATTTGCAATTTTTCATATGCATGTGTGCCCGGTATCAGGCTCGGCCTACCGAAAAGCACCTACATGTTGTTAAAAGGATCTTTCGGTACCTCAAAGGAACACTTAATCGTGGTCTATGGTATCCGAAAGATTCCTCTATTGCTTTAATATCATACGCAGATGCCGATCATGCTGGGTGTCAAGATACGAGGCGTAGCACTTCTGGGTCTGTGCAACTCCTTGGAGACAGATTGATTAGTTGGTCTTCAAAAAGGCAGAAAAGCGCTGCAATTTCAAGCACGGAGGCTAAGTACATTGCCATGTCCGGTTGTTGTGCTCAAGTCCTTTGGATGAGATCACAACTAACTGACTACGGTCTTGGATTTAACAAAATCCCGATGTATTGTGACAACAAGAGCGCCATTGCCCTTTGCTGCAACTACGTTCAACACTCCCGGGCAAAGCACATCGACATTCGCTACCATTTCATTAAAGAGCAGGTGGAGAACGGAGTGATCGAGCTGTATTTTGTCACCACTGAGTATCAGCTGGCAGATATGTTCACCAAAGCCTTAGATCGAGGACGAATCGAGTTTTTGATCGAAAAGCTTGGCATGAAATCCTTCTCTCCAGCGACTCTCAAAGAGTTGGCAGAAGAATCAGCAGAATAGTGGTGGTAAACTATTCATGCGTATCCTTTGTTCGTGATCATGTATATTATCGTAAATATATAAACCACAAAAAGAAAAATACAAAAATATAAAACCAAGAAAAACCATAAAAAATATAAAACCTAGAAAAACCATAAAAATTATAAAATCAAGAAAATCCAAAAATATTTTTCATTTTTTAAATCGGGCATGTCTTTTAGTACGGTAATATTTACGGCCTTAGAAATGTCGATCAAAATTGACACGGCGCCATAAATAGAGTCCGTATAAAAGTTGTACATTTTTAAAACATGCCCATAATGGCTTGTAGTTATTTCTGACTGCAACCCGTTTTTCGCATTAAAGTCACGTATTTCTTTTGAAAACGTTGGCTCACAACAGGAATTAAGTTTCTAGGGCAATGTTTACTTTAAAACCTTGTAAGGGGCCCAGTTTACTTTATAACTTGGTCTAACACAAATTCGTGTACGTTTCAGTGCACTTATCTTGTATAAATAAGAGAAATCTTATTTCCACCAAAATCGTTCTATAAAATCACTTAACCGGCAAATGTCCTTATTAATAGTTGTGTCCTTAATATCTTTGACTACTGCTCTTTAAATAGAAAACGGGTCAGGGATTAAGGGGGAGCAAATATTAATTCTTCGTGGTAACAAATTTGGTCGTTAAAAAGGATTGTCAGAAAATATCCAGCTACCCTTCATCTTCAGTTATGCCATGTGTGCCTTGTGTGATATAATTATTTCTTGCATAGGTCATTAAAAATTTTGGCATTAAGTATCTGTGTTCGTGTTTGGGAACGGGTTTATTGTGTGTTAAGTTAACTTTAACTTTATTGTTAACTAATTCTCTAAAAACAGGGGGACCAGTTTTGCACTTTTGCAAAAGTGGTGGGTGTTTGATCAACTTTGACCAAGTCAAAACTCCACCCCCCCTCTTTCCCCGTCCTTACTGAAAAACACACAAACACATACCTCTTCCGCCATTATTGCGACCTCGAGCTTCAATCCACCTTTGATTTGTGACTTATCTTTTGCTGCTTTATATCTAGGTATTTTGTTTTAACTGCTATCATTTAATCCGTTTCATATCCACACATCTAAACAGGAACGATTGATCACATCCACGATTTAGGGCTTCTTGATTTTTGCTATGAATATGTTTTTTAAGTGGTGGGATTTGTTAAGGATGCATAGTTACACATTGGTTTTGCCCAGAATCTCCTAAAACATTGCCTAAGTTCCAGATCGAGAAGTCAAAGTTTGAGATCGAATCCCTTTCACGGATTTCGATGCACATTACGATACATCATTGCGATGCCTGTCATTGCGATGAGTCATTCCGATGACTCATTGCGATGGGCTATTACGATGAGTCATTTCGATGACTCATTGCGATGGCTCATTGCGATGTGTCATTGTGATGGTTCATTGCGATGGGTCGTTGCGATGGGTCATTCCGATGGCTCGTTGCGATGGCTCATTGCGATGGCTATTACGATGGCTCATTGCGATGGCGTGTTGCGATGGCGCATTCCGATGTGTCATTGCGATGGCTTCGCACTAGGTATTGCGATGGGTAATACTGCGATGAGTTCTCATTTATTCCGATGGAAATGTACTGATTGCGATGACCTTAGATATTGCGATAGGATGTTAATTCTTTAGGATTCCGATGCTTGATTCATTGCGATGGTTTGGTTAGGATTCCAATGGTTTGCTACATTTTGATGGAATTAGGTCTCTTATGATTATGCAATTGCCTTAGAATATCTAATGAGTTCGGCCTAGCTTGCACTATTCCTCCTTAGGTTTAAGTACTTTAGGGCCATTTAAACGAAACCAAGTGTTATTGAAACAAGTTAATTTTTATCTCATAAGAATACTTGAATGGTTTCTTATTACAGAAGTTCATCTTATTTAATAAGTTGATTCCTATGTAAACAAAAGAGATACAAATTACTTAGTCAATGTCTTGTGTTTTTGTTTCCAGGCCATGGCAGACAAAGCTTCAACTTTGTTCAAGCCCACTATCTTTTGGGTTGAGGATAATCCTACAATTCCCGACGTAGTGGTTGAAACTAAATCAAAACCCACTGAAGTTTTGGCTGAAATCAAACCAAGACCTACTGAGGTGTTAGTAGAAATCCAACCTAAACCTACTGAGGTTTTGGTCATGACCTCCAAGAAATCCAAATATTTCAAGAACTAATGCTAGGACGGTATCTCTTTAGAATAAAAATTATCACTGGCAGTCATGTCATTATCCTAAGTGTATTGCTAAATGTAAGGACCTTGTTCATCTGATGTATGTGTTCATCTGATGTATGTGTGAATGTTGTGGTAATAATTGTAATGACATTTTCCTTATGTTTAAACTTGGCATAGATTTAATACATCTACATATGTTGTGTATATCATTTGTGAATATGTCATCAAAGCAGGAAAATGTCACTCACCGAGGAAGAACAACGACTTCGTGATCTTGAACTTGTCTCGCTCAGTAATAGGCTTCCATATGCTGAGAACAACTCTCGATTACAAGATGATTTTGATCCGGCTTTACCAGCTTTCAAAATAGCCACAGATATCCTAGACATATCACCCATCAGAGACACACTCAGACGTACTGCATCTGTTCCTGAAGTCTACATGCATGAATTCTGTAACACTGCATCTTTCTCTAAAAAGACTATCTCTTTCGAACTGAACAAAACACCAAGGGTACTCAACTTGAGCATTTTTTGGAAATTGTTTAAGCTTCCTAGGTTGGCACAAGGAGAACAATTTGTGGCTAACCCAAAGAATGATGAAGTGCTTCGAGTCATTCGTGCCATGAATTATGAGGGTGAAATTAACAACCCATCACAATTTAACACCTCACACATAGGGCAACCCTGGAAAGCAATTATCACCATCATCGTCAAGTGTCTAACTGGAAAAACTAGGGGCACCGATGCAATGAGACCACCACAGGCTCACTTATTTTGGGGATTGTATACTGCATCAAAAGTAGACTATGCACTTCTTCTCTGGCAAGAATTTTGTTATCAGTTTACTGGAACGAAGAAGAAATCCGTGCATCTTCCATTCCCGAGATTCACCAAGCTCATTATCCACCATTTTATGAAGAATGACCCAACCATTGACACTCGCGGGAATTTCTTCTATCACACCAAAGATGATGATTATGTGATTCTCTCAATGAATGCAGACACTAACTCCACAAAGTATGCATTACTTCCTGCACTAGTACCCGACACAATGATTAATGATGGAATCAAAGAGAGTGATAAATACAAAGAGATGCTTAATGATATTGACGCACAATTTAAGCGGGCAAATTTACCACCCTCAGAGAAGCAAAAAGGTAAACGCAAGAAACGAGTTTCACAGCGTCAATCAGCTGCTTCTAAAGATAAACGCCCAGGAAAAATGCAAATTGTTGATGAAGATGATGAAGATGAGCTGATCCAAACTGAAGAAGAACAGGAAGAAGTACCACTTCGCAGGCCTAAGAAAGCAAGGAAAGCTAAAGGAAAAGAGGCAAGTGTTGCTCCAAGTGAACCTGTTCAACAACAAATTTCTGAAGCCAAAAGACTTCGTATTATTCTTCAACAAAGCCGACAGGAAGCCTTTGGCGGATCAGGCTCAAGATTATTTGAAGACTTAGCAGATTTTGGTAATCCTGATGGTGATACGGAATTTTTCGACGATCCTACTGAGGAAGATACTTATGAAGAAGAGTACGAAGATGCTGCTAACTTTCATCTTGACAGTCGGGAACCAAGTGAAGAACGTGAGAGCAGTGCTGACACTGATACCAGTATGATGTATCGAGATGCAAATATCACCACATCTTTGCTAGAACCGACTCACATGGTACTCAATGAAGATGCTCATGCAACTTTCATACCAGACACGCAACTTCAAAGTAAGTCTACTTCAAACTCTGATGATGTGTTGAAATATCTCAATTTAGAAGGGGAGGGTTTTGAGGTCACCAACACTGATCCGTCAACAAATGAACAAATGGTGGATGTCCCTATAACCACTATTACATCGACCACCACTTCACTACTATCAACCCCAGTCATCAGTGAGGTCCCAACCACCACCATCACACCCACAATTGTTGAGAAACCAGTATCAACCACCACCCTCGCCACGGAATCTACACCGTCATCCACAGCTGCACAACCTGTATCAACCACCGTCCCAACCACTGTATCTACATCAACACCTATCCCGGTACAACCAGTATCATCCACGACCACCTTAACGGTTTTGGTTACACCTCCACCAACAGAACCTCAAGTATCATCCACATCAAATCCTTTTCTCACAGTCAATGATCCGTTGATCCAGTCTCTTCAACAATAGCTAGAGGCTCAAGCCACACAAATAGCTACGTTGACTGAAAGGTTTGCTACTCCTCCCAAGGAACCGCATCCTGATGAGCCTACTCTTCAAAAACTAACAGACAGAGTGTCAAAGCTCAAAGAACAACATAAATCATTTCGTAAAGAGAAGAAAACTCGGGATAAAGAAAATGCTGCTTTTCTCGGGTCAATTGACGAGCAGATGACTGTGATCATTCGACGCGAAGTCAAGTCTTATGTTGATCAACAACTACCACATCTTGTCGGTAATGGTTTATCTACTCTTCAATTAATGACATTGCTACAGACACGTCTGCTAGATTTGGGAGCTCATAAATCAAGATACAAACGCAAAGTTCTGCAATATCTCAACAAAGCAATTGATGAAGAGAATCTTGTAGACACTACCGACTCTGAGTCTGATGATGAGAATGAGTTAGAAGAGGAAGATGACGAGGAAAACGGTGAAGAGGATGATGGTAATGAGGATAAGTATAAGGAAGGAGATGAGGAGGAAGAAGAGGATGAACAAGGAAAGGATAAGAATGGAGATGAAGATGAGGACGAGGACGAGGATACAGATGATGATCAGGATGACGATGATGATAATGAAAAGGGTAATGAAGTCAACAAGGGTGATAAGAATGACGAAACCGGTACAAATGCCAAAGAGACAAACAAGGATGACAATGATACGGCCACCGAGAAAGGTCTAGAGGACACTGCAGAAAAGGTTGCTGACACAACAGAAAAGCCACTGGAGTCAACAGTATCAGAAACTCAGCAGGCTGCTACAGGTATATCTAATGCACCAGAATTCACTACTGATTCTCACTTCGAATCTATAGAATATATGCAAACAGATGAACCGACAGAGACAATGCTTGAAGAAGAACCTCACGATGATATACCGGTGATGCAAACTCAACCTTCAACATCATCTACAGTTCAGCATGACGATGACATGGAAGTTGAAGATTTAAATGTTCTGATAGGTGTGTAAACACCCATCCTTTTACCACTTAATTCTGGCTAAAACGAGACCAAAACACGTATTTAATATCATTTGTTTGGAATTATGCGTGGTTTTTGTGTTTATTGTGTTTTCAGAGCCAACCGGATGAATATTAAAGAAAACATGGGACTGCACGGGTTGTACTGAAGAAAAAGACTCAAGATAAAGTCTATTGTCCAAGAGATGCAAAAGATTTGAAGTCACTGGGCCTATTCGAAGATTTATCGAAGAAAAGGACCAAAGATGGAAGATTTACATAAGTCGAAGAAACTCAAGTCTATTAAACGAAGAAATTAAAAGACGAGTTGAATTTAATCGACAACAAATCCCGAATCAGAATCGAAAACGTCAACTTTTCTGAAAAGACGAGAAGACAAGAAGAACGGGAGAAAGCCCACTCACCAACCAAAATACAAGGCTATATAAAGCCCACACCTCACACACTTAGTGCGAGTTTTTAGTTTTCTTCTCCCCCACTTTTCTCTCCCTTTAGTTCGTATCATCACAATCACCACTAGGGTGATTGGTGATTTTAATCTTTGATTTTCTAATCTTGTAATTTTAATCTTTGTTTTATCTTGTCAAAACATCAATCATCAATACAAAGTCTTGTTTAATCTTTCCATTTAATCTTGTTCATCATCATTTTTCTTTTCTAGTTCTTAAGTTCTTATTTTCTTGATTTGATCTTCAAAAGTTGTTGGGTTTTGTGTTTTTGTTGATGGGATTTGTAGTTATTGGTTAGTAAATCATTTGTGTTAAGTTGTATTTAAGTTTTTGGTGAAAAACTTGGTGATTTTTGGATTAAAATCGTCTCCCTTGTTCTTCGGGATAAAGTTTCTGATTTTGAATTCCCAGGTTCCGGATGAACAGTAAGTTCCGGATGAACACCTGAAGTTCCGAATAAAGCTGCTTTCCAAAAGTTCCGAGTGAACTGAAAAGTTCCGAATGAGTTTTGTTTCTGAAAAGTTCCGAATGAGTTTTGTTTAAAAAGTTCCGCATGAATCACAAACTTCCGAACGAACCAAAAAGTTCCGGATGAATCCGATCTTCCGAATGAACTGAAGTTCCGGATGAACTGTAAGTTCCGAATGAATGTGTTTTAAAAAGTTCCGAGTGAGTTTTTCCCTTAAAAGTTCCGAATCAACAAAAAGTTCCAAATGAAGCAAAACTTCCGGATGAACCAAACTTCCGAATAAACTTCCGATTAAAGTTCCGAGTGAAGGTAACCAAAAAGTTCCGAATGAAGACTTCCGGGTGAAAAGTTCCGGATGAACAAAGTTCCGAATCAAGGTTAAAAAGTTCCGAATCAATTTTCTTTATTTTTAAGAGTAACTGTATTACTGCTTCTACTGTTTCTTTAGTTTAACTTTAATTTCAGTTTTCATTTTAATTTTAAATTGTCATTAAATTAATTATCTTTGATTTAAGTTTTCATTTTATTACATTTTAACATTTAGTAGATTAGAAAACCAAACCTTTTATTTAGTAACCAAGAACAATCATTCCACTTAAGGCCGAGATCAATTCGAGAGGATATCGAGAGAACTTAGAACTCATAGAAAATCCATGTATCAAATGGCGCCGCTGCCGGCTCTTCTCGTTAAGATCAAAAGTTTTTTGTGAGAACTTGGATTTTGGGATCCGTTCCCCGTGAACGTTACTTTTTCATAAAAAATTTCAAAAACACTAAAAAAATATAAAATTTTCAAAAATCCAAAAAAAATAAAAAACATAAAAAACCAAAAATATTTTTGCTTTGTTTTTCTCTTGTTAGTTCTTTTGCAGGTGTATGCGCACTCGATCCACGTCTTATCAAGAGCCCGAGCCTCTCGATCACTTAGACATGGCTTGTGTACCACCTCCAAACAATAATAACAACAACAACCCGCCTTTCAACAACATGAACAATAACAACAACAATGACCTTCAACCGGATAATCGCCCGATGATTGAATTGCTGCAAGCTCACGTAGATGGCAACACGGATCCAATTGTCATCCCTCCAATTGCCGCCAACAACTTTGAGCTAAAATCAGGCTTTATCCAGATGGTCTCCGCTCAACCATTCTTGGGACGTACCATTGATGATCCACACGACCATATCAAGAGATTCTTGCAACTAACCAACACGGTCAAATTCAATGGTGTTCCACAAGAGGTTATAAGGTTACAACTGTTTCCCTTTTCTTTAGAAGGACAAGCCCGGCATTGGCTTGCTAAGGAACCGCCACAGAGTATTCTCTCGTGGACGGATTTGGAAACAAAGTTTATCAATTACTTTTTTCCACCCTCTCGTACTACCGCTTTGCAGAATGAAATCATAAATTTTGAACAAAAGTACGATGAGTCGTTCAGTGAATCTTGGGATCGTTTTAAAGATCTTTTAAGAAAATGCCCACAACATGGTTTTACCAAAGTACATCAAATTAATACTTTTTACAATGGTTTAAACATGAGTGACCAAGATTCACTGAACAGTGCCTCGGGGGGTAATCTTTTGGCTAAGACTTCCAATGCTGCTTGGGATATCATTGAGAATAAGTCTCGTGTGCAAACCAAGAGTGTCAGGACCAATGTCGCTAGTGCTAGCACTAGTGACAGCGACAAGCGATTGGACAAAATCACTACGCTTCTTGAATCGCTTGTCACCCACACTGTCAGCAACAACAACAGCAACAACGCTAAAAACGCTCAAGTTAACGCTGTCAGCCAACCTTGTGAGATATGCGGTGGTCCTCACTCTTACACCAATTGTACCGCCACCCAAGACTACCCTGCTGAGAATGTGAATGCGGCATATGGCACCTATCCTCAACCCGCTTATCAAGCAAGACCTCAAGGTGACCGTAATTTGCTTAGCTACCGTTCTAACAATTATCTTTCCCCACCTGGTATTCCTCCTACCAACCCAAACCAACAACCAAACCTAAATCGCCCTCCTCAACAACAACAACAACCTCGACAACCATACATCCCTCCTCACAAGCAGCAACAACCACCTCAACGTAACAACCAAGTTTACCAACAACCTGCTTATCAACCACCCGCATACAATGCTCCTCCCAACCAATCCACCGCTCTACACCAAGAAGTGCAGACCTACATGAGGACAAACGATGTGATCGTGGAAAATCTTCAGCGTGAAGTGATCAATTTGAAAGCAGACTTGGTCAAGCAAGGAAACGATTTGAGAGCCGACATGAGAAATACGTTGGATAGCCAAACAAATGACTTGAGGAACATGATGGCTAGTTTCTTCCAAGGTAATCAACCCTCTTCTTCGGGTACTCTTCCGAGTAACACCGTTGTGAATCCAAGAGGGGAGATGAAAGCAATCACCACTCGAAGTGGCAAAGGTACCAAGGAACCCGAGCTTCCTATACCTCCACCAGTGGTTGTGACTAAGGAGAACGAGTCACCTGCTCCTATTCCTCATCCTTCTCCTTCCCCAATTTCTCCACCTCTTCCTTCTACCCCTCCTCCACCCAAGGATGTGAGTGATCCTATTCTCCCAAAGCCTTCCACTTCTTCCAATATACCTTATCCATCTAGGTTGAGGAAAGAGAAGCTGAAAAGCAAGGACGATATTCAGGTTTCGAACTTCCTTAAAATGTTCAAACAACTGAATTTCAACATCTCCTTCGCTGAGGCTCTCGCTCACATGCCTAAATATGCGAAAATGTTTAAAGATCTTCTGAGCGATAAGGAAAAGCTCCTTGATATTGCCAACACCCAACTTAATGAGAATTGCTCTGCAATGCTCTTAAGGAAATTGCCAACCAAGCTTGGTGATCCGGGTCGTTTCTTAATTCCTTGCAATTTCCTGGGAGTAGAGAATTGCATGGCCCTAGCCGATCTAGGTGCCAGTATTAATCTCATGCCTCTAAGTGTTTGGAAGCAATTATCTCTCCCAGAGCTAGTCCCCACCAAAATGACTTTGGAATTGGCTAACCGTACGGTTGCTTATCCAGTGGGGATAGCCGAAGACGTCATTGTAGGAGTCGACAAATTCACCTTCCCTGCTGATTTTGTTGTCGTCGACTACGAGATGGACCCCCGTGTGCCACTAATTGTTGGTCGTCCATTCCTGAGGACCGGTCGCACTCTCATCGATGTTGAAGCCGGTGAGCTTATCATGAGAGTGGGTGACGATAAAGTAGTCTTCAACATGGGAAAGTTGTCTAAACAACCTTATTCCAACGAGAGTGTTAATTGTATTGACGTTCTGGATGTGGCTTGTGAAGCACACTTTATTGATGCTTGCAAAAGTATTCCTTCCTCTCTTCCCAATATTGAGACCGTGTCCTCTATTGATTCATCGTTGTCTCTATTTGGAGATAGTGATTTGTTTTGGAACAATCTTGAAGATACCATGGGAGATGTGAATTTAGCTACTAATGATTCTCCCACCGATGGGGATGACGACATGAATTTCTTTGACAATCTTCTCACCGAAGACAACCCTTCGCCTCCATCTCCCACGGTCATTGCTATCGATACTCCGACTTCGAATACGCCTCCCGTCGAAAATCCTCTGGATTTAGAACTTAAGGAGTTGCCACCCCATCTCGAGTATGTATTCCTTGAAGAAGAAAAGAAGTCGCCAGTCATCATTGCTAAGGATTTGAAGGAAGAAGAAAAAGCCCGACTTATCACCGTGTTGAAAGATCATAAGAAGGCTATTGCTTGGAAGATTTCTGATATTCGTGGAATTGATCCTCACTTCTGTACACACAAAATTCTCATGGAGGACGACTTTAAGCCCACAATTCAAAGCCAACGAAGGGTGAATCCAAAAATCCATGAAGTCATCAAAACAGAGGTTATCAAACTTCTTGATGCGGGTATGATTTACCCTATTTCGGATTCACCATGGGTTAGTCCAATCCATTGTGTGCCCAAGAAGGGCGGAATAACCGTTGTTCCCAATGAACACAACGAGTTGATTTCCACTCGTCTCGTTACTGGGTGGAGGGTTTGTATAGACTACCGCAAACTCAATGATGCCACGAGAAAGGATCATTTCCCTCTACCTTTTATGGACCAAATGCTTGAACGATTAGCGGGTAATGAATATTACTGCTTTCTTGATGGTTTCTCGGGTTATTTCCAAATACCCATCGATCCCCAAGATCAAGAGAAGACAACATTCACTTGTCCCTATGGCACATTTGCGTACAAAAGGATGCCTTTTGGCCTATGTAATGCGCCCGGGACTTTCCAAAGGTGCATGTTAGCTATCTTCCATGACATGGTTGAACAAACCATGGAAGTATTCATGGATGATTTCTCGGTCTTTGGGGATTCCTTCTCTTCTTGCCTTGCCAATTTGGAACGTATGCTTAAGCGGTGCGAAGACACTCGCCTTGTTCTGAATTGGGAAAAATGCCATTTTATGGTAAAAGAAGGCATCGTACTGGGACACAAGATTTCCAAAGCCGGTCTTGAAGTAGACCGTGCTAAAGTCGATGTTATCGCCAAGTTGCCTCCACCTTCAACCGTGAAGGGTGTGAGAAGTTTTCTGGGTCATGCGGGCTTCTACCGTCGATTCATCAAAGATTTTTCTCAAATCGCTCGCCCGATGACCCACCTCTTGGAAAAAGATACTCCTTTTATATTTTCCAAAGAGTGCCTTGAAGCCTTCAACTCGCTTAAGGATAAGCTAACTAAGGCACCCGTCTTGGTTACCCCTAATTGGGAGCTGCCTTTTGAGTTGATGTGCGATGCTAGTGATTTTGTTATTGGAGCGGTTCTGGGACAAAGAGTGAACAAACACTTCCAACCGATCCATTACGCTAGCAAGACAATGACAGGGGCACAATTGCATTATACGACAACCGAAAAAGAGCTTTTAGCTGTTGTCTATGCTTTTGAAAAATTCCGCCCCTATCTTGTCCTTTCTACAACAATTGTGTATACCGATCATTCCGAGTTGAAGTACTTGTTGACAAAGCAAGATTCCAAACCAAGACTTCTTCGCTGGGTTTTACTGCTCCAGGAATTTAAAATCGAAATTCGCGATAAAAAAGGAGCTGAAAACCTAGCCGCGGACCATCTCAGCAGACTTGAGGATCCTTACCAAGGGGATCATCCGACCAAAGAAATCAATGATTCTTTTCCCTTGGAGACCTTAATGTCTATAAATTCGAATTCTAATGAAACCCCGTGGTTTGCGGACTTTGCAAACTACTTGGCGGGTAGAATTCTCAAAGAAGGGTTGACGTCCCAACAAAAGAAAAAGTTCTTCACCGACATTAAGACTTACTTTTGGGATGACCCTTACCTATTCAAACAATGTGCCAACCTGATTATCCGCCGATGTGTTGATGGACAGGCAGCGTCAGAAATCCTTGATGCTTGCCACAAAGGACCCACCGGTGGTCACTTTCGTCCCAACTACACCGCTAAAAAAGTGTTTGATTCAGGATTTTATTGGCCCTCCATATATCGTGACGCTCACGATATGGTTAAAAGATGTGATGTTTGCCAAAAACACGGCACGATCACACATAAAGACGAGATGCCTCAGAATTTCATTCAAGAGTGTGAAATTTTTGATGTTTGGGGTATCGACTTTATGGGGCCATTCCCTTCTTCTAAAGGAAACAAATACATCCTTGTAGCCGTTGATTACGTTTCAAAGTGGGTTGAAGCCAAAGCTTTACCTACTAATGACGCCAGGGTGGTTTGTAACTTTTTGAAAGCTCTATTCGCTAGATTCGGTGTGCCTCGCGCCATTATTAGTGATCGTGGGACTCATTTTTGCAATGACCAATTCGCAAGAGTCATGGCTAAGTACGGTGTAAATCATCGTCTTTCCACAGCCTACCACCCACAAACTAATGGCCAGGCTGAAATATCCAACCGAGGACTTAAGCGAATTCTGGAAAGAACCATGGGAGAGCATCGTGCCTCATGGGCTGATAAACTTGATGATGCTTTGTGGGCTTTCCGTACTGCTTACAAGACCCCGATCGGCTGTACGCCTTATCGTCTTGTGTACGGGAAAGCGTGCCACCTCCCCATTGAGTTGGAGCACAAGGCTTACTGGGCCTTGAAGTGGGCCAATTTTGATATTAACAAAGCCGGTGACCTACGCAAGATCCAACTCAATGAGCTCAATGAACTCCGTAATGAGGCTTATGAAAATTCTTTAATCTATAAGGAAAGGACTAAGCTCATTCACGACTCTAAGATTAAGAACCGAGAGTTCCATGTTGGAGACAAAGTCTTACTTTTTAACTCTCGGTTGAAAATCTTCTCGGGAAAGCTCAAATCTCGTTGGTCCGGCCCATTCACCATTGCCCAAATTTTTCCATATGGTACTCTCGAGCTCGCTCAACCTAATGGACCTAATTTTAAGGTGAATGGCCAACGAGTGAAGTTGTACTTTGGTGAGGACACCTCTCAGGAGGTGATTCCATCCCTCACCACGTTCCCCATGAACTAATTTTGGGTCGAGTCAGGCTCGTGACTCGGTTATCAAAAACAAGCGCTCCTCGGGAGGCAGCCCGAGTATCTATCCTTTATGTTTTAACCTCCTAAGTGTAGGGGGGACTTCTATACGTGTTTGTCTTTGTGTGGTGATGTGATTACAGGGATAAGTGCACTCTTGGAATCTTTGAAGAACCGTGCTCCCGTGTTATCCAAAATCCGGTTCTATCTCTCAACTATCGTGATTCAATTTTCTTCATACTCACATTTGAAATTGATCACTTTAGTCGTCTCTTCCTTAACTTGAGTTAACCAACGTGCACAATGTCATAAGTGTAGGGGGACTTCTATCGAAGTTTTAAGTGGACTTTTCCATGAAAATGCCTTCATTTAACCGGAAAATCATATTTTTCAACATTTTTCAAATTTTTTATTAACTTTGGCCATTTAGTCGTAATTTTTAAATTTTTATCGTTGCTTTCATATGTATATATCCCGCAATAAAGTCAAATTTTAATAAAGTGGTGTAGCTAGTTTAGAAGTCTTTGACATATTAGGCCCGTTGCGTTTATTTTGACTCAACCCGAATAGACTTATCCAAGTTTATTCTAGCTAGTATCCTTAACCATGTAGACCTTAATTGGTTTATTAGGCTAAGTGTCCACAAGTCTCATTATTTGAGATTTTAAATTGTGGAGGACGAGAAATGATAGAGTCAATTATAAGTCGGTATTCTTGCACAAGCTCACTTGGTGTAATTATTTGCCTATTCTCCCATCACTTGCTAATAATTTATCTGCAATAAGTAAGGTCGTACGATTTGAAAGGTTACTTAGCTTCTAGCCCAAGATCGTTTAAAAGTTGCTCGGTAATGATAAGAGTTCATAGCCAAGGCATAACTTATGAAGCGGGGCGCGAAGATTGGCGAGTCCGAAAAGGCCCTAACAAGGCATGAGGATTCCATTTTATTGCTAAAGATCCAAGGTGATGTGAAAAGCATTATTCCCAAAGTCAATATGAAGGATCAAGACTCACGACGAAAAGCAATCAACTCCCATAAAGATCATGGAGAAGTCTATCCGAAAAGACCCTAACAAGGTATGAGGATAAATAGATCCAAGTCCGAAAAGGAGGCGGATCGTTGTATCTCAAAATCCCAAATAGAGATTGAAGAAATAATCATGAAGTCGTGGTCAACAAAGTTGGAGTACCTCTCAAAAGTCTCCAAGTGAAGAAACTTTATGAACGATGAGAAGACCATTATCTCAAGCACGTCTCTCAAGATATGAAGTATGAAGTACATGCCAAATATCGGCCCGAGAAAGGTCTCAAATCGTGAACCGAGTTATGCCAAGATATGAACTTTTTGATATCCCGAGAAGCAGTTTTAAAAGATTTTGTCCTTTAGCTAACTATTGATCAAATCGTCCTACTTTGCTCTCAGCCTAAATAAACTATCGTAATAAGTCCAAAAATGCATCTTCATGATCATTCTAAGACAAAAATAAAATATAAGAGATACACCTAGGTATAAGGGAGTTTAAGCATTTAATTAAGCCATGTGTGTAAGTGTTTGATTTGCTAACTTATAATAACAATGATCTTGTTTTTAAGCTTAGTTTGGGGAACGTGAAACTTGAGGGTGATAAATCTGCGCAACACCAAAGCCCTAATGTAAGTCCTTGATCTCTTTGCAAGTTATTTCCATGTAGCTATTTTCAAGTGAAAATGGTTTTCTATCCTTTTGTTTCCTTTAAAGTTTTAACTCCTTTTAGTACTTTAATTTTTGTTTAGTAGTATTTGAATAAGGCCAAGGTTGATTAATTATGAGAAAAGTGTAAATTTGCTTTATCACTAAGCATTGCATGAGGGCATGGCAATGGTTAAGTGTAGGGGATTTGATAGGTGTGTAAACACCCATCCTTTTACCACTTAATTCTGGCTAAAACGAGACCAAAACACGTATTTAATATCATTTGTTTGGAATTATGCATGGTTTTTGTGTTTATTGTGTTTTCAGAGCCAACCGGATGAATATTAAAGAAAACATGGGATTGCACGGGTTTTACTGAAGAAAAAGACTCAAGATAAAGTCTATTGTCCAAGAGATGCAAAAGATTTGAAGTCACTGGGCCTATTCGAAGATTTATCGAAGAAAAGGACCAAAGATGGAAGATTTACATAAGTCGAAGAAACTCAAGTCTATTAAACGAAGAAATTAAAAGACGAGTTGAATTTAATCGACAACAAATCCCGAATCAGAATCGAAAACGTCAACTTTTCTGAAAAGACGAGAAGACAAGAAGAACGGGAGAAAGCCCACTCACCAACCAAAAGACAAGGCTATATAAAGCCCACACCTCACACACTTAGTGCGAGTTTTTAGTTTTCTTCTCCCCCACTTTTCTCTCCCTTTAGTTCGTATCATCACCATCACCACTAGGGTGATTGGTGATTTTAATCTTTGATTTTCTAATCTTGTAATTTTAATCTTTGTTTTATCTTGTCAAAACATCAATCATCAATACAAAGTCTTGTTTAATCTTTCCATTTAATCTTGTTCATCATCATTTTTCTTTTCTAGTTCTTAAGTTCTTATTTTCTTGATTTGATCTTCAAAAGTTGTTGGGTTTTGTGTTTTTGTTGATGGGATTTGTAGTTATTGGTTAGTAAATCATTTGTGTTAAGTTGTATTTAAGTTTTTGGTGAAAAACTTGGTGATTTTTGATTAAAATCGTCTCCCTTGTTCTTCGGGATAAAGTTTCTGATTTTGAATTCCCAGGTTCCGGATGAACAGTAAGTTCCGGATGAACACCTGAAGTTCCGAATAAAGCTGCTTTCCAAAAGTTCCGAGTGAACTGAAAAGTTCCGAATGAGTTTTGTTTCTGAAAAGTTCCGAATGAGTTTTGTTTAAAAAGTTCCGCATGAATCACAAACTTCCGAACGAACCAAAAAGTTCCGGATGAATCCGATCTTCCGAATGAACTGAAGTTCCGGATGAACAGTAAGTTCCGAATGAATGTGTTTTAAAAAGTTCCGAGTGAGTTTTTCCCTTAAAAGTTCCGAATCAACAAAAAGTTCCGAATGAAGCAAAACTTCCGGATGAACCAAACTTCCGAATAAACTTCCGATTAAAGTTCCGAGTGAAGGTAACCAAAAAGTTCCGAATGAAGACTTCCGGGTGAAAAGTTCCGGATGAACAAAGTTCCGAATCAAGGTTAAAAAGTTCCGAATCAATTTTCTTTATTTTTAAGAGTAACTGTATTACTGCTTCTACTGTTTCTTTAGTTTAACTTTAATTTCAGTTTTCATTTTAATTTTAAATTGTCATTAAATTAATTATCTTTGATTTAAGTTTTCATTTTATTACATTTTAACATTTAGTAGATTAGAAAACCAAACCTTTTATTTAGTAACCAAGAACAATCATTCCACTTAAGGCCGAGATCAATTCGAGAGGATATCGAGAGAACTTAGAACCCATACAAACCCATGTATCATGTTCCAGAACCGACATTTGCTGAATCCCTTATCATTGATGATACTGTACAAGAGCAACTTTGGCTAACAAACGCAGCACCACAGCATCCATTTGACACTGCAACTGAAATGGAGATGACTCAATTCCTCAACAACCCTATCGACTTCTCGGCTTTTCTTAGGTATTCTCATGGGAAACCGACGATGACCCCGGATCTGATCAAGATGGCAGCTGCTAATGTGGACTTCTTTGACACGTTAAAGATCAGCCATAATGAAGCAGAATATCACCTGAATGAGCTTACAAAAGCAATGAGGGCGACTACTACAGGAATTCAGACTCCCGTATCGCGACCTCTTACACCAACGGTCATCACCGGTTCTGCGACTATACCAATAGAGCATTTTGTCTCTCACGATCTTGAATACCTTGAAAATGGAGCAAAGAAATATGCCACGTCACTCACAATGCTCAAGGCTGTCAACTTGGAGAATGTTCAATGGATAGAGGATAAAGTGCCTGAGTCAATATGGAGAAAGAAGTCGCTCAAGTTTTATGATACCTATGCTTCACTTGGCATATCTCACTGGGACAAGAAGAAGAAGCTTGCCTATAATCACTTCCATCGTCCCAAGAGAGGTGCTTCTATTGTCTCATCTCACAGAATCAAAAGCATCCTAGGAGCAACCACTCAGACTATTTTCGGTTATGATTACTTAAATGTAATCCTATTAAAACGTACCGATGAGAAAGAATACCGCATTGACGAAAGTGATCTCCAGTACCTTCAACTTGAAGACATAGAAGATCTTTTGTTGCTCTTGGCTCAAGAAAAAGTTGACCATCTATCACCTGATATTGTCATTGCCTTGAGTTCAAACTTTCGTCAATATGCCAGGAAAATAGTCATTCAAAACCGGGTGGAAGACTTTCAACTTGGAGTAGAAAGCTATCAGAAGAAGCTAAACCTGGAACGTCCCCATACGACTCCACTCAATAATTTCCATAAGAACAAGAAGGTTTACATAGGGACTACCAAGCCGGAAGCAGGAATTTTTTATCCGAATGAGACTGGCGTCATGCAATATATGCGATTCTCAGAACTGCACAAATTCAGTGATGGAACGCTAAAGAATGTTCGAGATGATCTGTCGGTTCTCAATGCCAACTTACCTCTTCCGGCAGTCACATACACCTGGACAACCCAGTGCAGAAAGGGATCTTCGTACGCAATCAGGAAGATTGAGGAAGTTCTAAGGAAGCGCCGGTTGCTACGAAGTATAGAACGATTCGTCGGTGGACGACCATATGGAGCTCACCATCGGTTCACGGAACGAACCAATTAATTTTGGTTCGTCTCATTACAGGTCAACTCCATATGTATATTATTGTGAATATGTTATCTTTTTACCTTATCAGCTTTTGTGGCTTGTTGTAGTGTAAAAGTATGATATTTTTCAAGAATTTCTCTCGAGATTCTAAATATTTCAAACAAATCATACTCAAGCACTACAACTTACCCTCATTAAGTTGAGGGGAGCATTAATATGTTCTTTGGCCAACATCTAATTTCATTTTATTACCCAAAGACCGGTTAACCCATTAATATCTAAAATATTGATGGTTAACATTTTGGAAAGGGGAGAAAATGGGATTAAGGAGACTTAATGATATCTGGCTAAAACAATGAAAACGACTTAAAAGATAAACCAACTTAACATGTGTAATGCACAAGTTAAGGGGGAGCGTTTTTGATGATCAAAACACTTAAGGCACAAAATCTTTGATTTTAATATCACAAGTGCTTTAAGTGATTTTCAAGGATTTTTCATGGTGACGATATCAACCCAAAATACACTTAACTCACGACGGATGTGGTGACAAAAGGGTGGTAGGTATAGGTATTAGTCCAATGATTCATCAGAACCGATGGAATCTTCCCAAGGACAACTCCCTAGATAGAACTAGAAGTCCTAGGAAAGATGGAGAATGAATGTGAACGTAGCTGAATGCCGACCAAGTACTTAAGCTAGCACTAGAACAATAACAACAGGGTGCTAGTGATGACGTATTGGTAAGCATTGAAGGGGTTGAAGAATGAAAAAGAATTGTAAAGATAAAGGGTGTAAAGAAAGAAGCCCTCCTTACAACTTTAGGCAGAAACCGGGTCAATACATATGCTATTGAGATCATTAGTTAATGATTCTCGATATTGAAGAAAGCCATCATGGACCCAGTGATGCAATGCACAACCCTCCCCAACTAACTCAAATATCTCTCAAAAGGTATTTGTTTTAATCACACGGAGCTCAACACGTTATCTATTGGTTTATTCACTCCGAATAGACTGATATTGAATAGGTGGCACTCCTCTCCAGCCATCGATCACTAAATCAAAATGCACTATCGAGTCTAGAGCCACGAGATCATCAAAAGTCTCATTAGGACACGTTCCATTTATTCCTTGCTTCTTCACACACTGTGAAAAGTAAGAGATCTTTTATGAGTCCTACGCAGTATTCTTGTAATATTGCCAGAACATCCGAGTAATACGCAAGTATTACAGTGAAGATGGAAATCCTGCTTGAGCCAACATCAAACAAGCTCATGGTAGGTGACACGTGTGGTTCTTTACGAACTAATCTTGTGACAACTGGAAAGAAACAGTAGTTTAATTCTTAATTGAACTTAAACTCGTTCCAGGCCTCTACGCATTATCATATGATCTTGCCAGAACACTCAGAGTGACACTCTTTAGTGTTCACAGTGACGAGTGGAAATCCTTCTAGTGTTAACATCAAACAGCACTTGGTAGGTAACAAGCAAGATTCAAATTTGAATCAAGTTTGTGACAACTGGAAAGCAACGATGGTGAATATCTTAATTGAAATTCACTTGTTCCAGGTTTCATGAATTGACGGCTTCAATCATAAGGATTTTTAATCCAAATGATTCACTCTTTATGTTTGCAGTCAGCTTTGGACGGTCGAATAAAGAGAACGGGTTTACCCGCGAAATCCTGTCAGGAAGTTACTTAATTGAAACTATCCGTCACGGGTAAGATATCTAATATCGTCCAACGGTCTTCACCGACCGGAGGTAACATGCTACCGAATTAGAATAAAATGTCAAAGCCATTTTATTCGTGTCGTTGCTGTGTACCTGTTGAAGACGGTGGCGTTGCTGTGTACTTGTTGAAGACGGTGGCGTTGCTGTGTACCAGTTGAAGACGGTGGCATTGCGATGTACCTGTTGAAGACGTCCTCACATGCTTATTCCCTCAGCATCAAATACTCCTACAAATTCAAGAAAGTATGACCTAAAAGTCTTCCGCTGTATCGACTCTGAAACTTTCAAGAATTCAACAAACGATAAGTGTGTGGGACATGAAGTCACAAAGAGGCGAACTTCACAAGAAAATAAAGACTGCATGTGAAAGGCCAAAAGAACGTGTTCTAAGCAAAAGGCTGATATCATTCAACACATATTCACAAAAGAAAAGAAAAAGAAAGAAAAGAAGACTACGAGCTCAAGAACTAGATCTAACATGCTAGATTAGGACTTTGTAAATTTGGAGTGACCTCCCTTTAGGGGGAGATTGTTGGAAATACGTTTTACGTATATAGAAAGTCTCGGTCACTCCAACAATGTAGTTATAGGCTCGTAGTAATGTTAATTGTCATTTATTAAATAGCCCGACCCATGAGCATGTTCATGGGCCGGAAGCCCAAGTCCATTAAGGACTTGGGGTATATAAGCCTCTTTCCACCATGGAAAGAGGTGTTGGTTGTTTTCGTTTTACATGTTTAATATAGAAAAGTTCTCTCATTTTCTCTCTCTAAGTTTCTCTCTCTAGAAAACATCAACCCCCATTGTCTCACAAAGATTATCATTGTAACATCCGAACAAATTATATATATAAACATACATCTCTTACGATCAATCAAGAGCCTATTGAATCACCAATTTATCATATAAATAATACAATGTACATATACAATAAAATGAGCTAATACATTCCGATATAAGGATCTTTAATGATGACCATCTTTTGTAGTCTTACAATGCGTTTGAGAAAAATACAAAACTAACATTACAAACACCTCAAATAACAACTAATTGGAAGTGTCCTTCCTTCTTCATACACTAGTTTAAAACCCGTGTAACACACGGGTTGTTTAAGAACTCAATAAATTTAGCAGATAATTATTAAATTTATCTAAGTTTATGTGTATCAAAATATCAACCAAATCGTCAAATAATATGTAGCGGGTAGACGCATAGTTGTAAATTGTAGTAACACAGTGAAGTTAAGTGTTACCTATAACACAGGTCCCTTGTGAAACTTGTTTTTTATGCATTTGTTTTGTCTAACAAATTGTATGTTTTTTTTCTTCTTATTTTCCATATTCATTCTTAATATTCAACTAGACGAGTACCCGCGCATAGCGGCGGAAATTGTCTAGCAACAGATAATTAACACGATGCGATATTGTGGTAAGTGTTTCGGTGAAGTTCAAAATATAACGTCAAAAGACTAAACTTTTATTTCAAAGCGTTGTAACATGTTATAATTCAAAATATCTTATAAGTATATTTCAATTGGATGAAAGGGTGCCATTTGTTTAATTAACGAAAGTTTATATCTTTTTTAATGAATAAGATTTGCATATAGTAGTTTTTAATGGGACCCACAATTTTCAAGTGTTCAACATTTTCAACTTTCAACCAAAGGGATACACCATTTATAATGTAATATAAATATACATTAGTGGGACCTACATTTTTCCAGCATTCAACATTTTCAACTTTCAACCAAATGATACACCCTTTATAATATAGTATAGATATAGATTAGTGGGACCCACATTTTTCAACCATTCAACATTTTCAACTTTCAACCAAAGGGATACACCCTTTTTAATGTAGTATAGATATAGATTAGTGGGACCCATATTTTTCAACCATTCAACATTTTCAACTTTCAACCAAAGGGATACACCCTTTATAATGCAATATAGATATAGATTAGTGGGACCCATATTTTTCAACCATTCAACATTTTCAACTTTCAACCAAAGGGATACACCCTTTATAATGTAGTATAGATTAGGAGTCAAAACAAAGATGATATATCGTGATACCTATCATACAGACACTAACAATCACCAAGAACATAAATATTGGCTTAAGTCTGATCTTGTCTTTCATCATTTCTTCAGTTATAAGCAGATTATTTCTTACATGGTGACCAAACTTAAGCCCCCTTACAATAATCCATCACCAATGCACGATTGATTTCTGCGAGAAATGAACACTTTAAGGATGTATAAAGAAATGATAACATAACTAAGGGCACATCTTAGAAATCCCCATATTACAATTAGTAACTAAGAAAATCGGAACCAAATGCACCCGGAAGAAGAAAAACTGATGAAGGAAATGGCAAGGGAGCTTCGGTGGGAGGAGCATGCAGAGGAAGAAGCTGACTGATTATTACGAAGAAAGTTGAATTCAAATTTGAATAAAAGATCGTCTGAAAAGCCTTGGAGCATTCCAATGCTCTTGTTCCATGTTGCAAGAAGCAGAAAAGGAGACACACATTTCCAGCTGGCAAATTTAACTAAATATGCATGTGATTGTTGAATTTGACTATAATCACCTCAACTAAATACGTGATTGATGAATTAGATTATAATCAACCCAAGAAACCCTCTTAGCGCAAACAAAGCCCTCCTATCCGGCAAATGCATATCAACATATCATCAATTAAGTTATCATGTAAATATTAAGACATAAGACTAGTTGCAATGTTTTAAGACATAAGAGAATTAAGTCAAGTCAGGAAAAACATGACTTAAAGTTGCAATCTTTTATGGAAAAAGTTGGGTTTCCTTCATGACTTTTAACCGAAGGAAACCCAACTTTTGCCATAAAACATTGCAACTTTAAGTCATGTTTTTCCTGACTTGACTTAATTCTCTCCTTGCTGCTAAAGTGCTAAGAACATCAATAGAGCATGTCAAAGTTACATTTTTCATGGCGAAGTCTCCTCGTACAGCTCTTGTCACTAATAAATTCATCTTGCACACCAACTATGTCTCTATGTGTAAACAAATTGTTGTGTCCCATTATAGTCTTCCTAATATGAGTTATTCACTTGTTGTTCATGTGTTATCAAAATATTTGGTGGGCGGCCTTAACAACAAACATCAACAGACAACCCAGCTCGAACTTACAAAAAGTAAACCCTCGTATGAATAAAATCTAAGCTTTAATACTGTAGTATGCTCTGATTTTACCCAAAATATCTACTTTGACAACAAACATCAGCAGACAACCAAGCTTGAACTTACAAAAACTAAATCCCTCGTGTGAATAAATCTAAGATCTAATACAGTAGTATGTTTTGAATTTATCCAAACTAACGGCTTAAATAGAATGATTTGAGCATAAAACCTAGAATGGAGATTATGATATGACGTGCATATTCGTAAGCCTTCTCCAAATACACTTTAGAACTCAAATCCAGTAAATACCAATGTGAAAGACACAAAATAATTACAAATAACTTACCTAAAATATAGAGACAATAATCATCTAATTTGAGCAATCGAGTAATCCTATGTGGGACTCACAAACTTATAGAGATACAAAAACGTACCAATTAGTCTCGACGTGAATTCACCAATTAGTCTCGATGTATACCAGACAGTTGACAAAACTTTAAGAGAAAAGTTGGACTTATAGTAGGCCCTATATCGACAAATAATTTTGTAAAATATTAGAGATGTACGCAAGAGATTATAGCATAATATTGTTTCAGGAACCATTTTATAAAAACTGGATCAAAATGATGATTAATGGATGGATCAAAGCTTGAAAACAAAGAAAATAAGACATCTATACGTCAAATGTTGCCAACCACAAAAGACACTTTGGGATTAGTTTGTTCAAGTAGTTGAGTATGAAGAATCTGTAAGTTACCCCTAAAGATTATGTAATACAATAATTTTTAATCTCAACTTGAATTCTCTTAAAGTCCAAAATAACCAAAATCTATTCAATTGTAGCAACATAAATGGATCTGTGGGTGGTGTAACGGGTCAAAATGAAGAACCTATGTGACTTGGTTTGGTTTACTAATCAAACTTTATCTAAATTGTCAAAAGCATAACACGTCACAGCATATTTCAAAAGTATCACCACAAAACTAATATTTCACAAGAAGCAAAACAATTGTGAATGGAGTTGTTTTAATAGATGGAATGAATAGTTATTACTCTATAAGGGAAGAAGTGAAGAACATATAATGGATTGCTTATAAGAAAATAAGGCCCTAACTCAAAAGCGGAATATCATCAACGATTAGGAGCATACACATACCCTACAAATAGGTAACCAAGGCACAAAAAGTTGTTGATTCCAATTTGGTATCCCAGGATGGCGGTGATGTGCTCATTTTAAAAATAAACCATAATACACTCCTAGTATGTTACTTATATGGACAAATTTCTAGCTAAGACAATCTGGGTGCAATTTATCAAAAGCATGAAACAACTATTAGATATATCCCACTCTAACTATCTTGTACCCGACCACTACACAAAGATCTAAATATTTTTTTGTAAATGACTATGGCAGGTGGAAATCAACTAATCCTCTCTTAACTACTATTAGAAATTTTCTCTCAAAAACTTGATCCCAAATTACCATCAAAATAATTCTTTCAAGTCTTTTCACACTAAAAGAAAAGAGTTTATCATAAATGGTATCATTCAAGTAACAATAAATATTGGCAAGTTATTCAATCAATCAAGAATAACCAAAATATGATATACTGAGGTGATTAAAAAAGCGATAAAGACTAACCTCTGATTCAGCTCCAACTCTAACATCTTTGGAAGATAAAGAAAGTGGTCATGAACATTGACATTATAAAAAATCAATAGATATGACAGTAGAATAAAATTAAAGAGAAAATACCCACATTGAAAGTTCTAACTTCAAAAGAAGATTGCCTTTCCTTAAACAAACAACTTGAATTAGTATATTATATCTATAAAATTTACAGGCCTTTAACTAAAAACATATTAAGAATAATTAAGGGTCTCCCTCCCGAAACCAACTACTATTATCAGATTAAATTAAAAATTAAAATGCCATATGATAATGAAAGATAATTGATGGTCTTACTGAAGATGGAGAAGAAAGCAGAGTTTCAAGGCTTCACAGGAAGAACAAATGGAGAAAATAAATATTGCTACATAATTTGAATTTTGAAAATGGGTGCAGATAGAGACATATTGGAACTCAAAAAGCTTTGAAATATGGGCACAATGTCGTGTCTTCCTTAAGAAGCTTTGAAAAAATTAAATTAAATATATTATCACATCATCTTTAATAAATTTTAATTACACTAATATTATTACATCATCTTTAATCATTTTTAATTACACTAACCAATCAAACATTAACACCTAATCAAAAATTACATCATCATAAACCTTGTTTTAATAGAGTAAATAGATGAAGACATTGTAGGCGTTGTTTTCATTCCTTGTTTTCGTATAAGAAATTCTTCTTATAAGCTGCAATAGTAGGTAAGTGACATTGGTGTAAGTAGGAAGAAATCAAGCAAATTCTTTTAATAAGTATATCAAATATGAAAGAGCAAAATGAGAGGAAAAAAACGACTTAAATGGCATCAATAGATTCTGATTTTGCATAACAAAGTCAGCTAGTGCACATACTTTGCATTGTGCTCATGACCTCGATTCGGCTTCAAGTAAATGTAACGTGATCCCCTGGGTAATAGACAACCTTCTATTGTTAAGTACATGTTATTTATAACACTTTGTAGCGATAAAACAAATTAATGGTATCTTTAATACAATATTGAGAAAAATTCAAAGAAAACCATTACGCTTCATTCCAATAGGACATAGTATAGACGTATAGTGAACCGTGATCATTGTTTTCAGAACTTCGCCTGAAAACAAAGGAAAACGAAAAACAATTAGTATAATCATTTTCTTTCGATCTGGCAAATACAACTATACCCAGTATTAATTTTTTATTTTTTTTTAATCAAAAATATTTTTGTATCAAAAGTATAACTTTTGTAGATTAATATACAAAATAAATATGAAGATACAAGTAATTTGTAGAATTTTAAGGAGAATAAACCTTAATGTAATCGAATCGGAAGGATTACGTTGATGATAATAGAATATTTTATATCACAACTCACAAGTACATAAAATTGAAGTGAGTCCCATGAGAGATGGAGAATGATGTGATGGCTGCCGAAAAAGTGAGGTTAGAAGATTATTGATAGATTAGGGTTTCTCTAGGCTTTTAATTGTAGAACGGGTTGGGCTTAAAAGTACTAAGCGGGACATTAGAAAAATTCATTTTGGAAGAGTGGGAAACGAATTTGTAGTTTGCTCAAAAATTTAATGTAGAACAGTTATAAGTTTGATTATGTTGGTCGATATATTACGTAAAAAGTATTCGTGATAGTATTTTTTGTTTGATTATGGTTTTCAGCATTTTGGTCGGTTAATCTATAATTTGGGTGACTGCTTAAGCATCGATACATATGTGAATAAATTACTTATTAAATGGCATTGAAGTTTTAATTTGTGTAACTCGACAAAAGGGGGGAACATTGTTTATTTATTTGAAGTCTCGCTAACGTAGAAGGTTGTTATTAATATGTGCACTTTAGAGCACATGGTGTGGTTGAACCGTCGTGTTCGTGTCGTGGGTAAAAAGTGATGTCACATCACTTTTTATTCTTACGATACCAAAACTCCCTACGATGGCTCAACCCCCTCCCTGTTTAACACGAGAATTCTCGTGTCGTCGTCACCCAACTTTTTTTTTTTCAACAATTAATTAACATAAACTTAAATTTTCATTAATAAAAAAAATACAATTACTAATAGAAAAAAAAAACAACACGAAATTAAAAAAAAAATTACCGAATAATAAAAACACGAATACGAAAATAAACTTAAAAATTAAAATATTTTGCACGCGCCACGTCTTTAAGCTTCTCGATTCTCGCCGCGTCTTGTGTACTTAATCCGGTAGTTTCAAAAACGGTAACTTTTTAAAATTTTCAAAAAAAAAAAAAAAAAAAAAATTAAAAAACCCGACGACGCGAGCCACGGTGTGGTTGGCGCCGCCGTGGCCTCGCGCCGTCACCATGGCGTCGGCTGGTAGTAACCAGCCGAAAACCGACGACGCGAGTCACGGTGTGGTTGGCGCCGCCGTGGCCTCGCGCCGTCGTGGCCAGCCAGCCACCAGCCAGCCACACCGTGCCCTCTTAGAGCGCACGGTACGGTGAGCCGTTAAAGTCGTGTCGTGGGCAAAAAGTGATGTCATATCATTTTTTACTCCCACGACACCAAAACTCCCCACGATGGCTCAACCCAGCTCCCTGGTTAACACGAGAATTCTCGTGTCGTCGTCACCCACCACTTTCTTTTTTCAACAATTAATTAACATAAACCTAAATTTTCATTAATAAAAAAAATACAATCACTAATAAAAAAACAACACGAAATTAAAAAACATAAAAAATTACCGAATTAAAAAAATAACACAAATACAAAAACATTTGCTGTTGTAGTCTAGCCGCCACCTCTCGGTCCAATCGTTCCTTTTTAGTTTCACGATCGGATAACATTTGTTGTTGTAGCAAATCCACCAATTGTTCTTTTTGAGACCCCGAAGTGGCGGATGAGCTTGTCGAGCGTTGAACATACCATGGGGGTTTTTTCCCCTTCCAACTGTCAAAAACGGGCAAAAAAAAAAATAGCCGTTACCCCCAACGGTTATTTTTTCAAATTTTCAGAAAAAAAAAAAAACCCCATAACGCCACCCATGGCGCGAGCCACGGTGTGGTTGGCTGCGCCATGGCCTCGCGCCGTCGCCCATGACGTCGACTGGATGTAGCCAGCCCAAACACGATAACGCCACCCAGGATATGGTTAGCGCCGCCATGGCCTCACGCCGTCGTGACCAGCCGAGTGGCCAGCCATCGTACCCAGCCCTCTTATAGCTTAATAGTTAATACCGAACCTAAATTTAAGATAATCCAAAGAAATTGATATCACACGGATATATGATGTCCGAGATGAAAAGTAAAAGTTATCACTTGACATGTATGAAAGGCATGAAAAACAATGTACATTCACTTCAAATTCCATAGTTGTTTGAAGAGTAAAAAGATGTGGTTCCAAATACATTGGCATTCGTCATACTTTATAAAAGTTCTTTCACATACATATTGTATTTGTGACACTTTCTATAAGCCGTTCCAAATAGATTAGTGCTTGGCACCTTTTTTAAAACACCGTTCCAAATACGTAGGTATTTGGAACAAGTTTTCGACCGTGGTTCTAAATACCTTAGTTTTTGGCACTCTTAACCAAATAGTCCCGAATACAATTATTTGGCATATTTTTTTGTCTGTTCCAAAAAAGGTCGTCCTAAAAGGCCTCTTTTTTTTAGTGTCATACTCCCTTTTCGTGTAAAAACAACAAATATTGACTTGACAAACATCTTATGCATTTTGTTTGACTACACTTGATGCATTTTACTGTTCATTTATGGTAGTAAGGAAAGGAAAAACAGGTTTCAGAAATTTAAGTTCCAATGTGTTTAGGAAAATAAAGTCTTGTTGAGTCAACTTAAAAGAAAAATAAAGTCTTGTTGGGTCAACTTAAAAGCGTTAGTGGATCAACGCAGCCGACATGACCCATTTTGAGCAGCCTTAAATAACCACTGGAAAGGAGGAAAATAGAAAGCGATAAATTACCTAGCATATAATTCAAGGATTGCCTTTTCATTAAATACTACTACCCATCATGGGAAAGTAATCTTGACGTCAGACTACGGAAAGCCTGTGGCTTTTTCTATTCTACTTTTCTAGCAACTATTTTAATGGTTTTTGGTCGAGGGCTGAGGGAGAAAGAACAAAGGGAAAGTTCTCTTAGGTAAACTAAAACAATCTTAAAACTTAAAAACCTAGAAATTAATTTATTTTGAATAACGATTCAGTTCATCCCTAACATTATCAGTAACCATAACACTCTTAGATGTGTGACTCATATATGCAAGAGTAGAGCGCCAAAAACCAAGAAGAAAAATATAGACTACAACAACCTTTTTATGTCACATATAACAAGCTTTGTGTTGTTATTAAGAATGATCTTTGACTTAGAGTTCACATAAGAGTTGGTTCTCTTCCAAGTCCATAAATAACTTCACTACTCGACTCTTGAGCTATTTGCCTAAAATAATGCAATGCATACATCGCAAAACTTATTAACACAAAGAATCCATTCAGAACCAACTTCCTTATATAAAAGATTCCCACTAACTGCAAGGGTCAGCTTCTGTGCTACAATTTTTATATATTAATCTTACCAAAAATTAAAGGTTCTATTTATCTTTTGCAAAGAAGTACAATACCATGTTAATAGACAGAAAGACATACAATTCGTGTTACGGATAAAGTTTGCAATGTAAATTTAAAATGAGTAAAGGAAAATGGGCTTTGATATTTACAATACTCACCTCTACCATAGCGATGTGTTCCATCCCATCCAGGATAGATCTATAACAGTACACAATAAAAGGCCCCATGTAGTCAGTATTTGTGCATGGAATCTCTTCCTACTAATTTATCGATTGTCCTTCTATACATGCTAGCCACTCCCAATTTATCCTTGCTGCTTTGTTGGAAACAGTTAAATAGATTTTGCTTCATACGATATCGACATGAATGGAAAACTGGAAAACTAGCAAAACCTATTAATGAATACACGTGAATCATAAATGTTATCACCTAAATTTACTTTCGCTTGAGATTCAGCAAAAAACTCTTTTCATTCGTCAGACATAACATATGTGAACTCCTCGGCATCAACTTCTTCATTCATGTTTGGCGTCATCATCCTAACGACCAAGCAAACCTGTATACATAACTTCAAGCATACCACAGAATCAATAAACTTAAAAACCCGCAAGCCATATTCACCATCAAAGTTCATCATCACAATCACATCTTTTATTATTTGAGTGCAATCATAAAATACTAAAATAATGGGGCGAGTAACATTTTCAGAGATGTTTTCATAGCAACCAAACAACATAAAAAGTTTCATAAGTCCAGGTACCATGACACATTTGCAGGACTTTCTTTTTGTGACAAACGTTTTTAGGCGTATGCAGTCTAGTCACATCTCGTCTCCTAGAGTCATGGGTTCTTAAAAAAAAGCATCTTTGGGCCCAATGAAGGTGGGTGAAGATTAAGTGGCCTACGTAGGTGTAACTGGACCTATATGAGCTTAAACTAACACAACTCAACTTTTGTACATGCACAATTTCATCTTGACTAAATCGAGTTACTAACGCAATAAATCAATATGACGTAAAAAGACCTAGTGAAGTGTGAAATTTAAATGAACAATAAAGACTTGCATTAACGTAGATAAACTGACATATGTCAACCTATCTGAATAATCAAACATAAACATCATCTCGTATGCCCATTTCTCACGATTGTAGCAATTCAATTTAAAAAAATATTAGATAAATTAGAACAATATAGGGACAATATTCACTCACCAAGATGAAACCCACCCTTCGCCGCTATATCCATAAGCCAAATATCAGTGACTTAAAAAATTGCAATAAAGATCACGAATGCATTTCAAATACCATAAATAAATGATGATTACAATTAACCAAAAACATGATACCTTATGAAAAGTAATATTCCCAACACCACTTTTGGACATAACAGCTTCGAAAAGCACCAACAAATGCCACATAACCTTGAGACTGAATGTTCCTGCAAATGAATGATACTATAATGTGTTAGTTACGATTGCAACAAATATTTTGTTATCCAAGTAAAATGAATAAGTAACATTCAGTCAGTCTAAACCATTCCCCTTACAAATAAACCAAATTAATAAACTTTATTAATTGAACACGGAATTGATTGGTTAGATGGTTTTGGGATGATGATTATTCTTGATTGATATGAGAGTTTAATTGGAGGTTTTAGTCGGAACCGAATGATCAAGTTACACATATATGTTCCTTTAATTATTCATGTACTAGGTCTCAACCCGTTCGATGGACGGTTTTTTAATAACTTGTTAAATCGTAAAACCAATTTCAGCCATAATCAAGAGATCTTCAGCAAAGTTCAGCCCCAATTTCAGCCCCAATTTCAGCCAAGTTTAGCCAAGTTCAGCCCCAATTTCAGCCAATCTCATCCAATTTCAGCCAATCTCATCCAGTTTCAGCCATAATTAAAGAAACTAATAATAATAAAATTCATTCGAGTAGTAGAAGTCCATCATCATAATCAACAGATTATTTTCCTTACTATGATGTGCCACATTTGGTTCTGCAAAAGCAGAAGACCGGATATCAATACATGTAAGGTTTTTAATAAGAGGGGCTAATACGAACAATTAACTTGAATCTAAGTTGATGTGAGTTATGGTTTCT
The DNA here is from genome assembly GCA_025667525.1 of Glebionis coronaria. NCBI lineage: Eukaryota > Viridiplantae > Streptophyta > Magnoliopsida > Asterales > Asteraceae > Glebionis > Glebionis coronaria. The sequence continues at coordinate 488,256,056 of CM046879.1, read as the reverse complement.
TTAACAGGTCAAATGGGTCTTATGTCACCAAAGTGTGTTTGCAAAGCATATAATTTTTATAGTCAAGTTATTCAAATAGTTATTGCAGTTACAGAGTTTATGTAATCATTTTATTAAGCAAGCTAACAAATTCTGATATTATAAAAATCATGGATAAAAAGAAATTAAAAGGCTTATTCAACCCGACCTTGACAAAACTACTCATTTTGAACAACACGGGCTCAGTTTTACTATCTCTAATCTGAATGTGTGAATGGAGCAATGAACGTAAACTCAACATCCTCCGTTTAGGGCGGCCATGAGCGCCAGTGGTAGAGGGTGCCCCTCCACATACTCCCTTGTCGTGTAAAAACAACAACTATTGACTTGACAAACATCTTATGCATTTTGTTTGACTACACTTGATGTATTTTACTGTTCATTTATGGCAGTCAGGAAGGAAAACCAGGTTTCAGAAATTTAAGTTCTAATGTGTTTAGGACTTCCCTATTTCACATAGTACATATCTATGAAAGTAAAAGAAAAATAAAGTCTTGTTGGGTCAACTTAAAAGTGTTGGTGGATCAACGCAGCCGACATGACCCATTTTGAGCTGCCTTAAATAAGCACTGAAAAGGAGGAAAATAGAAAGCGATAAATTACCTGGCATATAATTCAAGGATTGCCTTTTCATTAAATGCTACTACCCATCATGTGAAAGTAATCTTGAAGTCAGACTACGGAAAGCCTGTGGCTTTTTCTATTCTACTTTTCTAGCAACTATTTTAATGGTTTTTGGTCGAGGGCTGAGGGAGAAAGAACAAAGGAAAAGTTCTCTTAGGTAAGCTACAACAATCTTAAAACTTAAAAACCTAGAAATTAACTTATTTTGAATGACGATTCAATTCATCCCTAACATTATCAGTAACCATAACACTCTTAGATGTGTGACTCATATATGCAAGAGCAGAGCGCCAAAAACGTAGAAGAAAAATATAGACTACAACAACGTTTTTATGTCACATATAGCAAGCTTTGTGTTGCTATTAAGAATGCTCTTTGACTTAGAGTTCACATAAGAGTTGGTTCTCTTCCAAGTCCATAAACAACTTCACTACTCGACTCTTGAGCTATCTGCCTAAAATAATGCAATGCATACATCGCAAAACTTATTAACACAAAGAATCCATTCAGAACCAACTTCCTTATATAAAAGATTCTACTAACTGCAAGGGTCAACTTCTGTGCTACAATTTTTATATATTAATCTTACCAAAAATTAAAGGTTCTATTTTCTCTTTTGGAAAGAAGTACAATACCATGTTAATAGACAGAAAGACATACAGTTCGTGTTACGGATAAAGTTTGCAATGTAAATTTAAAATGAGTAAATGAAAATGGGCTTTGATATTTACAATACTCACCTTTACCATACCGATGTGTTCCATCCCATCCAGGATAGATCAATAACAGTACACAATAAAAGGCCCCATGTAGTCAGTATTTGTGCAATGGAATCTCTTTCTACTAATTTATCGATTGTCCTCTATAAATGCTAGCCACTCCCAATTTATCCTTGCTGCTTTGCTGGAAACAGTTAAATAGATTTTGCTTCATACGATATCGACATGAATGGAAAACTGGAAAAACTAACATATCCTATTAATGAATACACGTGAATCATAAATGTTATCACCTAAATTTACTTTCGCTTGAGATTCAACAAAAACCTCTTTTCATTCGTCAGACAGGACATATGTGAACTCCTCGGCATCAACTTCTTCATTCATGTTTGGCGTCATTATCCTAACGACCAAGCAAACCTGTATACATAACTTCAAGCATACCACAAAATCAGTAAACTTTAAAACCCGCAAGCCATATTCACCATCAAAGTTTATCATCACAATCACATCTTTTAGTATTTGTGTGCAATCATAAAATACTAAAATAATGGTGCGAGTAACATTTTCGGAGATGTTTTCATAGCAACCAAACAACATAAAAAGTTTCATAAGTCCAGGTACCACAACACATTTGCAGGACTTCCTTTTTGTGACAAACGTTTTTAGGCGTATGTAGTCTAGTCACAACTCGTCTCCTAGAGTCATGGGTTCTTAAAAAAAGAGCATCTTTGGGCCCAATGATGGTGGGTGAAGATTAAGTGGCCTACGTAGGTGTAACTGGACCTATATGAGCTTAAACTAACATAACTCACCTTTTATACATGCACAGTTTCATCTTGACTAAATCGAGTTACTAACGAAGTAGATCAATATGACGTAAACAGACCTAGTGAAGTGTGAAATTTAAATGAACAATAAAGACTTGCATTAACGTAGATAAACTGACATATGTCAACCTATCTGAATAATCAAACATAAACATCATCTCGTATGCCCATTTCTCACGATTGTAGCAAATCAGTTTAAAAAAATATTAGATAAACTAGAACAATATATGGACAATATTCACTCACCAGGATGAAACCCACCCTTCGCCGCTACATCCATAAGCCAAATATCAGTGACTTAAAAAATTGCAATAAAGATCACGAATGCATTTCAAATACCATAATTAAATGATGATTACAATTAACCAGAAACATGATACCGTATGAAAAGTAATATTCCCAACACCACTTTTGGACATAGCAGCTTCGACACCACCAACTAATGCCACATAACCTTGAGATTGAATGTTCCTGCAAATGAATGATACTATAATGTGTTAGTTACGATTGCAACAAATATTATGTTATCCAAGTAAAATGAATAAGTAACATTCTGTCAATCTAAACCATTCCCCTTACAAATAAACTAAATTAATAAACTTTATTAATTGAACACGGAGTTGATTGGTTAGATGGTTTTGGGATGATGATTATTCTCGATTGATATGAGAGTTTAATTGGAGGTTTTAGTCAAAACTGAATGATCAAGTTACACATATATGTTCCTTTAATTATTCATGTATGCATCATGATTCATTAAGTCATGTCATGCCTGATACTTCCAATTATTTTGTTATGATGAACACTTGGTCATCATTTGGAATTATCGGAAAGAGGAATGCTATATCCACATAAAGTTTACAAAAATAAGTCTATATAATGATGTGTAAGTTAATTTGTGGATGCACATATATGAAAAATGCAAATAGTATGAGAGAGAGAGTATCAATCATATTCATGACACATCATTGTGTGGATTTGTGTTTGTAAACTTTATGTGGATTTAGTATTTCTCTATAGGAAATTATATGTTTACATACCATTTGTGTTGCAAGGAAAGTACTTGGGATCTCGGATGAGTTGTCCAAAATTATTAACTGTTACTAAAAAAACAAATTATTAACTGTTACTAAAAATAGCAGTTAGAGTTGTTCACGTTTATTATATAACTCTTAATGAAAATTAATATTACTTATACTTCTTATAAAATAAATTGGTATCTCTCTCTTTAATAAATACAAAAACTTTAAGTAGTACAACAAATAAAGCATAATATATAATTTATTAATGCAAATAACAAACTAAAACTTTAATAATACAACCTATTAATACATATGTACAACCACAACAAGCAAAAGAACTTTTATAACATTTTAAAACTATCATTAAAATGTAATTAATATTATAACTAAAACACTTTATTACCACAATGTACAAATAAAATAACATATTGTACAAAATAATAAATGTGAGTATATCTTATTTTTTCAAAAGCAATTAATAACAATAAACATATAATAAATACACCACATTACTCAAGTATACAATTTTATATTCACCTTACAAAACAATTTAAAACATATATATTTACAATTTTCAATATCAAACCAGATTAACTGGTTCAACCGAAAACCAGAGCCACCATCAATTCGGTTAGACAATTAGATAAAGCTACATAAACCTTAAATTTTCGCTTTTTAAAATGTTGTTGTTAAAAAACGTAAAGTTAAAATATTGTTCATCAAAATTATATTACAGGTACCCGCAGCCGCATCACACGGATACGCTGCTAGTCATAATTAAGAGAAATCATTACATAAGCGTTTGAGGGTAGTATTATCTTTGTTTAGATTTTAGAAAAGCCAAAACAGTAATTAACGCAATTATTTGAATTTGTGTTCTTGTATCTATTAGAGCCCAGGGAGTGTTGGCGCCGTGGGGGTGTCAAACCCACGGCGCGATTGCTGTGATGAATCCCCGAAACAGAAACTCCCACGGCGTGGGGGCTTGGCGTGACTCAACCCACTCGGCGTGAGTGGTTACTTAAAAAAAATATTTTTTTTGAATTTTTTTTTAAAAAAACGGCTACTAGCCATTATATTTGAAAAAAGATGTTTTTTTTTGTTTTTAATGCCCCAACGGCTAGTTTTTTTTTTTTTTAAAATTTAAATCAAATTCCAACGGCTATATTATTTAAATTTTTTTTTTTCAATTTTAATCTCTATATATACTACATTTCCTATATCATTTTTTACACACACACAAATCATTCTCTCCTTTATCATTCTCTCATTCACAAACACAATGGCCGGAGAAAATTGGTTCGGATTCACCCACCTCCTTCAATCCAACATGGGTGATGGTGACGGAACTACGTCCAATCCACAATTCCCTGGATTTCCTACCCACGGTCCGATGACTCCCGAAGATCAAGCTTTTATACAAAAGAAACAAGAAGAATATCAAGCCTATACCACCCAAAGACGCCTATCACTCCAATCTACAAGCTCAATTCCACCACCCGAAACCGAACCAACAAAAAAAGCCCAAAAAAAAACCCCGCAAAAAAATCAAAAGAACCCGTTCCGAATGAAGGTCTTGGTCGGTGGACCAAGGACGAAGAAGCCGTGCTTGCCGAGTGTTACATCGCGACATCTGAAGATCCGAAAGTTGGGCGTCACCAAAAAAGAGACACTCTTTGGATTCGGATTACCCGGGTGTTTAACGAAAGAAATCATCAAGAACGTACCAAAGACATGCTTACGGGTAAGTGGAATCCGATGCGTCATAATATTATGAAGTGGAACGCCATCTACAAGAAATGTCATCGAAACAAAAAAAGTGGCGAAAGCGAGGTTGATGTGATTGAACGGGCTCGGGCCATTTACGCGGACGAGAATAGAAAAGCCTCGTTTAATCACGAAAAGGCATGGAATGTTTTAAGGAAGTCCCCGAAATAGGACGCACCCGAGGTTGCCCCGGTTGATTTGACCGAGAACGAGGAAGGCGGTTCGTTTTCGATACCGATGAACACGGAAGAACTTTTCCAACGCGATCAACGACCCCACCCCGCGGGTAAAGAACGACCCAGGAAAAAAAGCCGTTCCGAAACATCGGCGAGTACCGGAGGAATTAACTCGTCTCGATTTGAAGACTCGGTTACCTATGAACTTCGTCTCCGTCGTGAAGCCTCACAAAAAGCGTATGCGTCTTCGCAACGCAAAGACGACACGACTGCCGAAATGGAGGAGTTGAAATTTCTCAACTATGACACCTCCAACATGGATCCCGAATCGGTCGCGTTTGTAAACTTTAAAAAAGAAGAAATCAAGGCTCGTCTACGCGCAAAAATGCCGAATACCAATCAATACCGTGACGTTGAAGATTCCGAAGACTCCTCCAACAAGTAGTTTTTTTCGTAATTTTTTTCGTAATTTTTTCGTATTTTTTTATTCGGAGTTGTATTTTTCAATTTTTTAAGGATTGTAATATTTATTTTTATTTATGAAATGAATTAATTTAATTTGAAAATGTGAGAAACAAAAAATAAGTGGGACCCACCAAAGGGAGTCACTTGGAGTGATGACTCCCCTGATTTTTCCATGTGAGTGAGTGAGTGGGTTTCGCTGACGTGACACCCCAAATAAGAGTCACTTGAAGTGATGACTCCTAGTGCTCTTAGAAATACTTCTAAGTTTAAAGAAATATTAAATAAAATTATCGTGAGATTTTATTTTTAAGATTGACTTGAGTGTTCCTGGTGTTGTTCAGTTTATTGGCTTTAACTACCTCATGTATCTCTAATTCAAACCTATATATCAAATGTCATACACCACTTATGTGATTACATCTTAGGCTAAATGGAATGAGATGACTTCCATAGTGAGTGGGAAACTCACGCGTGAATGGCCACCCCGAGTATAAAACTCGCACGTGGGTTGAACCCACTATAGTGAACTATTCATCTAGGTGAGTTATTATCTTCTCACTACTCATTCTTTTTATTATCGTTATTTCCACATTTTCTTTCTTTATAAATACCAGATTATCTCATTTACTCTCTAGAAATACTTCTTAACTTTCAATATTTTTCACACACAATGATGGAGCAATTTATGTATATACTTTACTTTTAGCAAAAAGCAAAGTAAACTTGGTAAGTATTAAATTATACGTTTTAAGAAAAACGCAAAATCCAAAAAGTTTAAATTCGTTCTCGAAAGAGGTGTATATGTTGTTTGCCAATATTAAAAATCAAAGTTTGGATTAGTTCGTTTTTGGATGTAAAAAAGAGTGAAAAATAAAGACGAGTTATGCTAAAATTACGCTACGACGTAAAAGACGAAAAATCGTAAAACACAATGAACAATAAAAGTTAACTAAAAATTCTCAAAAATTTACCTTTAATTCCTAAAAATATATTTAAGGTTTAAAAATCAAGAAAAAATTTTGAAACTTTTTAAATTAATTAATATTTAATTTTTAGATGCTAATTAAAGTCCTAAAAATCAAATAAATTAACAAAATGCCCAATAAAATATTTTATAACTTGTAAACCTCAAAAGTATTTAACTATTGTTAAAAAGTATTTTTCCAAAATTTAAGCTAATTTTATCTATTTTTAAATTCCTAAAAACTAATTTTAAATTAAAATAATCATAAAAATAAAAGAAAAGTTAGAAAGATATAAAACCTTTGTTTTTATTTCTAAAACACTTTTAACTACTAAGGGAAAATAACAAATGCTAAAAAAAACTACTGGATAAGTTGAAAAAGCACTAAAAATAAGTTGTGAACAATTATAACTAGCAGTGGCTAGTTTTGGTGGCGTCAGTGGGAACTTGGTTCCTACTGATAGTACAAAATGCACAGAAATTGACTTTGGCTTGATTTCAAGCTTGATTGTTGGTTTCTTGTGGAACAAAAGGAACCCCACAAGAACTGACTTGAGGGGAGTCAATATAAACACACAAAAAACAAGCACTCTAATAATATAATAAGCAAGAAATAAGCACTTCAGCAATTAAGACCTCAGAGAGTTTTTGTGCGTCATTAGAGATCTACCAGAGAACGACCACTGTGTTGTCCGATAACGGACAACACTATGGAGTGGGATCTCGGATGGAACACAGTCAGAAAAAAGGGGCATAGACAATGAGGGGCTTTGCTGATCTATGTAAAACCTCTGATGTTACCTGATTGACTTTGTCAACTATTGTACTCTTTATTTTGGAATCTCCATATTTCCACTTTTATATGATTAATTAAGTATCATCTTCATTTGTCATACTATAATTTCATATTTATTTTTAATATGTATATGAATCTTTAGTCTTTTCTGACTACTTTGGCAATTGACTGGCCACATATTAAATAAGGACTCACCACCTCAGTACACATTTTTGAAAAACTATGATTTTATTAACTTAATTTATTAAGTACCTAGATTTAATATTATATGTATATATTTACATATACCTTATACTATGAACAAACATATGTCACCATAAAACAATGTCTATTATCTCACATTGACACTTATTTATTTTCTTCAAGTATAATAATTGAAATGTTATACACATTATATACTTTAACCAAATGATCTAAAGGTTTAATCAAAATACCTAGAAACCTTACAAGTACCTACACTATATTACATAGACTAATGTTAACTTCTAATTTTAGACAAGTCAACACATTTTCTACCCTACTACCCTTAATTTAGCCGTGCACATGTACATATACTCTCATTAAACCATACAAAACATTACAAGTAAACTAACACAAAGTCAAAAGCCACACTATGCAACCATACTTGTAACACTATTTGAAGACACATCATGTCCCCTTTTGACCTCAAAACACACGGCAACACCCACACTTGAGAATGGAAAGAACATGTTGCTATATTTGGAATGTGCTTACATATCTTACCATATCTCCAACATGTATATCCATAGATACACAAGTGCAATAGCAAGATACATCATATCTTCCATCTCCTTAATATATCAGAAAACCACAAGATTCACAAACACAAAACACTTGAAATCCATCCTCGCTCTCTCTCAAACCCATGATTTCTTTTTGTTCATCACAAGATCTACCAAAAGCTTCCATTAATACATCATTTACTATCCAAAAAGCATGTCTCTTACTACATAAATACTAATCATTACTCATTACTACACCAAACTTACATTACAAGGCAACACAAGAACCCTATAAACAACCAAGGGAGGTCACGGCTTAGTGTAGTCCAAGGGTTTCACCATTGTTGATCAAGATTAAGTCATTCCTTAGTTCACTTGTTTCTCCTTAACTTCACTTAACAAGTAAGTACCATGAAAGCTTATCTTTTTCTTAAATACCTTCATTTTTCATTCACATGAACATTCATATGAAACTCCTAGTATAAACTTGCTATAAACTCAAATCTAGAAAACCTAGACCTATGGTAGGTCACGGCTAAAAATGGTGTATCACACAAGATGATGAAAAATCTAGATAATGATGACAAACATGAACATGTAAACATGCTAACCTAGAAAAATCATAAAAACTCCCATGCACATATATATAGTCGTGAGCTATATTAGGGTTTTAGAGTTGATGGATAACTTAGATATATTATAGAAAGCTTAGAAATCACTAGATCTATGTTTCCTCTTAATATATATATCTAGTTTACCTTAACGGACTTGTAAGCCCAATGAATAGTAACCAAGTTAGTTTAAGCCCATTAAACCCAAAATGTAAGCCCAATAAGACTAGGAGACCACTAGGCCCATTTATGCTTCATAAGCCCATTTAAGATATTTTAACTTAAAATAAACTTTTCATGTGTCAAATATATATATTATAAAACTTTTGTGCCAAAAATGTGATCTATAAAAGTTTCGGATCAAAAAGGTGAAACACAAAACTTTCGGATCAAAAATGTAATTTAAATAAAGTCTAAGTTTTAAAACATGACTTTTGGAACTTATTTTGACAAAATACCAAAGATAAGGACCTATAGTGTAATTATCCGAAAGTGTAGGGTTGAAAACACCCTATTCGACACTTAATGAAAGTATAGGGACTGTTTTTGCAAGTCCTTGTAAGTTAAATACACATGTGTAACCCTAATAGAACTTTGAGGATCATTTATGCCATTTGTCGAAACCCTTAGAAACCCTATGGACTGATTTTGCCACATGTGGAAAGTTACAAACCATAACTCTAAACCTAGGGACTAAAATGGACATAAGCCGAAAGTATTACAAGCCCTAAGGGGGCTGTTTGGTAATTTGTGTATACCTAAACCTAAGCCGAAAACTATAAGGACCAAAAGTGTCAATATATGAAACTGTTACAAGCCCTAGTGTAACTTTGAGGGACTTCTTTTGCCATATATCAAAACTAATACAAGCCCTAGGGGTAATTATGGTAAAATGCCGCGGGTATTATTATATATATGATGGACTAAATTGCAAATTCTTAAAATTAAACTAAACCCTAATTATATATATAATTCTAATATTAAAAAGTGTAACTTAAACAAATCTATAAGTACAAAAATTTTCATTTTGCCAAACATATAATTTAAGGACTATTTTATAAATTTTACAAACTTCGGGGCCTTTAAATTAAATTAAATTAAATGTTATACATTTTATAAACGTCATTTATATAAGTTATATAAATTGAATACGATTAATTTATAAAAGTAAATATATTAATTATATTTATTATTTTTCCACCTTTTAAATATATATATGTTAGAAATACGTTTTTAACGTATATTAGAAGTATCAGTCACTCCACGATATTATTAAATGTTAAATAGCTCGTAGTTGAATATTATGTTACTTTGTTAGTAAACCCGGCCCATGGGATTGTCATGGGTCGGAAGCCCAAGTCCATTAAGGACTTGGGTATATAAACCCCTTTCTACCATGGAAAGGGGTGTTGGTTGTTTCACTCTTTGATTAATTAAACACACATTTTCTCTCACTTTCTCTCACTACTTTCTCTCTCTAGAAACATCAACCCACCTTATTGATTCATAAGATTATCACAAATCTACAATTGGTATCAAAAGCCATGGGGTGATTTAAGGTAAGGATTAGTGTTGCTTTTTAGTTTTTGATAGTATTAGTGATTTTTAGGAAAATCTACCTTGAATCTTGTAATTTTTGGTGTTTTTGTTGTTGGGATTAGTAGATAAGTGTTGGTTTTAGCTTATTTTGGTAGAAATCACAAAACTTTTCGTGGTTTTTGGTCAAAAATCGGGTTTAGATTCGTTTGTTCTAAGAAAAAACATCAAAAGTCGGTTTACTTGGTCTCGAAGTCATTTTTGCCAGTTTATTCCGGATCAACAAGGTATTCCGAATCAACAGAGTATTCCGAACGAAGCAAAAGATTCCGGATCAACAAGTTATTCTGAATCAAGAAAAACATTCCGGATCAACCAGTTATTCCGGATCAACCAGTTATTCCGGATCAACCAGTTATTCCGGATCAACCTGTTATTCCGGATCAACCAGTTATTCCGGATCAACCAGTTATTCCGGATCAACCAGTTATTCCGGATCAAACAGTTATTCCGGATCAACCAAGTTATTCCGGATCAACCAAGTTATTCTGGATCAACCAAGTTATTCCGGATCAACAAAGTTATTCTGGATCAACCAAGTTATTCCGGATCAACCAAGTTATTCCGGATCAACAAGTTATTCTGAACCAATATTCCGAACCAACAACTATTCCGAATCAAGGTATTTTTTCTGAACCAAGGTCTTTTTCCACATAAAAGTAGTTTAATTCCGAATCGACTTAAATATTCCGAGTCAAGGGATATTATTCCGAACCAAGGGATTTTACGAGTTTTTTCGACGATTTTTAGAGGATTTAATCTTGGTTTCTTACACAACAACACAACACAACTCACAACCTTACTTCACTGCTCGATCAACCGATAATCTTTGATTCATTAAAGTGATCAAAATGAATCCGAGTTCATTAATGCCTCAAATAACATCACTTACGGATATTTCCGTTATAACGGGAACGGATAATCGCCCTCCAATGCTCATTAAAGAAGTCTTTGAAGCATGGCAAGGCCGTATGATGTCATACATTAAGGGAAAACCGACATATAGGAGGCTTATGGTCAAGTCAATTCTAAATGGTCCACTTGATTATGGTACCATCGTTGTTAACAATGTGACTCGACCACGGGAGTTTGAAGAACTTACGCCAGCTCAACAACTTATTGCCGATGCAGACGAAAAGGCTCTTCAAACCATTCTCCAAGCTCTTCCACATGACATCTATCGAATGGTAAGTCAATATACGGTTGCAAAGGAGTTATGGGAACGTCTACAGGTTTTGCTACAAGGTACATCTCTTACTAAACAGGAACGCGAATGTCAGTTGTATGATCTGTTTGATAGGTTCACGTACAGTCCAGGGGAAACGCTTCACGACTACTACTTCAGATTCACTACTCTCATGAATGATTTGAATGTGTACAATCTCGTGATTGCTCCATTCCAGGTTAACACCAAGTTTTTGAATACTTTACCTCAAGCTGAATGGGGTGAGTATATTACTGATGTTAAGTTAACTAGGGATTTGCATAAGTGCAATTTGGATCAACACTATGCTTTTCTCCAGCAGCATGAGAAACATGTGATCATGCACCGTTTGCCTCGAGGTATGTACCCTGAATCTTTAGCTTTGATGGCAAATCAACCAAGCTTGTCATATAACAACACTCCTTATATCATGGGGCACCAAGCTTATCATCCATATCCGTACATGACTCCAAGCTTCCCCCAATATTCGATTCTACCTCAACCACCCACCTCACATCAGCAACAATATCGGTTTAATGCACCCTTGTCTCAGAGAGAACCACAAGCATCACAATATGCTCCACAACCTCACCCATATTCACCAGCAAGCATTGCATCCTATGCTCAGTCATCATACTCTCCATATCAAGAAAATGCAGCATATCCACCAAGCTATTCTGACCATAAAAAATATAAAACCTACAAAAACCATAAAAAATATAAAACCTACAAAAACCATAAAAAATATAAAACCAAGAAAACCCAAAAATATTTTCGTCTTTTTAATCGGGCATGTCTTTTAGTACGGTAATATTTACGGCTTTAGAAATGTCGATTAATATTGACACGGCGCCATAAATAGAGTCCGTATAAAAGTTGTACATTTTTAAAACATGCCCATCATGGCTTGTAGTTATTTCAGACTGCAACCCGCTTTTCGCATTAAAGTCACGTATTTCCTTGGAAAACGTTGGCTCACAACGGGAATTAATTTTCTCGGGCATGATTTACAAGCCAAATCATGCAAAGGGATCAAGTTTACTTTATAACTTGGTCTAACACGACTTAGTGTACGTTTCAGTGCATTATTTTGTTTAAATAAGAGAAATCTTATTGCCACCACGAATCAATCTTTTCAAAGACATTAATTGGAAAATGTTTTCATCAATATTTGACTCTTTAAACAATGACTACAACTCTTTCAATAGAAAACGGGTCATCGCTTAAGGGGGAGAAAATATTAAATTATCTTCGTCATCAAAAAGGTCTTCAAAAGTTTTTGAGGAAAATTAATTGGCTAAATGGTTAATGACTGGAATTGCTTTGGTATTCGTCTTGTATTCGTTCGTGATTTGTCGTGAATATTTAAGTTGTGTGATCGCTAAGATAGGTAAAGGTGGTTAAGTCTAACGATGGTTAGGAAGTTTAACGATGGTTAGTGACTAGAAACGAAAAGAAAAAGAAAAGAAAAGAAAAACGAAAAGTTAAGGGATCAAAAGTGTCAAAGGGAAAAAATTTAAAAAGTTTGACCTAAGTCAAACTAACCCCCCCGTCCTTCTTTCTTCTCTCTTTTTCTGTTTTCTCACTTGGCCGCCATTAAAACACACAAAAACACACACAAAACTCAAATCATTCGCGTTCTTAATCAATCAATCCATTCCATTCGATTAACAAAGGTACATCCTCGCTATTAATTCATCTAATTCGTTGTTAATCCACTTAAATTAATTCGATTTAATTAAAGTAATCTAATTAGGGTTTATAGCTAATTAGGCTTTAATTGATTAGGGTTTTAGGTGGGTTTGGCTCGGAATAGGATTAGAATGAGTTTGGTTGCCTTTAAAATGCCTTAAACACACAAATGAGCTTAGATTAATCGAACTCATAGCACGTTTATTAAGTTATTCCGGATGAACCGATTTTGCAAAAACATTCCGAATGAACAAGGTTTTAGGTTGTTCCGAATGAACGAATGTTCCGAATGAAGGAATGTTCCGAATGAACGAATGTTCCGAATGAACGAATGTTCCGAATGAACGAATGTTCCGAATGAACGAATGTTCCGAATGAACGAATGTCCGAATGAACGAATGTTCCGAATGAACGAATGTTCCGAATGAACGAATGTTCCGAATGAACGAATGTTCCAAATGAACGAATGTTCCGAATGAACGAATGTTCCGAATGAACGAATGTTTCGAATGAACGAATGTTCCGAATGAACGAATGTTCCGAATGAACGAATGTTCAGAATGAAGAACATTTCGAATGAAGGACATTCCGAATGAAGACATTCCGAATGAAGGACATTCCGAATGAAGGACATTCCGAATGAAGGACATTCCGAATGAAGGACATTCCGAATGAAGGACATTTCGAATGAAGGACATTCCGAATGAAGGACATTCCGAATGAAGGACATTCCGGATGAAGGACATTCCGGATGAAGGACATTCCGGATGAAGGACATTCCAGATGAAGGACATTCCGGATGAAGGACATTCCGGATGAAGGACATTCCGGATGAAGGACATTCCGGATGAAGGACATTCCGGATGAAGACATTCCGGATGAAGACATTCCGGATGAAGGCATTCCGAATGAAGGCATTCCGAATGAAGGCGTTCCGAATGAAGGATTGTTGGATTGATGAATTGTTGCTTGTTAAATGTTTGTGTGCTATATATGCTTAAGGAATTATGTCTTATGTATAATGCTTAGAAATAAAATCATAATGGTATATATATATTTGTGTATCAACCTGTTATGTATTATCTTAAGCAGAAACCATGACAAATCCAACCGTGCAAGAACTCCAAGATGCTAGAGCAGCTGCAATTGCCGAGGCAAAAGAACTTAAGCTCATACCGAACAATTACCGATTGAAGGAAATTTCTACTTCCACTCACCATGGATTCAAAGTCGCCTCAGCAATCCTTGATCAATCTCACTTCAAGAATGCTTTAAGGAATACTGCTTCGGTTAATCCATACATTGATTTCATTTTTTACCCAAAGATCGGTTAATCCATTCAATATCCCAAATATTAATGGTTAACATTTTGGATAAGGGGAGAAAATGGGATTAAAGAGACTTAATGATATTTGGCTAATGATGATAAAGACTTAAATATAATCCAACTTAATATGCGTAATGCATGTGTTAAGGGGGAGCGATTTTGATGAACAAAACACTTAAGGCACAAAAACTTTGATTATAATATCACAAGTGCCTTAAGTGATTTTCAAGGATTTTTCATGGTGACAATACTTACCCACAACACACTTAATTCACGACGGATGTGGTGACAAAAGGGTGGTAGGTATAGGTATTAGTCCAATGATTCATCAGAACCGATGGAATCTTCCCAAGGACAATTCCCTAGATAGAATTAGAAGTCCTAGGAAAGATGGAGAATGATTGTGAACGTAGCTGAATGCAGACCAAGTACTTAAGCTAGCACTAGAACAATCACAACAAGGTGCTAGTGATGACGTATTGGTAAGCATTGAAGGGGTTGAAGAATGAAAAAGAATTGTAAAGATAAAGGGTGTAAAGAAAGAAGCCCTCCTTACAACTTTAGGCAGAAACCGGGTCAATACATATGCTATTGAGATCATTTGTTAATGATTCTCGATATTGAAGAAAGACATCATGGACACAGTGATGCAAAGCACAACCCTCCCCAGCTAACTCAAATATCTCTCAAAAGGTATTTGTTTCAATCACACGGAGATCAACACGTTATCTATTGGTTTATTCACTCCGAATAGACTGATATTGAATAGGTGGCACTCCTCTCCAGCAATCGCTCACTAAATCAAAACGCACTATCGAGTCTAGATCCACGAGATCATCAAAAGTCTCATTAGGACACTTTCCATTTATTCCTTGCTTCTTCACATACCGTGAAAAGTAAGAGATCTTTATGAGTCCTACGCAACATTCTTGTAATATTGCCAGAACATCTGAGTAATACGCAAGTACTACAATGAAGATGGAAATCCTGCTTGAGCCAACATCAAACAAGCTCATGGTAGGTGACACGTGCGGTTCTTTAGAAACCAATCTTGTGAAAACTGGAAAGGAACAGTAGTTTAATTCTTATTTGAACTTAAACTCGTTCCAGGCCTCTACGCATTATCATATGATCTTGCCAGAACACTCAGTGTGACACTCTTTAGTGTTCACAGTGACGAGTGTAAATCCTTCTAGTGTTAACATCAAACAGCACTTGGTAGGTGACGTGCAAGATTCTATATGAATCAAGCTCGTGACAACTAGAAAGCAACAATGGTGAAAATCTTAATTGAAATTCACTTGTTCCATGTTCATGAATTGACGGCAATCACAAGGATAATTTATCCAAGTGATTCACTCTTTATGTTCGCAGTCAGGCTTAGTGACGGTCGAGTAAAGAGAACGGGTTTACCCGTGAAATCCTGTCAGGAAGTTACTTAATTGAAACTATCCGTCACGGGTACGATATTTAATATCGTCCAACGGTCTTCACCGACCGGAGGTAAAATGCTACCGATTTAGAATGAAATGTTCTAAGCCATTTCATTCATGTCTTGTTATGTTGCGGCATTTGAAGACGGTGGCGTTGCGGTGTACCAGTTGAAGTCGTTCCCACATGCTTATGTTTTTCTGCATCAAATTTCAACAAAATTCAAGAAAGTACAAAATGAAGTCTTCCGCTGTACCAAACTCTGAAGCTTTCAAGAATTCAACAAAAACATAAGTGTGTGGAACATGGAGTCACGAGGAGGCAAGATTCACAAGAAGGCAAAGATCGCACGTGAATGGTCAAAAGGAACAATGATCTAAAACCAAAGCCTAAAAGATTAACATCAACATATTCACAACAGAAAAGGCAAAAAGAAAAGACTACGAGCTGAAGAACAAAAACTTAGTATAGTATGCTAGGTTTAGGACTTTGTAAATTGGAGTGACCTCCCTTAGGGGGAGATTGTTAGAAATACGTTTTTAACATATATTAGAAGTATCGGTCACTCCACGATATTATTAAATGTTAAATAGCTCGTAGTTGAATATTATGTTACTTTGTTAGTAAACCCAACCCATGGGCTTGTCATGGGTCGGAGGCCCAAGTCCATTAAGGACTTGGGTATATAAACCCCTTTCCACCATGGAAAGGGGTGTTGGTTGTTTCACTCTTTGATTAATTAAACACACATTTTCTCTCACTTTCTCTCACTACTTTCTCTCTCTAGAAACATCAACCCACCTTATTGATTCATATGATTATCACAAATCTACAATATAATACTTTCTTTTATAAATACTTAAACCACCTTACGACGGTACAAGTACGGGAATATTAAATAAACGAATTAATTACTTAAACGATATTATTTATTACGTACTTAAAAATAAATACTTCTATTACCTGTACAACGATAAATTAAATTACAAAGATCATAATAAAAATGCTTAAAACTAGTATAAGCATGCACAGATTTTGTTAGGACCTCTGGAATAGATATTTGTAATAGATAAGCTAGGAGGTATGTAGTTCCTCCTAGTCCTAGTAGTAGTAGGAGCAATACGTGCTCCTGGTCTAGTAGAAAGTCAAACATTATTATTCTTAGTAGTTTGTTAGGATATGCATGAGATATGTTAGGAAAGGATATGCATATCAAAAGTTATACGTTTTGGTTTAATGTAGTATTACAGTTTACTTGTAGTATAAAAGGAACCCATTGGCAGAAGGGTTAGACAGACCTTTCATCATTAGTATTCATTTCATATTAATAGTAGAAATCCTTAGTATGGATCAAGTTGTTTAGTTATTCTATTTCTTCTTGTTCATAGTATTTGTATTACACACTTATACTGTTACATTAAGAGTCCTCTGTGAATAGACTTGTGATTACAAAAGTTGTTCACCATCCTTAACAGGCTGCAAGATCCACATCTAGTGGACCCAACAAGTGGTATCAGAGACTGAGAGAGTCTCTGCTCAAGAAGAATCAATTTTTCTTTTTACTAACATCATTGTTTAATCATGTTTGCTTCTAGTTCTACTGAAACAAGAGAAGCAAGCACCTCTAAAACACAACAAACACAGCAAATTGTTGCTACTGTGTCTAATACTAATGGAAAATTCCCACTCTTGAAGAAGGAGGAGTATGATAGCTGGGACATGAAGATGGAATGCTGGATCACCAATACTGATCTAGACCTATGGAAGATTGTCCAGAATGGCAACAACAAAAAAACTACTGTTAGAGACAAGAATGGTAATATCACCATTCTCGATCCTAAAACTCATGAAGAAATCACTGCTGTTCAGAAGGAAATCAAAGAAAAAACTATTTTGCTTTAGTCCCTTCCTGATGATCATATGGGTGATTTTTATCACTTGGATGATGCTAGGGAGATTTGGAATGGAATAAAGGCAAGATTTGGAGGGAATGAGGAAACCAAGAAGATGCACAGATCAATGCCGAGAGATGAATTCACAGAATTCAAGATTTCTGAAACAGAAGGTCTTCATCAAGGGTATGACAGGTTCTAAAAGATTCTTAGCCAATTGAATCAACTCAGGTCTAAACCTGAAAATGAAGACATCAATGCCAGGTTTCTTAGAGCCATGCCTCATTCATGGAATCAAGTAGTCATCTCTCTAAAGGCAAAAGGAGGCCTTGAATATCTTTCTTTTGATGACTTGTTTTATAAACTCAAAACCTTTGAATCTCACGTGAGAGGATACTCAAGTGATTCCTTTCCTACTCCTACTAACTCTGCTTTTGTGAGTTCCATGGGATCTAGTCCAATGTCTTATGCCAGTAGCCCTAGCTATACTTTGTCATCTCAACATACTCCTACTCCTGAATCAAAAGCCAAGACTGGTAGCATGGTAGAAGCTGTTCTTCACTCTTTTGTTGCTGATGTTGATCCACAACAGCAGCTTTCTTTTGATGATTTCAAACAGGTTGATAAACTTGACTTGGATGAAATGGATCTAAAATGGCAGATGGCTATGCTCACTCTCCGGGGTTATAAGTTTGAAAAGAAAGCCGGTCGAAAATTCAACTACAACCCAAGAGAGCCAACCAGGTTTGATAGAAGCAAGGTCAGATGCTATAACTGTCAGCAACAAGGACATTTTGCTAGGGAATACCCTAACAAAAATGACCAGGAGAAGAACAGGTATTCAGCTTTCAAGGTTCAAGACCTCAAGGATGAAAAGAAAGCTTTGGTGTCCGTTGACTCCATGGTTAACTGGAATGATCATCAGACTGCCACCTTGGAATCAGCTGAAGCTTCTACCGATGTATTTGCTATGATTACTGGGCACTTATCTGATGCAGAGGAAGCAGAAGAATTTACCCTTATGGGAATTGATAGGTGTGTAAACACCCATCCTTTTACCACTTAATTCTGAGTAAAACGAGACCAAAACACGTATTTAATATCATTTTTTTGGAATTATGCGTGGTTTTTGTGTTTATTGTGTTTTCAGAGCTAACCGGATGAATATTGAAGAAAACATGGGATTGCATGGGTTTTACCGAAGAAAAAGACTCAAGATAAAGTCTATTGTCCAAGAGATGCAAAAGATTTGAAGTCACTGGGCCTATTTGACGATTTATCGAAGAAAAGGACCAAAGATGGAAGATTTACATAAGTCGAAGAAACTCAAGTCTATTAAACGAAGAAATTAAAAGACGAGTTGAATTTAATCGACGACAAATCCCGAATCAGAATCGAAAACGTCAACTTTTCTGAAAAGACGAGAAGACAAGAAGAACGGGAGAAAGCCCACTCACCAACCAAAAGACAAAGCCTATATAAAGGCCCCTCCTCACACTTTTCACCCAGTTTTAAGTTAGTTTTAGTTTTTCTCTCCTCCACCTTTTTCTCCTTTCTGTTTCGTATCATCACCAACACCACTAGGGTTTTTGGTGATCTTGATCTTTGTTTATTTTCAATCTTGTAATTTTAATCTGATGAGACTGCAATTATACATAGTCTCATCGTCCAAATCGGGCTTAAAACGCTTAAAATATCATGAAAATACCCCTATATATGCTTGTATTTGTGTCTTGTGTATTTTAGGTACGGATATCGTGTAATCAACAAAAGATCACAAGAATAAAGCAAAAACGAACACGGGAAATGAAGCCGCACAATGAACCGGACCCGAGTTGTGATTTTGCAAAAATGCCCTTGAAGTTTGAAGATTATATAAATTTGGTCCCTCATCTTTGGATATTTGTCAACTTTGATCCTCCAAGAATCAAGTTGTACAAGTATGGTCCTTGAACTTTGCATACATGGAAAGAAATACCCTTGAAGTTGATCAACATTACACAACAAGCCCTTATGAAAGTTTGATCAAATACTTGTGCCTTAAATGACAAGTTCATGAAAGATTTAACAAAGGGAAAACAATATTATGCCAAAGACTTTGCTATGAAGTATTTTTGAAAGATGAGGGGGCAATTCTGCCTAAACCAAAACTCTTACCCATCTTAAAACCCTACCAAACCCGAAACCCACCCATATTCGGCCCTATAACCCGACCCACAACCCAATCCCACTTGACAGCTCAGTCTTCCACTTCTCATTATTAATATTTTACTAATTTTTCAAATTAGTATAATAATGATAATTAGACCCGGGTAACACCATTTTCCCCTAAATCAGAATCTACAACACCACTGTTTATCAAACATGAACCCTAATCCTACTTTTGGGTTTATAAAAATTAATCACTTCCCAAACTGCAGATCCCTAATTTACTCTATATTAAACGAAACCCTACCCCTAATCACCTTTCACCATCATCATGGGACCCTCCCATGAGGTCCCCTGCACCAATAATACATGAAGACAAAAACATGGCAGCAAGATCCACGACTCACATCTTTTGCTTGTTCACTACTTTCGTTGGATGGCTGAGATCAAAAAGCAGCAGCTGGCAACCACATGGCTCCACAGCAGGTCACATGTATGAGGATTTGACCAAGAAACGAATCTAAGACCAAGGGCAGGATTGGTATATCACTCATTAGGGTTTGTAGTATTTCATTTTCCTTCTAGAATTTGTACCCGTCTATATAAGGGGCATAGGATTTCACTTTATGTTCTTGTTCCAGATTTTTGTACTTTTTTACTTTTATCAATGAAAATGAAAAACTTATAAAATTGCAATTTCTGAGTTCCAAGTTTTAGTTTTTAAGTTTCATCTTATTTCTTGTTAAAGAAATATTTAAGAGTTGTAAGTTTTTATTTATCAAGCATTTTTCTGATAAAAACGATTTTCTTGAAGTTTTCTTGGCAAAACTCTTTCAAAAACTCAAAACCAATGAGGAAATGAAGTGAAAGTGGAAATTCCTCATTGGTTCACTTGGTTTTGATAAGTTTATATCAAGAAACTTCAAGTTTCTGTTTGGTTTAAGTGTTGTGAAAGAATTTCAGTTTCAAAGATTTTTTTAAGCCAAAAGTGATAAGCTAGCTTAACAAATAAGCTAGGCTTATACTTTTGTGGCTGCTTATTTCCAGGTCACTTTCTCTTGTTCTCCTTGTTTTATCTTAAGCAGGTTCATCAAATTTAGCATATTGGATAGGTGGTTTTTCCTTTGGATATCATCATCATCATCTTTCATACCAAGCAAGCTACTTTCTGAACTTTGTCAGCTCAAGCCCGGGCTTGATGGAAAAGGCAAAAGCTGCCTTTGTGATCCCTGGATGTAGGGTCACAAGGTAATACCTTTTTTCTTACTTTCTATACTTGCTTGATTAGCTTTGTGTTTTTGATGATTTTCAGAATTAGGGTGTTTGGATGAGGGTCAAATGCTGGATATTGTATGTTTTGTTGATTAAAACATGTTAGAGTAGATTTGAAATGATTTGATGCATGTTGAGTGATTTTTATTTGATATCAGTTAGGATATTTGTGGTTCGTGGAATTTTAAAGATTCTACTTTGTAAAAATTGGTAATCTAGATTTGTAAAGGGGAGTTTGTGAATGTTGACCAAAGGATGGGAACACCACCTTTGGTATTAGCTGTACTCTGCTTAACTTGATAGGCCTAGGATGATAGATTTTTGCCCAAGAGTTTGAGGTCTTAGTCTAAATTTTGTATTTCAAGTTTGATAAAAATCTATTGAAAGGGCATCATTTTGTGTCCTTAAGTTGCTATGAGACTTGTCATGTGGATGAATGGTACTCTTTGAGTCAGTTTATTTTCGAGCCAAAGTTCACAAAATAACCTCTAATAGGTTACTGTTACTATTCATCGTGCATTTTTTTAGCTTCTTTTTATTTCTTCTTGTTTCTGAGGTAGCGTGTTTTGGCTGTTGTTGTTTATTCAAATCTTAGACAACTGTTAAGATTGTGAATGTGCCTTGTTTACCAAAAGTAACCAAAAATTGAAAAATATTGTATGCACCTTGGGGTACTTTGGGATGATTTGGGGTACTTTGAGGTGTCACACACCAGCAGCCATCATAAGCGCTATTTGAGGATTTCAGATGTCGAAATTCAGATATATCAGTAGTTAAGATTTTACTTGAATTTGGTGGTAGAGTAGTTATAGACTTCTTGTTATCATGTATATTTTTTTCCATAGATGTCATTAGGTAGAGGTTAGTGTTGCCTTATAACAGTTAGTTTATTAGTAGTTGAAGGTTTCTCATTTTCCATTTTTTGTCACTGATTTAGTATTTGGAAGTCTTAGATTCTTGTAGTAGTTGTTGATCCTGTTTTTATATTGATTGAATCTTGTTTAGAATAATTATTTGAAGGTTAGGTATGATTGCCTTAAGTCTTGTAAATCTTTGCGTCATAACTGTGTGATAGCAAAGTATTTTTCGACGCAATTATCACCTATAACTTGCAGCAGCCTGTAGGATTATTTACTAGGATTTAAGAGTTGAAACATAGAATTCAAATAGATTGTAGGATAAAAATGTCTGTTTTTGGTTTATGACTTGGTTCATGTGCTATAGCATTTCAAGTATTCACATTCTGTCCAATCGTGTTTTTGCTATAGTATTGATTCAATTGATTAGGTTTCGATTTTGTGCATTCCACAGCTTAGCGACATCTCGGTAGTGCTGAATTCCTTGTCATAGTTTACGGATATTACATTCTGCCCTATAGGTGATGCAAGGAGCATTGTAAACTAGCGTTTGGATATAGCTTGTTTCATTATCACTAGTTGAGTTTTGGCTTTTAGTTTAAGTGCATATCATCTCTGAGGTTAGCAGTAATAGTTCTAAGCTTTTGATTTCACTTCTCAAATAAAAAAAATATGCTAGGTTCTTAAGTTTCTTCCGTTATGCACTATCTTAATCATAACTTTTAGTTAATTGATTTTTTTGAATCTGATTTTTTTTCTATTTGTTATGATTTTAACGTTGTTTGGGAGTTGTAGCTTACTCATTCAATGTTTGAGTGTATGTGTTTGAAAGTAGTTCTGCACTTGTTCAAGTTTGGCCTTGATTTAGTCAAGATGCATTAAATCTGCTCATATTCTCAATACAAGTTGCGAGACTTTGAAATTCAGTGAAGAAGTAGGATTTGGCATAAACTAAGTATGTTTTAGGTAGAAACCGAGGTTAATGCTTTTTTTTTAGGTGCTTAATGTAATCCAAACTTACAAACAAAAATAATCTGTCAAAATGTTGCAGTCAGTGGGATTTCTTATTCCAAAAAGCTGAATAGCCAAAAAGCAATAATAAAAAAAATCAGCAAAAAGTGGCAGCAAGCAGGTTTCAAACCCCTGACCATACAAAAGCATCAGACACAGCAGCACACGAAGCAACCAAATGTGCTACTTGAACATTTTGATTATACTTTGTGTCATTTTTCTTTAATATTGCGTTTAATTTCTGTGAGAATATAAAAAAGCAAACAGAAAATAGGTAGCTAGCAAGGTTAGAACCCCTGACCTGCACAGACAAACAGACACAAGAAAATACTCATCTACCATCTTGACTGTTAAACCTTTTATTTTATATTTCGTTTTCCTTTCTTGTTATATGGTTGTTAATTACGTTTTGCTTTTCTTTCTTAAATTTTTGGAGTTAAATAATCTGTTTCCAAAAAAGTCAGCAGGGGGGCTCGAACCCACGACCCTTGCACACATTCAGACATAGCAAGCCTCCCAAAGCACCATCTGCTCTAAGAGTGTTTCTTGTCATTAGTTTGTTTTTCATTTCTTTTATAATTTCAAAATTTGTAGTAGTAGTTAAAGTTTAAATGATTTTTATCTACGTTATATCTTTTAGATTTTTCATATGTAAAACATTGTAGCCCGTGCATTTTACTTTATTTAAATTTCTGCAAGTTTTTAGATTTTATAAAAATATTTTGCTATTTTTAATTATTTAATTAGTTTTTAAATATTTTTAATTCATTAAAAAATATTTAGAAGTAAAAAAAAAAATATTTCTTTTTTTATTTTTGCTTTTATCATTTAGGACGTAGGAAAAATAAATTTGATTTTATATAGTTTAAATTTCATAATTGTATTTTTATTATTTATTTTCTAAGATTATTCTCATTTAAAATTTTAAAAAAAGTCATAAAAAATAGAAAAAGGTTTATAAAAATTTTCAAAAAATATTTTTTAGGTTTTAAATAAAGTACTTTAGGTTTACGAATAAAAAAGTTTGAATTTTGTCTTTTTCTTAGTTAAACTATTTTTTAGGGTTTTTAATCTTCTTTAATATTTAATAATAATTAATTAAAAAGTTTTCTATTTTTTTTTGGTTTGCGTAGTTTTCTTAGTTAGACTTTTTAGAGCTTTTTAGTGATTCTTAATTATTTTTTAGGTGAAATTTTTCGTTGGGTCGCGTTTTTACGTTCGTACGTTCGCGCGTTTTCGTCCGTTTTGAGCGTAATTCGTCTCCTTTTTCTTTTCTTTTCGTCTTTCCAAAAACGTAATCACTCGATTAAATACGTCTATAAATTTTGGCTTAAACACCATACCTCCTCGAGAACGAACTCGATTATTCGTCTTTACGTTTTTCCTAAAACGTATCGATTAATACTTACCACGACATTTGTGTGTGCTTTGTTTTTATCTAAAATAAAGTATATACAAAATACCGCATCATAAATGGCGCCGCTGCCGGGGAGGTTTGTTTAGCCATACTTATTTATCGTGTTTATTTGAGTGTTTACGTTTTTATCGTAAATACTTCTTTTTATTTTTCTATACTATTAGCCATACAAGTAAATAGTGTTAAATTGAACTCAATTAACACAAAATCGTTTTTCGTTTTTTATTGTGCATAATATATTGTATACGTAGAACAATTAACACACAATAATTATCCAAATACGCGAGAAATCGCACCTCAATAGTTGAGCGTTCCGGTCACTATTGTTGTATCGAATTCAAACGAAAGTCAAAGGCAAAATAGATAAATACTCTTAATTGATTTAATCTCGATAAATACAAACTATAAGGTGGGTATAAGGCGGTTGTATTTCACGACCTAAGGAAAAAAGGCTCTTAAGTGCTTCGCGCCGCCTCGTTTTCTCCGCTCGCTTGTGCGTATTTTGAAAGTGACGATTAATTACGGGTTTGCCACATCAAGTATTATTAATCTATTTTTGTGAGTTTTAGTTATTGAACCTCGAAACGTTTTGGCGTTCCGCCAACGTTTCAAAGTCGACGAGGGTTTTTACTTCACGTAATTACCTTCATCCTTCTTGGATTCATTAATCGAGACCTTTGATTAGTGGATAGTTTTTGTAGATTAATTTCTACGTAATACACCAAAATTCCAAAAAAAATAAAAAACCAAAAACACAAAAAGATTTTTCGATTTTTCCCTCTATTTTCATAATTTTTTTTCTCAACCCCTCTAAATTTAATTCTTCATGGATTTTCATTGCCAAGGTTGTGGGAGACGAAAGTTTGGTTCCGTGACTTGTCCATGGTGTGTATGCGAAAGGTGCGGAAAATATGTCAACTATGCAATATTTAGGGCATGTCCACCGTGTAATCCGAACAATTGTTTGTACTCTAACGAAGAACGTCTTATCCATTGCCGATATTGTGGAAGCCCTTCCCATTGGCACGATGAGTGTCAAATTCAATACCCAAATGGTCACAATCACGAGCCAAATCCGAATTTCGTTGACCAATCTTCGCAATACTCACCGTCATGTGAGTATTGTGGAGATGAACCTCACTATGGGTACGATTGTCAACCGATGAACCAAAATACGTATTTCGACAATCAATTTTCCGGTTTTGACGAATCACACGACATGGGTTACAATTACGACAATGGGGGTGGTTATCCATACGACGAACCGGATTTTTCTCAAAATCCGTGTTGCGACAATTGTGGGGGGCCTCACGATACTTTTTCTTGCCAACCAGTGGATTATAATGAACCCAATTCATACAATAATTCCGGTTTTGATAATTTTGAGGCCCCACCATACAATCTCGATCCTCCAAATTCCCATGAGCCCGATCCATGTTATAATTCCGACTTCGACCAACCATCTCCACAACATATTTTCGATGATGATCTAGGTTCTAGTCGTGTCGACGAAAGGTCTAATCGTTTCAATGAACGAATTGATATGCTCTTCCAACTAATTATGGAGAAAAAAGATACCCTAATTGTTGAAGAAGTTGAAAAGAGCATCGAGGATGAGGAAACGAGGGTGTCAACGAACGAGGTTTTTGAAAATGTTTTCGAAAATAAACAACAAGAAAAACTCGTAGCACGTGTTGGAACGATGAATGTTAAACCTTTGGAACCTAATTTTTCTAATGAATTTAAAATTATCAAAGATTTTCGATATCAAAATACACAAGATTTTGACGAAGATAGTCCGTTAAGTGATTTTGAAAAGGAAGAAATTGATAAGGTTTTAAGGAGAATCATTGACCCCTCGATTTTTGAAGAGTATCAAAATTTAATTCCGGAGGGACGCGTTACTACTATTTCTACGTCTTTTGAGAACCCGCATTCGATCCCTCCGAAGGACCAATTTGAAACCATCAAGGCTACAACGTCAAGTGACGAGCCTTTTACTCCTAATCCCACACTGAGTGAGATTATGGATTTATCATGTGAGAAGTCCGCCGATGGTCTTGCTCACATTGATACGTTTTTCGACGCCGATGTCGAAACTACTAAGGCAAAATCTTCAAATGACGAGCCTTTCGCTCCTATACCCACTACGGAAACCGATGCCTCTCTAAGTATGGGGGAGACGAATTTTAGCACTAATCCTAGTGTCGAGATCCCTATTCCAATCAAAAGTGAGCCTACGGTTTTCTCCGAAGATGAGGTAAGTGATTTTGCTCTCGATGAATTTTTCCACGAAGATTCCAACGAGGCAAATCACAATAGTGAGTGTGAATCGATTTGTTGTGATGATGTCTTTCCCATTGACACTTCAGGGAGAGAATCAACGACTTTTTCGAACCCTCTTTTCAATGACGATGATTTTTCCGCTAGTGATGACGAGTCACTAATCGACGAGGACGTTCAAAATACCGATTTTATAATCTTTTCGAACCCTTTATTCGAATTTGATGACGCGTTCATTTTTGGTGACGTAAATCCTCTCTTTGATGAGACGTTCGAGGACATCGAGAGTGAGGATTCTAAGGATTCTAAACTCGATGAGCCGGATTTGCTAGTCACCCTCCCGACGTCTCATACGGTTGAGACTTCTCTTTCTACTTGTGACGTTTCCATTCTCGAGGGGTTCGCCGATGGACCTCCTCTCGATGAGAGTGAGGATTTTAATGAGGCTTTTGCCTTCGATCCGGGGGGAAATTTTGAAACTCCTATTATTGACAATTCTTTTTCTATTTTACCTTCGTTTCAAAGTATACCAACCCACCCCCTCGGATTTGATGATTTTACATACGTTGTGAGAAGTTTTCTTCCTTACAAGACGTATCCTCCGGCTTTACGTGTTTTATTTTCAACAAAATGTGAGGATACGATCTTCGATCCCGGTATAAAGGCTTTGCCTTTATTCACGGTTGCTTTTGGGCCTTGATTACATGTAAGTCCCACCAAAAATGACCGAACCATGATAATCCCTAAATGATCACATTTATGGGGATTCGAGTCGAGCTTTTGACTCGGTTATCAAAAACAAGGTGCCTCGTGGGGGAATTCTCATGCTTATCCTTGTAAATATTATTGCTTTTTAGTTAACCTAATGAGGGGATTTGTGCCCTTCCAACCTTTGTTCCGTGGTTGTTTGTGATATGTGGTTTTTAGATGATCATGATCTTCACGATTGGAGCCTCTCGTGTTCATTTTATGGGAGCACTCAATCGTTTGCTTTGAAGAATTTCTCGATATCCACATGATATATCCTTTGATGTTCTAACCTTAGGTTTTTAGCACACCTCATAAACGGCTATTAATTTAACGGTTACACCCTTTCCATGCTAGATTAAGCATTCGACTACGTCTCTAGTATGGGGGTGTTTGCACCCCTAGACTCGAAACATTGAGGACAATGTTTAGTTTTAGTATGGGGGGTGAGTAGATACTTCACCTTGCTTACGTCATCACGCAATCCAAAATTCATCTTTTTGTTATCATTTTGTTGCAAATAAGGCTAAAATGGCCAAATTTTAAAATTTTCGTATTTTTCATAAATGTTTAAGACACGAATGTAGGTTTTCCGATGGTGAGAATAAGAGTAATTTTTGATTCGATCGTGCGTGTTGAGCACTTAGCTTCGATTCCTTAACTTTTTAGGCTAAGTCTCTTAAATGAGGAAGAGAAATGATAGAGTTATTTATAAGTCTCGTAATCGTCACGATCTCGTGTGTAGTAATTATTAGCTTATTCTCCCAACGCTTTTGCATAATAAATTGTTAATAAATATTGATTTGGCGGTTTAGTCACTATTGTTGGGTTTCTAATTTGTTTTGGTAGCTTCCATGTAATTAAATTGGGAAAACATTAAGGTATCGCCAGCGTCACGGTTTTGAAGTATTGGCACCCGAATAATCGAAAGCTTCACCTAATAATAAGATTTCAAGTGCTCACCTAAATCTAGCAAACAATTTGAAGCCCCACAAGGCCGAAAAATCTATGCAAAAATTGAAAGTGAATCAAGCCTTAATCTTCGAAGCTTTAAAGATCCAAA
The DNA here is from genome assembly GCA_025667525.1 of Glebionis coronaria. NCBI lineage: Eukaryota > Viridiplantae > Streptophyta > Magnoliopsida > Asterales > Asteraceae > Glebionis > Glebionis coronaria. The sequence goes on along the minus strand of CM046879.1, from coordinate 488,227,360 downwards.
ATTCGCCTTAGCGTGAGGATATACGTCTTTGGCTAATAAAACCACCGATGAGGCGGATAATAAAAGGCAAGGCAAGACCGAAGTCATAATAAAAGCTCCATGGCGGAGTTGAATAAAAGATGGAGGTAAACCAAAGATAATAAGGCCCTTCCGTTAGGGGGCGTATAAAAGTCTTGGTAATAAGTCTCATGTTCAAAACCGTTATAAAACCATGATTATCGATCCTTCTTGTTGACTTAATTTTTTGACATCGTTGTCTATTAGGGTGAATTATTAATTTAATGATTTTGGTTACACCGTTAAAACTCTATTTTTAGACCTAAATCTCTATTCACGCATAAGTCAATGATGTATCCTCGTGATCATTAAGACAAAATAAAATATAAGAGATACCAAGTAGGAATAAGGGAGTTTAGGTTCGTAATTAACACTCATGAGATATGATCGTGTTGCTAACTTATAATAACAATGATCTCGTTACACGCTTAGCATGGAATTGGGTGAAAATCGAGGATGACGAAATTATTTCTAACGAAGCATTCACGTGTTCTTGTTCTATGATCCCAAAAGTCACTTAATCGTGATGAAAACAATACATTATGTCTAAAACACGTGTAGTAGTTTATTTAAGTTTATGTCTTCAATAAATGTCATCATAAAATGAATTTTGGAAGTGCTAAGATACTTAATTCTAGCATTGCGTGGGGACACGGCAATTGTTTAGTATGGGGGAGTGATGAGACTGCAATTATACATAGTCTCATCGTCCAAATCGGGCTTAAAACGCTTAAAATATCATGAAAATACCCCTATATATGCTTGTATTTGTGTCTTGTGTATTTTAGGTACGGATATCGTGTAATCAACAAAAGATCACAAGAATAAAGCAAAAACGAACACGGGAAATGAAGCCGCACAATGAACCGGACCCGAGTTGTGATTTTGCAAAAATGCCCTTGAAGTTTGAAGATTATACAAATTTGGTCCCTCATCTTTGGATATTTGTCAACTTTGATCCTCCAAGAATCAAGTTGTACAAGTATGGTCCTTGAACTTTGCATACATGGAAAGAAATACCCTTGAAGTTGATCAACATTACACAACAAGCCCTTATGAAAGTTTGATCAAATACTTGTGCCTTAAATGACAAGTCCATGAAAGATTTAACAAAGGGAAAACAATATTATGCCAAAGACTTTGCTATGAAGTATTTTTGAAAGATGAGGGGGCAATTCTGCCTAAACCAAAACTCTTACCCATCTTAAAACCCTACCAAACCCGAAACCCACCCATATTCGGCCCTATAACCCGACCCACAACCCAATCCCACTTGACAGCTCAGTCTTCCACTTCTCATTATTAATATTTTACTAATTTTTCAAATTAGTATAATAATGATAATTAGACCCGGGTAACACCATTTTCCCCTAAATCAGAATCTACAACACCACTGTTTATCAAACATGAACCCTAATCCTACTTTTGGGTTTATAAAAATTAATCACTTCCCAAACTGCAGATCCCTAATTTACTCTATATTAAATGAAACCCTACCCCTAATCACCTTTCACCATCATCATGGGACCCTCCCATGAGGTCCCCTGCACCAATAATACATGAAGACAAAAACATGGCAGCAAGATCCACGACTCACATCTTTTGCTTGTTCACTACTTTCGTTGGATGGCTGAGATAAAAAAGCAGCAGCTGGCAACCACATGGCTCCACAGCAGGTCACATGTATGAGGATTTGACCAAGAAACGAATCTAAGACCAAGGGCAGGATTGGTATATCACTCATTAGGGTTTGTAGTATTTCATTTTCCTTATAGAATTTGTACCCGTCTATATAAGGGGCATATGATTTCACTTTATGTTCTTGTTCCAGATTTTTGTACTTTTTTACTTTTATCAATGAAAATGAAAAACTTATAAAATTGCAATTTCTGAGTTCCAAGTTTGAGTTTTTAAGTTTCATCTTATTTCTTGTTAAAGAAATATTTAAGAGTTGTAAGTTTTTATTTATCAAGCATTTTTCTGATAAAAACGATTTTCTTGAAGTTTTCTTGGCAAAACTCTTTCAAAAACTCAAAACCAATGAGGAAATGAAGTGAAAGTGGAAATTCCTCTTTGGTTCACTTGGTTTTGATAAGTTTATATCAAGAAACTTCAAGTTTCTGTTTGGTTTAAGTGTTGTGAAAGAATTTCAGTTTCAAAGATTTTTTTAAGCCAAAAGTGATAAGCTAGCTTAACAAATAAGCTAGGCTTATACTTTTGTGGCTGCTTATTTCCAGGTCACTTTCTCTTGTTCTCCTTGTTTTATCTTAAGCAGGTTCATCAAATTTAGCATATTGGATAGGTGGTTTTTCCTTTGGATATCATCATCATCATCTTTCATACCAAGCAAGCTACTTTCTGAACTTTGTCAGCTCAAGCCCGGGCTTGATGGAAAAGGCAAAAGCTGCCTTTGTGATCCCTGGATGTAGGGTCACAAGGTAATACCTTTTTTCTTACTTTCTATACTTGCTTGATTAGCTTTGTGTTTTTGATGATTTTTAGAATTAGGGTGTTTGGATGAGGGTCAAATGCTGGATATTGTATGTTTTGTTGATTAAAACATGTTAGAGTAGATTTGAAATGATTTGATGCATGTTGAGTGATTTTTATTTGATATCAGTTAGGATATTTGTGGTTCGTGGAATTTTAAAGATTCTACTTTGTAAAAATTGGTAATCTAGATTTGTAAAGGGGAGTTTGTGAATGCTGACCAAAGGATGGGAACACCACCTTTGGTATTAGCTGTACTCTGCTTAACTTGATAGGCCTAGGATGATAGATTTTTGCCCAAGAGTTTGAGGTCTTAGTCTAAATTTTGTATTTCAAGTTTGATAAAAATCTGTTGAAAGGGCATCATTTTGTGTCCTTAAGTTGCTATGAGACTTGTCATGTGGATGAATGGTACTCTTTGAGTCAGTTTATTTTCGAGCCAAAGTTCACAAAATAACCTCTAATAGGTTACTGTTACTATTCATCGTGCATTTTTTTTAGCTTCTTTTTATTTCTTCTTGTTTCTGAGGTAGCGTGTTTTGGCTGTTGTTGTTTATTCAAATCTTAGACAACTGTTAAGATTGTGAATGTGCCTTGTTTACCAAAAGTAACCAAAAATTGAAAAATATTGTATGCACCTTGGGGTACTTTGGGATGATTTGGGGTACTTTGAGGTGTCACACACCAGCAGCCATCATAAGCGCTATTTGAGGATTTCAGATGTCGAAATTCAGATATATCAGTAGTTAAGATTTTACTTGAATTTGGTGGTAGAGTAGTTATAGACTTCTTGTTATCATGTATTTTTTTTTCCATAGATGTCATTAGGTAGAGGTTAGTGTTGCCTTATAACAGTTAGTTTATTAGTCGTTGAAGGTTTCTCATTTTCCATTTTTTGTCACTGATTTAGTATTTGGAAGTCTTAGATTCTTGTAGTAGTTGTTGATCCTGTTTTTATATTGATTGAATCTTGTTTAGAATAATTATTTGAAGGTTAGGTATGATTGCCTTAAGTCTTGTAAATCTTTGCGTCATAACTGTGTGATAACAAAGTATTTTTCGACGCAATTATCACCTATAACTTGCAGCAGCCTGTAGGATTATTTACTAGGATTTAAGAGTTGAAACATAGAATTCAAATAGATTGTAGGATAAAAATGTCTGTTTTTGGTTTATGACTTGGTTCATGTGCTATAGCATTTCAAGTATTCACATTCTGTCCAATCGTGTTTTTGCTATAGTATTGATTCAATTGATTAGGTTTCGATTTTGTGCATTCCACAGCTTAGCGACATCTCGGTAGTGCTGAATTCCTTGTCATAGTTTACGGATATTACATTCTGCCCTATAGGTGATGCAAGGAGCATTGTAAACTAGCGTTTGGATATAGCTTGTTTCATTATCACTAGTTGAGTTTTGGCTTTTAGTTTAAGTGCATATCATCTCTGAGGTTAGCAGTAATAGTTCTAAGCTTTTGATTTCACTTCTCAAATAAAAAAAATATGCTAGGTTCTTAAGTTTCTTCCGTTATGCACTATTTTAATCATAACTTTTAGTTAATTGATTTTTTTGAATCTGATTTTTTTTCTATTTGTTATGATTTTAACGTTGTTTGGGAGTTGTAGCTTACTCATTGAATGTTTGAGTGTATGTGTTTGAAAGTAGTTCTGCACTTGTTCAAGTTTGGCCTTGATTTAGTCAAGATGCATTAAATCTGCTCATATTCTCAATACAAGTTGCGAGACTTTGAAATTCAGTGAAGAAGTAGGATTTGGCATAAACTAAGTATGTTTTAGGTAGAAACCGAGGTTAATGCTTTTTTTTTAGGTGCTTAATGTAAGCCAAACTTACAAACAAAAATAATCTGTCAAAATGTTGCAGTCAGTGGGATTTCTTATTCCAAAAAGCTGAATAGCCAAAAAGCAATAATAAAAAAAATCAGCAAAAAGTGGCAGCAAGCAGGTTTCAAACCCCTGACCATACAAAAGCATCAGACACAGCAGCACACGAAGCAACCAAATGTGCTACTTGAACATTTTGATTATACTTTGTGTCATTTTTCTTTAATATTGCGTTTAATTTCTGTGAGAATATAAAAAAGCAAACAGAAAATAGGTAGCTAGCAAGGTTAGAACCCCTGACCTGCACAGACAAACAGACACAAGAAAATACTCATCTACCATCTTGACTGTTAAACCTTTTATTTTATATTTCGTTTTCCTTTCTTGTTATATGGTTGTTAATTACGTTTTGCTTTTCTTTCTTAAATTTTTGGAGTTAAATAATCTGTTTCCAAAAAAGTCAGCAGGGGGGCTCGAACCCACGACCCTTGCACACATTCAGACATAGCAAGCCTCCCAAAGCACCATCTGCTCTAAGAGTGTTTCTTGTCATTAGTTTGTTTTTCATTTCTTTTATAATTTCAAAATTTGTAGTAGTAGTTAAAGTTTAAATGATTTTTATCTACGTTATATCTTTTAGATTTTTCATATGTAAAACACTGTAGCCCGTGCATTTTACTTTATTTAAATTTCTGCAAGTTTTTAGATTTTATAAAAATATTTTGCTATCTTTAATTATTTAATTAGTTTTTAAATATTTTTAATTCATTAAAAAATATTTAGAAGTAAAAAAAAAATATTTCTTTTTTTATTTTTGCTTTTATCATTTAGGACGTAGGAAAAATAAATTTGATTTTATATAGTTTAAATTTCATAATTGTATTTTTATTATTTATTTTCTAAGATTATTCTCATTTAAAATTTTTAAAAAAGTCATAAAAAATAGAAAAAGGTTTATAAAAATTTTCAAAAAATATTTTTTAGGTTTTAAATAAAGTACTTTAGGTTTACGAATAAAAAAGTTTGAATTTTGTCTTTTTCTTAGTTAAACTATTTTTTAGGGTTTTTAATCTTCTTTAATATTTAATAATAATTAATTAAAAAGTTTTCTATTTTTTTTTGGTTTGCGTAGTTTTCTTAGTTAGACTTTTTAGAGCTTTTTAGTGATTCTTAATTATTTTTTAGGTGAAATTTTTCGTTGGGTCGCGTTTTTACGTTCGTACGTTCGCGCGTTTTCGGCCGTTTTGAGCGTAATTCGTCTCCTTTTTCTTTTCTTTTCGTCTTTCCAAAAACGTAATCACTCGATTAAATACGTCTATAAATTTTGGCTTAAACACCATACCTCCTCGAGAACGAACTCGATTATTCGTCTTTACGTTTTTCCTAAAACGTATCGATTAATACTTACCACGACATTTGTGTGTGCTTTGTTTTTATCTAAAATAAAGTATATACAAAATACCGCATCATAATCCTTGCTTTGTTATTGTTAAAAACATCTATCATCAATGCAAGTTCTTGTTTAATCTTTCCATTTCATCTTGTTCATCATCATTTTTCTTTTCTAGTTCTTAAGTTCTTATTTTCTTGATTTGATCTTCAAAAGTTGTTGGGTTTTTTGTTTTTGTTGATGGGATTTGTAGTTATTAGTTAGTAAATCATTTGTGTTAAGTTTTATTTAAGTTTTTGGTGAAAAACTTGGTGATTTTTAGATTAAAATCGTCTTCCTTGTTCTTCGGGGTAAAGTACTGTATCTGAGTGTTCCCAGGTTCCGGATGAGTAAATCTTCCGGATGAACACAAAAGTTCCGAGTGAACCTAAAAGTTCCGGATGAGCATCATCTTCCGAATGAACTAAGAAGTTCCGGATGAATCTGTTTTCCAAAAAGTTCCGAATGAGTTCCCTTTTAAAAAGTTCCGAGTCAATCTAAAGTTCCGAATGAAAGTGTTTTCTAAAAAGTTCCGAATGAGTTTTGTTTAAAAAGTTCCGAATCAATTGAAAACTTCCGAACGAACTGAAAGTTCCGGATGAACCTAATCTTCCGAATGAACCAAAGTTCCGGATGAGTCAAAAGTTCCGAATGAATGTTTGTTGTCTAAGTTCCGAATGAGTATTTCTTAAAAACTTCCGAATGAGTGTAAAGTTCCGGATGAACCAAACTTCCGAACAAACTTCCGAATAAACTTCCGATTAAAGTTCCGAATCAAGGTGTTCCGAGTGAAAAGTTCCGGATGAACAAAGTTCCGAATCAAGGGTGAACTTCCGAATCAGTTTTCTTTTAAGTTTACTTACTGTTTCTGTTTCTTTTTGTCTGTCTTACCATTTCTCATTGTTTCTTAATTTAAGTTTGATTTTAATTCAAAGTTTTGTTAATTATTATTAATTCAATTACTTTTTAAGTTTAAGTTTTCATCTTTAAGCATTTAACATTTAGTATATTAGAAAACCAAACCCTTTTTCTTAGTAACCAAGAACAATCATTCCACTTAAGGCCGAGATCAATTCGAGAGGATATCGAGATTAAATAGAACCCATACAAAATCAAAATATCAAATGGCGCCGCTGCCGGCTCTTCTCGTTAAGATCAAAAGTTTTTTGTGAGAACTTGGATTTTGGGATCCGTTCCCCGTGAACGTTACTTTTTCATAAAAAATTTAAAACACTAAAAAATATAAAATTTTCAAAAATCCAAAAATTAAAAAACATAAACACCAAAAATATTTTTGCTTTGTTTTTCTCTTGTTAGTTCTTTTGCAGGTGTATGCGCACTCGATCCACGTCTTATCAAGAGCCCGAGCCTCTCGATCACTTAGACATGGCCGGTGTACCACCTCCAAACAATAATAAGAACAACAACCCACCTTTCAACAACATGAACAATAACAACAACAATGAGCCCCTTCCGGATAATCGCCCGATGATTGAATTGCTGCAAGCTCATGTAGATGGCAACACTGACCCAATTGTTATACCACCAATTGCCGCCAACAATTTCGAGCTAAAATCAGGCTTTATCCAGATGGTCTCCGCTCAACCATTCTTGGGACGAACCATTGATGATCCACACGACCACATCAAGAGATTCTTGCAACTCACCAACACGGTCAAATTCAATGGCGTTCCACAAGAGGTTATAAGGTTACAACTTTTTCCCTTTTATTTAGAGGGACAAGCCTGGCATTGGCTTGCTAAGGAACCGCCACAGAGTATTCTCTCGTGGACGGATTTGGAAACAAAGTTTATCAATTACTTTTTCCCACCCTCTCGTACTACCGCTTTGCGGAATGAAATCATAAATTTTGAACAAAAGTACGATGAGTCGTTCAGTGAATCTTGGGATCGCTTTAAAGATCTTATAAGAAAATGCCCACAACATGGTTTTACCAAAGTACATCAAATTAATACTTTTTACAATGGTTTAAGCATGAGTGACCAAGATTCACTGAACAGTGCCTCGGGGGGTAATCTTTTGGCTAAGACTTCCAATGCTGCTTGGGACATCATTGAGAATAAATCTCGTGTGCAAACCAAGAGTGTTAGGACCAATGTCGCTAGTGCTAGCACTAGTGACAGCGACAAGCGATTGGACAAAATCACTACGCTTCTTGAATCGCTTGTCACCCACACCGTTAACAACAACAACAGCAGCAACGCTAAACACGCTCAAGTTAACACTGTCAGCCAACCTTGTGAGATATGCGGTGGTCCTCACTCTTACACCAATTATACCGCCACCCAAGACTACCCTGCTGAAAATGTGAATGCGGCATATGGCACCTATCCTCAACCTGCTTATCAAGCTAGACCCCTAGGTGACAGTAATTTGCTTAGCTACCGCTCCAACAACTACCTCTCACCACCCGTTTTTACTCCTACCAACCCAAACCAACAACCAAACCTCAATCGCCCTCCTCAAAAACAACAACCTCGACAACCATACATACCTCCTCACAAGCAGCAACAATCACCTCAACGTAACAACCAAGTTTACCAACAACCTGCTTATCAACCACCCACATACAATGCTCCTCCGAACCAACCCACTGCATTACACCAAGAGGTTGCAACCTACATGAGGACCAATGATGTGATCGTGGAAAATCTCTAGCAGGAAGTGCGCAACTTGAAAGCAGACTTGGTCAAGCAAGGAAACGATTTGAGAGCCGACATGAGAAACACGTTGGATAGTGATGAGACTGCTTTTATACATGGTCTCATCGTCCAAATCAGGCTTAAAATGTATAAAATATCATCAAATACACCAAATATATGCTCGTGTTTGTTACTTGTGTATTTTTAGGTACGGATATTGAGGAAATGGCAAAAGATCACAAGAATCAACCAAAAACGAACACGGGAAACGAAGCCGCATAATGAACCGGGCCCAAGTTTGGAAATTTGCAAAAAGACCCTTGAAGAATTGAAGATTGGCAAATTTAGTCCCTCGTCTTTGAAGAACTTGTCACAATTGACCCTCCAAATGTCAAATGTACAAGTATGGTCCTTATTGTTTGAAGATTGTACAAGACCAGTCCTTGAAGAATCCAAGATTTACATTTAAAACCCTAGGAAAAAGTTTTGGAAGTTGTTGTGCCATTTTTGACAACTTGCCAAAAGTTGTCATGTGTAAAACAAACGTTGATGGCTTTTATTACAAAGTGGAAGAAAGATAGAACTTTGGGGGCCAAGTCTGCCAAACCACCAAACCTCATCCACCACTCATATCCCTCCACGTCAGCAAACCCACCCACTTACCTAATACCCTACCCAACCCGTACCCACCACCCAAGTCCAACCCGGTTTATTAAATAAACCAGGGTCAAACCCCAGTCAAACCCACCCCACTTCCCACCAAAACACCCTTTTTAAATATTTCTTTACCCAAAATGGATTAAACCTTCCTTAAACACCCCCATAAACCCTAATCCACCCAGACCTAATCACCCTTAATACAAAGGGCTTCTACCCCAATCACTCCAGATCCTTAATTGAAGTCATCCTCACCCCATCCCACACCAAAACCGTGACCCTAGACAACCCCATGTGGTTGTGGACCCCTCCCCTGCACACGTCTCTTTCCCCAAACCCTATAACCCGACCAAACCAACCATCCAGATACTCCCCTTGGTCCCCAAGCTCAAATGGACGACTAGGATGCATTCAAACATCACCAACACCAACTGGCATCACATGGACGATTTTTGACCAAGCTTGAAGACAAAAGACCAAGGGCTTATTTGGAATTTCAGCAACTAGGGTTTAGCATTAGTTCATGCATACTAGAATGTTCTTGTACGCCTATAAAAGGCAGATTAGTTTAGCCTTTTACTCTGGTTCCAGATTTTTTGTAATATTTTAAATATTAATGAAAATAAACTTTAATCTTTTGCATAAAATCTGAGTTCCATTGTTATTCTTTATCAGTTTAAGTTCATTGCATTAATTTGAAATCAGTTTAAGAGAGAAATTTTCACTTGTATCAAAAAGTTTTTAAGGAATCTGATTTTCTTTGAAATTTTTATAAGCCAAGAGGAATAAGCTAGCTTACTCAATAAGCTAGGCTTATTCTCTTTGTGGTTATTTAATCAAGTCATTTTGCTCTTCTTGTTTAATCTTGGCAGGGACAAATTGGCATATTAGATATGGTGACTTCTACTTGAACTCATCATCATCATCTCCTTTCCATACCCACAAGCTACTTTCTGAACCTTGTCAGCTCAAGCCCGGGCTTGATGGAGAAGGCAAAGCTGCCTTGGTGATCCCTGGATGTAGGGTCACAAGGTATTGATCTTGTCTTTCTATACTTGCTTGATTTTTTTTGAATGATAATGATTTAGGTTGTTAGAATGTTTGGATGGTAGGCAAATGCTAGATATTGCATGTCTGATAGATTAGAACATGTTAGGGTATATCTGAAATGGTTTGATGCAAGCTTGAGTAGAGTTCTTTCTTTAATTTCAATTTTCAGTTTTAAAAGGGGTGTTTGGATTCAGGTTTTATACATGGTTTGTGAGATGCAAATGTTTTGAAAGCTTTTTAAATCCATCCATTTAAGTGGTTTTGTGTGTATTCAGTTCTTGGTGATTGGTTTGATAAAATTTGGTAAGTGTTGTATGCAAAAATCTTGATAACCATTGCCAAAAATCAGTTAAGCCTATAACTGTTAATTTTTCATAGATTTTGCCATCAATTCTTGCAGGTTGATAGGATATAGGGTAGGATAGGATCTTGTGATTGATTTGGGCCAGTTTGTGAGTGACTTGAGTGAGTTTTGGCCAACCAAAACTCACCCAAGTGCACAACATACCAGCAAAAGCCATCAGACCCAAAGGTCCTATATCAGTAACTGCTTAGGGGCCATTTGTGCTTGATTTTGTTTAGTAACCTTGTGTTTTTAGTCTTTTATTGACTCCCCACAACCAAACTGGTTGTGGGGGTGCCTTTGTTTGCCCCTAAAACCAAGCAACCAACAAGATCTAGGCACAAAAGTGCCCAGACCCGTTTTTTTTGTGAAGGCAGTGGGAACTCACTTCCCACTTCTAGTGTAAAGGTTTCCCCTGCTAAGCAAGAGGACAAAAGGGGGTCACATGTCATTGTCAGTTTTCTTAATTTTTTTGTCTTTAGTGACCTAAAATGGGAATTAAACTTTGAAACCAGTTTTGTTATTTTTCTTATTTTATTTATGATTTTTCTGTTTAATTAGATTTTTATTTACTGTTCATTTTATATTTTTTAGATTAATTAGCCTTTTTAATTAACTTTTATTATTTCTGTTTTTGGCATTTAGTGCCAAAAATACTTGTTTTTCAGTTTAAACATTTTTCTTAGATTAGGAAAAACATTTTAAGATTTTTGGTTAAAAAGTTTTTACTGTTCACATTTTATTTAATTTTTAGAATTAATTTAAGTTAATTAGGGTTTAAATTGTATACTGTTTTGTCTTTTAGTGAAAAATATTTGATTTTTCAAACTTTTTCATTTTTATACTGTTCATTAGAGTAAATTAGAATTTTTAAAATTGTTCAATTAATTTTGGCATTATTTTATTATTTTTTATAATTATTTTAGTTTAAAAATAGTTTTTAGTGATTTAAAAATAGAAAAATAGTTTTTAAAATTTAGGAAAAATACTTTTTAGTTCTTAAATAATATAAGTGAGTTATTTGTCCAATAAAATAATATTTTGGGCTTTTTCTTAATTATATTTAATTTTTGGGCTTTAATTAGCATTAAAAATTGAATATTTAATTAATAAAAGGTTTTAAAATATTTTTATTGGATTTTTATCTTTATTTATATTATTTTGAACTACTTTTTCATCTTTAATTTGTTTTTAGCTTAAAGTTTTTAAATTTTCACGTTTTTCGTACTTACGTTCGCGTTTTACGTCTTTCGTCGTAGTTAATTGTAATCGTAGCTCGTCTTAGTTTCTCTTTCTTTTCTCATCTAAAAACGACACTACCCTAAACCTTTGATTATACTTATTAGCACATTAATCCACACACCTCCTCGAGAACGAACCCGCATTTGTTCGGTTTCGCGTTTTTCCTAAAACGTGCAACTTAATACTTGCCCCCATTATACGCTCTTTTTCCTAAAAGACGTATTTCTACATCCATCAGATAGCCAAACTAATGATTTGAAGAACATGATGGCTAGTTTTTTCCAAGGTAATCAACCCTCTTCTTCGGGTACTCTTCCGAGTAACACCGTTGCGAATCCAAGAGGGGAGATGAAAGCAATCACCACTCGCAGTGGTAAAGGTACCAAGGAACCCGAGCTTCCTATACCTCCACCGGTGGTTGTGACTAAGGAGAACGAGTCACCTGCTCCTATTCCTCATCCTTCTCCTTCCCCAATTTCTCCACCTCTTCCTTCTACCCCTCCTCCACCCAAGGATGTGAGTGATCCTATTCTCCCAAAGCCTTCCTCTTCTTCCAATATACCTTATCCATCTAGGTTGAGGAAAGAGAAGCTGAAAAGCAAGGACGATATTCAGGTTTCTAACTTTCTTAAAATGTTCAAACAACTGAATTTCAATATCTCCTTCGCTGAGGCTCTCGCTCACATGCCCAAATACGCGAAAATGTTTAAAGATCTTCTGAGCGACAAGGAAAAGCTCCTCGATATTGCCAACACCCAACTTAATGAGAATTGCTCTGCAGTGCTCTTAAGGAAATTTCCAACCAAGCTTGGTGATCCGGGTCGTTTTCTTATCCCTTGCAATTTCCCGGGAGTAGAGAATTGCATGGCCCTAGCCGATCTAGGTGCCAGTATTAATCTCATGCCTCTAAGTGTTTGGAAGCAATTATCTCTCCCAGAGCTAGTCCCCACCAAAATGACTTTGGAATTGGCTAACCGTACGGTTGCTTATCCAGTGGGGATAGCCGAAGACGTCATTGTAGGAGTCGACAAATTCACCTTTCCTGCTGATTTTATTGTCGTCGACTACGAGATGGACCCCCGTGTGCCACTAATTGTTGGGCGTCCATTCCTTAGGACCGGTCGCACTCTCATCGATGTTGAAGCCGGTGAGCTTATCATGAGAGTGGGTGACGATAAAGTAGTCTTCAACATGGGAAAGTTGTCTAAACAGCCTTATTCATATGAGAGTGTTAATTGTATTGACGTTCTTGATGAGGCTTGTGAAGAACACTTTAATGATGCTTGCAAAAGTATTCCTACCTCTCTTCCCAATGTTGAGACCGTGTCCTCTATTGATTCATCATTGTCTCTATTTGGAGATAGTGATTTATTTTGGAACAATCTTGAAGAAACCATGGGAGATGTGAATTTAGCTACTAATGATTCTCCCACCGACGGGGATGAAGACATGAATTTCTTTGACAATCTTCTCACCGAAGACAATCCTTCGCCTCCATCTCCCACGGTCATTGCTATCGATACTCCGACTTTGAACACGCCTCCCGTCGAAAATCCTCCGGATTTAGAGCTAAAGGAGTTGCCACCCCATCTCGAGTATGTATTCCTCGAAGAAGAGAAGAAGTCGCCAGTCATCATTGCTAAGGATTTGAAGGAAGAAGAAAAAACCCGACTTATCACCGTGTTGAAAGATCATAAGAAGGCTATTGCTTGGAAGATTTCTGATATTCGTGGAATTGATCCTCACTTCTGCACACACAAAATTCTCATGGAGGACGACTTTAAGCCCACAATTCAAAGCCTACGAAGGGTGAATCCAAAAATCCATGAAGTCATCAAAACAGAGGTTATCAAACTTCTTGATGCGGGTATGATTTACCCTATTTCGGATTCACCATGGGTTAGTCCAATCCATTGTGTGCCTAAGAAGGGCGGAATAACCGTTGTTCCCAATGAACACAACGAGTTGATTTCCACTCGTCTCGTTACTGGGTGGAGAGTTTGTATAGACTACCGCAAACTCAATGATGCCACGAGAAAGGATCATTTCCCTCTACCTTTTATGGACCAAATGCTTGAACGATTAGCGGGTAATGAATATTACTGCTTTCTTGATGGTTTCTCGGGTTATTTTCAAATACCCATCGATCCCCAAGATCAAGAGAAGACTACATTCACTTGTCCCTATGGCACATTTGCTTACAAAAGAATGCCTTTTGGCCTATGTAATGCGCCCGGGACTTTTCAAAGGTGCATGTTAGCTATCTTCCATGACATGGTTGAACAAACCATGGAAGTCTTCATGGATGATTTCTCGGTCTTCGGGGATTCCTTCTCGTCTTGCCTTGCCAATTTGGAACGTATGCTTAAGCGGTGCGAAGACACTCGCCTTGTTCTGAATTGGGAAAAATGCCATTTTATGGTAAAAGAAGGCATCGTGCTGGGACATAAGATTTCAAAAGCCGGTCTTGAAGTCGATCGTGCTAAAGTCGATGTTATCGCCAAGCTGCCTCCACCTTCAACCGTGAAGGGTGTGAGAAGTTTTCTGGGTCATGCGGGCTTCTACCGTCGATTCATCAAAGATTTTTCTCAAATCGCTCGCCCGATGACCCACCTCTTGGAAAAAGATACTCCTTTTATCTTTTCCAAAGAGTGCCTTCAAGCCTTCAACTCACTTAAGGATAAGCTGACTAAGGCACCCGTCTTGGTTACCCCTAATTGGGAGCTTCCCTTCGAGTTGATGTGCGATGCTAGTGATTTTGCTATTGGTGCGGTTCTGGGACAAAGAGTGAACAAACACTTCCAACCAATCCATTAGGCTAGCAAGACAATGACGGGGGCACAATTGCATTATACGACAACCGAAAAAGAGCTTTTAGCTGTTGTCTATGCTTTTGAAAAGTTTTGCCCCTATCTTGTCCTTTCCACCACCATCGTGTACACCGATCATTCCGCGTTGAAGTACTTGTTGACAAAGCAAGATTCCAAACCAAGACTTCTCCGCTGGGTTTTGCTGCTCCAGGAATTTAAAATCGAAATTCGCGATAAAAAAGGAGCTGAAAACCTAGCCGCGGATCATCTCAGCAGACTTGAGGATCCTTACCAGGGGAATCATCCGAACAAAGAAATCAACGATTCTTTTCCCTTGGAGACCTTAATGTCTATAAATTCGAAATCTAATGAAACCCCGTGGTTTGCAGACTTTGCAAACTACTTGGCGGGTGGAATTCTCAAGGAAGGGTTGACGTCTCAACAAAAGAAAAAGTTCTTCACCGACATTAAGACTTACTTTTGGGACGACCCTTACCTATTCAAACAATGTGCCGACCTGATTATTTGCCGATGTGTTGACGGACCGGCAGCCTCGGAAATCCTTGATGCTTGCCACAAAGGACCCACCGTTGGTCACTTTGGTCCCAACTACACCGCCAAAAAAGTGTTTGATTCGGGATTTTATTGGCCCTCCATATATCGTGACGCTCACGATATGGTTAAACGATGTGATGTTTGCCAAAAACAAGGCAACATCACACATAAAGACGAGATGCCTCAGAATTTCATACAAGAATGTGAAACCTTTGATGTTTGGGGTATCGAATTTATGGGGCCATTCCCTTCTTCTAAAGGAAACAAATACATCCTTGTAGCCGTTGACTACGTTTCAAAGTGGGTTGAAGCCAAAGCTTTAGCCACTAATGACGCAAGGGTGGTTTGTAACTTTTTGAAAGCTCTTTTCGCTAGATTCGGTGTGCCTCGTGCCATTATTAGTGATCGTGGGACTCATTTTTGCAATGACCAATTTGCTAGAGTCATGGCTAAGTACAGTGTAAATCATCGTCTTTCCACAGCCTACCACCCACAAACTAATGGCCAGGCTGAAATATCCAACCGAGGATTAAAGCGAATTCTTGAAAGGACCGTGGGAGAGCATCGTGCCGCATGGGTTGATAAACTTGATGATGCTTTGTGGGCTTTTCGTACTGCTTACAAGACTCCGATTGGTTGTACACCATATCGTCTTGTGTACGGGAAAGCGTGCCACCTCCCCATTGAGTTGGAGCACAAGGCTTACTGGGCCTTGAAGTGGGCTAATTTTGATATCAACAAAGCCGGTGACCTACGCAAGATCCAACTCAATGAGCTTAATGAACTTCGGAATGAGGCTTATGAAAAGTCTTTGATCTATAAGGAAAGAACTAAGCTCATTCACGACTCCAAGATCAAAAACCGAGAGTTCATGTTGGAGACAAAGTCTTACTTTTTAACTCTCGGTTGAAAATCTTTTCGGGCAAGCTCAAATCTCGTTGGTCCGGCCCATTCACCATTGCCCAAATTTTTCCATATGGTACTCTCGAGCTCGCTCAACCTAATGGACCTAATTTTAAGGTGAATGGCCAACGAGTGAAGTTGTACTTTGGTGAGGACACCTCTAAGGAGGTGATTCCATCCCTCACCACGATTCCCATGAACTAATTTTGGGTCGAGTCAGGCTCGTGACTCGGTTATCAAAAACAAGCGCTCCTCGGGAGGCAGCCCGAGTATCTATCCTTTTATGTTTTAACCTCCTAAGTGTAGGGGGACCTCTATAGGGTGTTTGTCTTTGTGTGGTGATGTGATTACAGGGATAATTTCACTCTTGGAATCTCTGAAGAACCGTGCTCCCGTGTTATCCGAAATCCGGTTCTATCTCTCAACTATCGTGATTCAATTTTCTTCATACTCACATTTGAAATTGATCACTTTAGTCGTTTCTTCCTTAACTTGATTTAACCAACGTGCACAATGTCCTAAGTGTAGGGGAGACTTTTCCCACATGCTTAAACATTGAGGACAATGTTTATCTTAAGTGTAGGGGAGACTTCTATCGAAGTTTTAAGTGGACTTTTCCATGAAAATGCCTTCAATTAACCGGAAAATCATATTTTTCAACATTTTTCAAATTTTTTATTAACTTTGGCCATTGAGTCGTAATTTTTAAATTTTTATCGTTGCTTTCGTATGTATATATCTCGCAATAAAGTCAAAAATATTAATAAAGTGGTTTAGCTAGTTTAGAAGTCTTTGACATATTAGGCCCGTTGCGTTTATTTTGACTCAACTCGAATAGACTTATCCAAGTTTATTCTAGCTAGTATCCTTAACCATGTAGACTTTAATTGGTTTATTAGGCTAAGTATCCACGAGTCTCATTACTTGAGATTTTAAATTGTGGAGGACGAGAAATGATAGAGTCAATTATAAGTCAGTATTCTTGCACAAGCTCACTTGGTGTAATTATTTACCTATTCTCCCATCACTTGCTAATAAATTATCTGCAATAAGTAAGGTCGTACGATTTGAAAAGTTACTTAGCTTCTAGCCCAAGATCGTTTAAAAGTTGCTCGGTAATGATAAGAGTTCATAGCCAAGGCATAACTTATGAAGCGGGGTGCGAAGACTGGAGAGTCCGAAAAGGCCCTAACAAGGCATGAGGATTTCATTTTATTGCTAAAGATCCAAAGTGATGTGAAAAGCATTATTCCTAAAGTCAATATGAAGGATCAAGAATCACGACGAAAAGCAATCAACTCCCATAAAGATCATGGAGAAGTCTATCCGAAAAGACCCTAACAAGGTATGAGGATAAATAGACCCAAGTCCGAAAAGGAGGCGGATCGTTGTATCTCAAAATCCCAATTAGAGATTGAAGAAATAATCATGAAGTCGTGGTCAACAAAGTTGGAGTACCTCTCAAAAGTCTCCAAGTGAAGAAACTCTATGAACGATGAGAAGACCATTATTTCAAGAACGTCTCTCGAAGATATGAAGTATGAAGTACATGCCAAATATCGGCCCGAGAAAGGTCTCAAATCGTGAACCAAGTTATGCCAAGATATGAACTTTTTGATATCCCGAGAAGCAGTTTTAAGAGATTTTGTCCTTTAGCTAACTATTGATCAAATCGTCCTACTTTGCCTTCAGCCTAAATAAACTATCGAAATAAGTCCAAAAATGCATCTTCATGATCATTCTAAGACAAAAATAAAATATAAGAGATACACCTAGGAATAAGGGAGTTTAAGCACGTAATTAAGCCATGTGTGTAAGTGTTTGAATTGCTAACTTATAATAACAATGATCTCGTTTTTAAGCTTAGTTTGGGGAACGTGAAACTTGAGGGTGATAAATCTTCGCAACACCAAAGCCCTAATGTAAGTCCTTGATTTCTTTGCAGGTTATTGCCATCCTTTTGTTTACTTTAAAGTTTGAATTTCTCTTAAGAATTTTAATTTTTGTTTCTTTAATTTTTGTTTAGTAGTATTTTAATAAGGCCAAGGTTGATTAATTATGAGGAAAGTGTAAAATTGCTTTATCACTAAGCATTGCATGAGGGCATGACAATGGTTAAGTGTAGGGGATTTGATAGGTGTGTAAACACCCATCCTTTTACCACTTAATTCTGAGTAAAACGAGACCAAAACACGTATTTAATATCATTTGTTTGGAATTATGCGTGGTTTTTGTGTTTTCAGAGCTAACCGGATGAATATTGAAGAAAACATGGGATTGCATGGGTTTTACCGAAGAAAAAGACTCAAGATAAAGTCTATTGTCCAAGAGATGCAAAAGATTTGAAGTCACTGGGCCTATTTGACGATTTATCGAAGAAAAGGACCAAAGATGGAAGATTTACATAAGTCGAAGAAACTCAAGTCTATTAAACGAAGAAATTAAAAGACGAGTTGAATTTAATCGACGACAAATCCCGAATCAGAATCGAAAACGTCAACTTTTCTGAAAAGACGAGAAGACAAGAAGAACGGGAGAAAGCCCACTCACCAACCAAAAGACAAAGCCTATATAAAGGCCCCTCCGCACACTTTTCACCCAGTTTTAAGTTAGTTTTATTTTTTCTCTCCTCCACCTTTTTCTCCTTTCTGTTTCGTATCATCACCAACACCACTAGGGTGTTTGGTGATCTTGATCTTTGTTTATTTTCAATCTTGTAATTTTAATCCTTGCTTTGTTATTGTTAAAAACATCTATCATCAATGCAAGTTCTTGTTTTGATCTTTCCATTTCATCTTGTTCATCATAATTTTTCTTTTCTAGTTTTTAAGTTCTTATTTTCTTGATTTGATCTTCAAAAGTTGTTGGGTTTTTTGTTTTTGTTGATGGGATTTGTAGTTATTAGTTAGTAAATCATTTGTGTTAAGTTTTATTTAAGTTTTTGGTGAAAAACTTGGTGATTTTTAGATTGAAATCGTCTTCCTTGTTCTTCGGGGTAAAGTACTGTATCTGAGTGTTCCCAGGTTCCGGATGAGTAAATCTTCCGGATGAACACAAAAGTTCCGAGTGAACCTAAAAGTTCCGGATGAGCATCATCTTCCGAATGAACTAAGAAGTTCCGGATGAATCTGTTTTCCAAAAAGTTCCGAATGAGTTCCCTTTTAAAAAGTTCCGAGTCAATCTAAAGTTCCGAATGAAAGTGTTTTCTAAAAAGTTCCGAATGAGTTTTGTTTAAAAAGTTCCGAATCAATTGAAAACTTCCGAACGAACTGAAAGTTCCGGATGAACCTAATCTTCCGAATGAACCAAAGTTCCGGATGAGTCAAAAGTTCCGAATGAATGTTTGTTGTTTAAGTTCCGAATGAGTATTTCTTAAAAAGTTCCGAATGAGTGTAAAGTTCCGGATGAACCAAACTTCCGAACAAACTTCCGAATAAACTTCCGATTAAAGTTCCGAATCAAGGTGTTCCGAGTGAAAAGTTCCGGATGAACAAAGTTCCGAATCAAGGGTGAACTTCCGAATCAGTTTTCTTTTAAGTTTACTTACTGTTTCTGTTTCTTTTTGTCTGTCTTACCATTTCTCATTGTTTCTTAATTTAAGTTTGATTTTAATTCAAAGTTTTGTTAATTATTATTAATTCAATTACTTTTTAAGTTTAAGTTTTCATCTTTAAGCATTTAACATTTAGTATATTAGAAAACCAAACCCTTTTTCTTAGTAACCAAGAACAATCATTCCACTTAAGGCCGAGATCAATTCGAGAGGATATCGAGATTAAATAGAACCCATACAAAATCAAAATATCAGGAATCTCTCCTCAGGTACAAAATTGCCCTCTAGGTTGTCATGATAAATACTCAGAGCTCTTGACTCAATACAATGAACTAAATGAACAAAATGATAAATATTTTTTAGAAGTTCAAGCTTATAAGAGTTCTCTAAAAACTTTGGAACAACAAAAGAAGTGGCTTCAAGATACTCAACGTGAATATGAGGATAAGATTAGAGTTCTAAGCATTGATTTAGAAAACACCACTAACATGCTTACCTATACTGAAAAACTTAACAATGAAAGTATTAAGGCTAAGCAAGACATGCAAGAAAAATTGGATGCTACACTTTTACGATTTGAAAAATGGCAAAAAGCACCCAAGAATCTTTCTAAGTTAATAGATAGTAGTATGTCTGGTAGGACTAAGAGAGGATTCGACTTTGATAAATATATTGATTTAGAAGATGTATTTGATTTATTGATGAGATGGCATTTATACATGATCTTATCGTTCTTTTCGGGCTTTAAATGCATAAAAATGTCATAAATTACCATATATTATGCTTGTATTTGTTTACTTGTGTTTTAGGTATAGATATCGTGAAAAAGACAAAAGATCACAAGAAACAAGGAAAAATGGACATGAGAAACGAAGCCATACAAAGAACCGGGCCCTAATTCATGAATTATCCAAGATTTACCCTTGAAGACTTGAAGATATGCAAGATTGATCCTCAAACAATGAAGAAATGACACTTAAAACCCTTGTGAATTCATAATTACAAGTTTGGTCCCATAAGTTTATCAAAATTGCAAAAAGGTCCTTCAACTTTAAAGAAATGGAAAGATTAGTCCCTCAATTATTCAACATTGTCATTAATGGTCCCTCATGAAGTCAAAGTTACATTGAATACCTTTGACGATCAAGAAAGTCCAAAATCAGTCCTTCAAATATGGAAAAATGGTAAAAAAACAACCCTTGAAATACTTTTGCCAAAGTTTTGGGGCAAAAGTATGAAAATGGAAAGTTCAGTTATGAAGAAAACGGGTTTAATAGGCTAAAAAACATTGTTTGCACCTTTTTCCAAAAGCCAAGGACTTAAACTGCCAAGTTTAGAAGTTCAAATCCCTAAACACGCGCCAAACAAATCCTTCCCTAAGAAAACGGATCAAAACGTGCTACTGTAGCAAGTAAGAACCCAGAATTTACTTTTTACCAACAAAGGGTAAATTGCAATTAGTTGTTCCCCCGTGTGATTTACACATGCAGAAACCCATCCCAACCTTAAAACTCTCTTCTCCACTCACCAATGGACCCCACACCCAAAACCGTTTCACCCATCACATGACAACTTATTCCCCAAGGACTGCCACATGTCAAGATCAACAGCTCAGACTCTTTGCTTGGCCCCAAAGCTATTTTGAACGGTTTTGATCATTTTGGACAGCTCATATCAAGGATTCGTCTAGAGGCATTTGAGGACAATATTGGAAATTCACATCTAGGGTTTGTGAATAGTGTTAGCTTAGCATATGCCTATAAAAGGAGACCTCAACTTGTGAGAGTCCCTTTGTTCCAGATTTTGGCTATCAATCTTTGTAATTCCTTTTTAAGTTAAATAAAATTTGAATTTCCAAAATTTTGTGAAATCTCTTTTGTGTTTATTAAAAGTTGGTGTTAGAATAGCCTAAATCTGAGTTCCATTTGATCCCTAAGAGCTTCCTTAATCTTGTGGTTAAGGCACGTCTTTGTTTGAAGGTTTTCAAAGGTTCAAAACCTTTGAAATCCTAGTTTCTGTTTTGGTTATATACTTGTACTAACCCTTAACCAAAAGCCTTAAGCTCCTTCAAGCTTGTTGACACCAAGCCTGAGAAGAGTTTTGAGCTCTTGGTTAAGTTGTTTGCTGATTTGTGTTGAAGAAATTTCACAATCAAAACTTTGTTCTACTTTGAACATCAGTAGGTTTTGATCTTCCTTCTTGAAGAACCTTGGTCTTGTTCTAGTTGTTGAACAAGGTCCAAGGAGCATAGCTGGACCTCCTAGGATGTTGTGGAGGGCAGGTATAATCCCTTGATTAAGTTTCCCATAAAAATTTCATGTTATTGCTTGTTTTTTATTTTTGACTGTGATTTTGTGATTCTGTGTTTAAGGGTGTGATTTTTGTGTTTGATTCTGTTATTTGTCATCTAGGAAGTGTTTTTGGATCATAAAATCAATAGGTTATTAGTTGGAATCACAAGTTGCTTTGATAAGTTGTGGATTAAGGGTTGTTTGGGATAACAGCTTGTTTTTTATTTGTGCTATTTTGAGTTGATGTTTTGTGGTGCTTTGTGTTGAAACATATCTCATTGGTGCTTAGTGTCATTTATCTGCAAGTTTTGTGGTTTGAAACACCTAAATCCATCAAAGTGCTATAAAATCTTGTTTACTTGATAAAATTGGCTGTGGTTTAAGGGACACTTAGATCTAATCATAGACTAGGGTTAACAAGTGATTAAACTTAGTTAATTACATCAGGGAAAGAGATTTGAGTGCTTGAAATTGGATTTGTGGTCAATTAGATCAGCAATAGGTTCTGCTTATGCATCTTGTTCATCAGTGACTGTTTTTGATTGATTTTGCTTGATTCGTGTGTGCAACTTGTTGTTATTTGTGCTTATATTGACTCCCAATAAGCCAAAGCTTATTGGGGTGCCTTTTGTTCCATCAAAAAGCAACAATCAAGGCTTGAAATCAAGCCAAAACCATTACTGCATATCAAGCAGTGGGAACTCCTTTCCCACTGAAGGTTCCCCCTGCTAGTGTTATTTTGACATCAGCTTATCAATAAGCTATTCAAGCTTATTTTAACCAGCAACAACTTGGATTTTGTAATAGGTGCTCATCAATTGACCCATTTGTTCATACTGGAGCATTTGGTGGGTTGACTTTAGGGTTTGACTAGAAAACCAACTTAATTGACTTTTTCATAAGTGCTTATTGGCTTATTCTGGCTTATTGGTCTTGCTTATTGAATTTTGGTTGATTGATTTGGCTTATTGAAGTCATTTGTGATATGTTGCAAGTTGAATCAAGTCCTGAGGTGCCCTAGATCTCAAACCCGACTATTTTGTCTTTTAGTGGATTTGTACTTTGCTTATTTCTGGCTTATTGAGTGTGCTTTTTCAAAATTTCTTTTTACAGATCTCTTTAGTATCCCAAGAGAAGGTTGTGTATTAAATTAGAGCTTATGGCATTGGCTTATTGCTTAATGGGCTTATTGGCCCAATAAGAAAAAGCTTTTTGTTCATTAAGCTATGATAAGCTCACTTTCAGCTATTGGGCCTTCAGAGTTTTGTGTTTAGAATTAAATTTTGAGTCAGATTGGGTTTTTCCAAGTCCATTGGGCCAAGTTTGACTTTTTGGGCCCATTTAGCCCATTTGTGTTGACTGTTTTGGGTTTTGGCCCATTTGGAGGCCCAATAGGGGTATTTTGGTCATTTTGCTTTCATTTTCTGTTTTATTAGGTCAAAATAAACTAGTTTGCAAGTTTTTAGAATTTTTTATAATTTTTGGATTTTTAATATTATTTTAATATTATTTTATTATTATTTTTCAAATTTCACATTTTTGCACTTTTTATATTTTTCTTATCTTAAATACATTAAAATAGGATTTTTGCAACTCTTAGATTAATTTTACCATCTTTAGATTAATTTTTATAATTATTTTAAGTTTTATTAGTTTTTAAATCATTTTATATAGTTTTTCTTAGTTTAAAAATTTATAAAAATTGTTTTTAATCTTTTTAGGTCATTTTAGAGGTTTACCAATTGAAAAATCTTTATTTGGGCTTTTTGATAATTAATTTGATTTTTAGGGCTTTAATTAGCATTTAAAAATTAATATTTAATTAATTAAAAGGTTTGAAAAAGTTTTGATCATTGGTAAACTCTTAGTTTATTTATTTTGATTTTTGGTGAATTTTTTGTAATTTTTAGAATTAATTTTTATTTTTGTACTTTTTACGGTTTTACGTGTAGTCGTCGTAGTAATTAATTTCACGTCTTCGTCATTCTCTTTTCTCATCCCCTTCTAACCAATATTAATCTCAAACCAATTACGAATTATTCACAC
Organism: Glebionis coronaria; assembly: GCA_025667525.1. Taxonomy (NCBI): domain Eukaryota; kingdom Viridiplantae; phylum Streptophyta; class Magnoliopsida; order Asterales; family Asteraceae; genus Glebionis; species Glebionis coronaria. The sequence continues at coordinate 488,203,430 of CM046879.1, read as the reverse complement.
ACATATACCTCCTTGGGAAACGAACTTTCACACCATAAGGGTCATTTGTACACGGTTTTCCTAAACCGTCGTACTTAATACTTTCCCTATTTTACCCTCCTTTGTTTTTCCTAAAGCAAGGGTGTGTAAAAACACTACAATCATTTTGGCGCCGCTGCCGGGGAGGTGTGTCGTGATTAATTTGTCTTGTTGTTTTTAATATTAACCATAAATAGTATTTGTATTAGTAGAACTCAACTAATACGTATTATCGGTTTTTTGTTTTTTCTTGTGAAATTATTATTACTATATTGTAAGTATCACAATCAATACAAAATATCTCCAAAAGTGTGAAAACACAACCTTAATTGGGATTTGATCTCCTAATTATTGTATTCGAATCTCAAACAAAAAGAAAAAGGCAAAAATAGATAAATACTTTCGTGAAGCTCGATTTTGAAACATACGAACTATAAGGTGGGTATAAGGAGGGTATTATAAAATATTCCCTAAGGAAAAAGGCTCTTAAGTTCTTCGCGCCGCCTCGTTTCCCCGCTTGCTTGTGAGTATTTTTGAGATTGAAGACTAATCGAGGGTTTTGCCGCCCAAAGTATTATTACGTATAATATATTTGCTTGGTTTCTTTGTGATTAAACCCTCTTGAATAATTTGGTTTTCACCAAAGTTATAAAGTCATTCGAAGGCGTTCACTCCACGTGATCGTTTTCATTTTTTTGAGGCTTCTTTAATCAAGAGTTTGATTCAAGGAGAGATTTGGTAGATTGTTGTCTACGAAGATACACCAAAATCCAAAAAAAATTAAAAACAATCAAAAACACAAAAAAATTGAAAATACACAAAACACCAAAAAAGAATCTTCTTTGCTCACCTCCCATTCTTCGTGAAGTTTATGATCACTCGTAATCAAGCAAAATGAGCTCGTAAATGTCTTCAAAAGCAAGCCAATCAAGAGACGCTGATTGAAGAACAAACTCCAATTGTTGAACCTATTGTAGATCAAGAAGTCGTCATGGCTAATCGTACTATGATGGAGTTGCTACAAGCACCCACCGAGGGTTTTGGAGAGGCCATTGTGATTCCCGCTATCCTTGCGGAGAATTTCGAGATTAAGACGGGTTTAATGTCGATGTTGCAAGCTAATAAGTTTAGAGGTCATGAAAAAGACAACCCACATTATCACATAAGGAATTTTAACCGTCTCACCGCTACTAGCAAACTTAAGGATGTTCCACATGACGCCATTAAGATGATGTTGTTTCCATACTCGTTAGATGGACCCACTAAAATTTGGCTTGAGAAAGAACCGCCAAATTCGATTTTGACATGAGGTGATCTCGTCTCTAAGTTTGTGAACAAATTTTTTCCACCATCTAAAACAACACATTTGAAAAATGAGATTTCAAGATTTGTGCAACGTAACAATTAAAGTTTTTCAATGGCATGGGAACGATTTAAGGAGATGTTACATGAATGTCCACACCACGATTTTTCGGAATTGCATCAAGTTGATACTTTTATAATGGGCTTAATGATCATGAACGAGATTATTTGAATGCCGCTGCGGGTGGTAATTTTTTGTGCAAAACGACCGATGAAGCTTTAAAGATTATCGAGAATAGATCTAAGGTTTATAGCCCTCGTAACACACCGAGTGTTGCCAATTTGGGTTCGTCATCGTCGTCATCGTCTCGTAGCATTAATGCCTTACATGATGAAGCTAATGAGGAAAATCGGTTTTTCGATAGATTTGCTAATCTTATGACTCATTGGAAAGCCCAAGAGGGTTTGAATTCCGCTTCGGTTAAAATGGTTGCTAAGAGTTGTTTGTCTTGTGGTGGAGCTCATGATCTTTCCGAGTGCATTACCGCCGACGGTAACACTTCGAGTGCTTACGTAGCAACGGGAACTTACAACCAAAACGGCCAAGGTTCCCGCCCAAATCAAGCTCCACCAAATCAAAATGCTAATAACTATCGAAACAACAATCAAGGTGGTAATTATCAAGGCAATTCACGTAACTACAACAAGGGGAATTATCATAGTGGGAATGGACAAGTCACTAATCAATACCAAAACCGTGATTTTCAAAACACTACACAAGGTTTTCAAAATGCTCACACTAAAAAGCTTCAAGGAGAATTTTTGGATTATGCTAAAGCAAATGATGCTAAATTTGATAACATGCAACGTGAGATGATTAGCTTAAGATCCGAGTTGAAAAACGAGCTTAAAAACGAACTTGCTAATGAACTTAAAACTCATGCTAATAAAATGGAAGGAAATGTTACACGTCTTCAACAAAATCAACAAAAGATGGAATTAGGACAACATGAGATTAAGCAAGAATTGTTAAAAGCGAATTTAAGGCAATCAAAATTTGAAGACCGTATGGCAAAAATGTTTGAAGCAATCATGTGTAAACCATCTTCCTCGGGTGGTCTTCCTAGTGATACCATTGCAAACCCGAAGGGAGAAATGAAGGTTATTACTACACGAAGTGGTAAAACTTTCAAGGAACCAATCTCTCGTCCAAGTACTTCTACGAAGAAGGAAATCGAGAAAGAGACCGAGGTGATGGTCGAAAAGGAGCACATTACAATCCCACGAAGTACCGCTCAAACCACACCTACGGTTGAACCAATACCAATTGTGGAACCCGAGATTCCAAGGCCGTTGCCTAATGTCGAACCCACACCACCGTTACCTTACCCTTCGAGACGTAACAAGGAAAAGGCACAAGAACGGAATAATTATCAATTTGAGCTATTTATGAAAATGTTTCATGACTTGCATTTTAACATAAGTTTTGCCGATGCTTTAATCATGATGCCTCGATTCGCCGCAAACTTCAAAAGTATGCTAAACAACAAAGAGAAGTAACAATAATCGTCTAGTTGTTCATCGGTTTTTCTTAGCCGCATACCACAAAAAGTCGGTGATCCCGGTAAATTTTTGATTCCGTGTGCAATTCAAGATATGGAGGAATGCTACGCCTTGGCCGATCTTGGTGCTAGTATTAATTTAATGCCTCTTGAGATTTTCAAATCGCTTTCGCTTCCGGCTCTTACTCCTTCGAACATGTCTATCGAGATGGCCGATCATTCTACGATTTTAGCATGTGGAGTAGCCGAGGACGTCTTCGTTAAAGTCGGAAAGTTTTACTATCCCGTTGACTTTATCGTTGTAGACATTCCTATCGATCGAAAAGTTCCTCTCATTTTGGGTCGTTCATTTTTGGATACATCGAGAGCGCTTATTGATGTTCATGCTCGAAAAATCACTCTTCGTTTCAATGAGGAAGAACTTGTCATCAATGCAACACAAAACTCCAATCTTTCTCATGTCTATTCTATTGCAACTTTAAACCATGGTGATTCAACCAATGTCATTTGCAAAGAATTTTCACCAAGAGTTTTAGGAAATGTCGCCAAAAACAATTTACCATTTCCTCCGCCGGTGGAGGTTATGAGTGTAAAGCCTACAAAGAAGAAACCGTCAATACTTAAATCGAAAAATCCTTCGCCTCACCTCGAACATTCATTCTTGAAAAGTGTTGATAAGTTGTCGGTTTCTACAGAAGATCTTTCGGATGACGAATATGTAGACCCCGATGGGGAGGTTTTCTTTGTCGACAAACGTTTTGAAAACATACCACCACCAAAACCAAAACGGTTTTCAAATGTGAGAATTTTTAGTGTGACTAACATCGTCTTAGAAACTCCAAATATTTTCGACATAATCAAAAAGGGTTTTCATAAGGAGAGTTTTAAAGGTAAAAAAGGAAAAGATTTTAAATGTGGTTTAATTGATTTTTCTACAAATCTAACTCCGTCATCACCACGTGTTTTGAGTGCTACAAGCTCGTCTACTCCTTTTGACGATGCTTTGTGTGGTTTTAGTATGGGGGAAGCCCCTTATGATCCCTCATCCTTATCCACCGAGGACGAGATATTCGATCCCGGAATTTCATGTAAAGGGAAATCTCGGTCTTCCACCGATGTAATAAATGGAAACTATATCTATTTGCTTGGTGCGAGTCTACCTCGAGTAGCTCAAAAGTTTGTCTTACCAATTGTCCCACCCTTCTACTTCTCATCTCTTTTCTTCAAACTCTTTGAGTTTTTGGCACGTGTTGAAGTGGCGTTGATTTGTTTATCCAATGAAAATGAAGACGCCATCTTCGATCCCGGTATTTTGCACCATCAAAGGACTTAGTCCTTAATACCGGTTGCTTTTTGGGCCTTGTTTATCATGTAAGCCCCATCAAAAATTGACCATACCACGATTTTCCCTAAATGTTTACATTTTGAGGGGATCGAGTCGAGCTCATGACTCGGTAATAAAAAACGAGGTGCCTCGTGGGGGAGATCCCATGCTTATCCTTTTATGCTTACTAATCACTAATGAGGGGACTTGTACCCTTCCAACTCGTTGTCTCGTGGTTGTTTGTGATTGTGTTATCTAGATCATCATCATCATCATCATCTACGATTGAAGACTCTCGTGTTTGTTTACGTGAGCCTCCATCGTTTGCTTGAAGAAGTTTTTCACGAATCCATGACATATCCTTTATTGTTCTAACAATTATCTTTTAGCATACTTAATAAACGACTTTAGATATATTGTTGATCACCCTTTCCATGCTAGATCCTAAGCATTCGACTCTTCGTCTCTAGTATGGGGGTGCTCCACCTTTAGACTCGAAACATTGAGGACAATGTTTACTTTTAGTATGGGGGGTGAATAGGTACTTGCTTTGCTACGCCCTCACGTGTTCCAACTTTCAATGTTTTGTTTTTGTTGCTAATAAGGCTAAAATGGCCAAATTTTAAATATTTTCTTAGTTTTCATAAGTGTTTTTAAGACACGAACGTATATTTTCTGTTGGGTAGAATAAGAGCTAATTTTTGACTTGATGGGCATTTGGAGCCATTTACATTCCTTAACCCGCTCAATTCAAGTTTTGCTAGACTTTTATATAGGGAACTTTAAAACGCGAAAGTCTTAGCTCATTCGAGTTAAGAACAAGAACTTTTCACAAGTTCCTATAATTGATCCTAGAAAGTCACTTATCAAGGGAACTATAAAACACATTCTCTAAACTTGAAAAAGTCCAAGAAAGTGCAAGATCCTATAGGTGGCTTGAAAACCCAAAAATTTGATTTGATATAGTCTTAATGAAAGCTAATCCAAATTTGGCTTAATTTTGACTTGCATGGCTAAGTATTCACGAGTCTCTTTAATTATAGGTCTTTAAATAGTGAAGAACGAGAAGTGATAGAGAGTTAGACAAGTGATCATGCTAAACGTAGAACATGAAAATGTTCTCTCAAAAACTCATATGTCTTTAATTGTGGCTTTTTCTTCCCATAAGATCAATGCATTAGGAATAAAAAAATAATTGCAATAAGTAAGGTCGTACGATTTGAAAGGTTACTTAGCTTCTAGCCCAAGATCGTTTAAAAGTTGCTCGGGGTTGAATAGAGTTCATAGCCAAGGCATAACTTATTGAAGCGGGACGCGAAGATTGGTGAAGATCCAAAAAGGCCCTAACAAGGCATGAGGAGCTCTATTTTGTTGCTAAAGATCCAAGATGATGTGAAGTATCATTGTTCCAAAATTAATATGAAGGATCAAGACACACGACGAAAAGCAATTACTCCCCTAAAGATCATGGAGAAAGTCTATCCAAAAAGACCCTAACAAGGTATGAGGATAAATATATCCAAGTCCGAAAAGGAGGCGGATCGTTGTATATCAAAGTCCAAAATAAAGATTGAAGAAAATGATGAAGTCGTGGTCCAAATATGAAGAATCTCTCAAAAACGTCAAGTGAAGAAATTCCAAATGTATGAAGAGAAGACCATAATTTCAAGAACGTCTTCCCAAGATTTGAAGTATGAAGTACATGCCAAATATCGGTCCGAGAAAGGTCTCAAATCGTGAAACAAGTTATGCCAAGATATGAACTTAAGGAGATACACGAGAAGCCGTTTTAAAAGATTTTGTCCTTCGGCTAACTATCGATTAAATCGTGCTACTTTAATTTCGGACTAATAAATACTCAAATAAGTCAATATGAATCACTTGTGATCCATGACAAATAGTTAAAAAATGATAGTAACCCATTTCCTTTTATAATAACTAGGATTGTGGGGAGAAAAAGTATTACACAATTTGGACGTATGAGTAATGTTAGCATTGTGACTTGTACCAACAATGATCTCGTTTTTGCACTTAGCATGGAATGTATGACAATCAAGGATGACGAAGTTTACTCATGGGACATTTACTTGTTTCTATTCTTTGACCTTAAAAGTCACATTTGTGATGAAAATCATACATTATGTCTTTACACATTCTCGTATTATTTTTACAAGTCTTTTACTTTTCAATAAAGGGTAATAAAATTGAACTTTGGTGATGCTTAGATACTTTATTCTAGCATTGCGTGAGGGCACGACAATGGCTTAGTATGGGGGAGTGATGAGATGGCATTTATACATGATCTCATCGTTCTTTTCGGGCTTTAAACGCATAAAAATGTCATAAATTACCATATATTATGCTTGTATTTGTTTACTTGTGTTTTAGGTATGGATATCGTGAAAAAGACAAAAGATCACAAGAAACAAGGAAAAACGGACACGAGAAACGAAGCCATACAAAGAACCGGGCCCTAATTCATGAATTATCCAAGATTTACCCTTGAAGACTTGAAGATATGCAAGATTGATCCTTAAACAATGAAGAAACGACACTTAAAACCCTTGTGAATTCATAATTACAAGTTTGGTCTCTTAAGTTTATCAAAATTGCAAAAAGGTCCTTCAACTTTAAAGAAATGGCAAGATTAGTCCCTCAACTATTCAACATTATCATTAATGGTCCCTCATGAAGTCAAAGTTACATTGAAGACCTTTGAAGATCAAGAAAGTCCAAATCAGTCCTTCAAATATGGAAAAATGGCAAAAAAACAACCCCTGAAATCTTTTGCCAAAGTTTTGGGGCAAAAGTATGAAAATGGAAAGTTCAATTGTGAAGAAAACGGGTTTAATAGGCTGAAAAACATTGTTTGCACCTTTTTCCAAAAGACAAGGACTTAAACTGCCAAGTTTAGAAGTTCAAATCCCTAAACACGCGCCAAACAAATCCTTCCCTAAGAAAACGGATCAAAACGTGTTACTGTAGCAAGTAAGAACCCAAAATTTACTTTTTACCAACAAAGGGTAAATTGCAATTAGTTGTTCCCCCGTGTGATTCACACATGCAGAAACCCATCCCAACCTTAAAACTCTCTTCTCCACTCACCAATGGACCCCATACCCAAAACCGTTTCACCCATCACATGACAACTTATTCCCCAAGGACTGCCACGTGTCAAGATCAACAGCTCAGACTCTTTGCTTGGCCCCAAAGCTATTTTGAACGGTTTTGATCATTTTGGACAGCTCATATCAAGGATCGTCTAGAAGCATTTGAGGACAATATTGGAAATTCATATCTAGGGTTTGTGAATAGTGTTAGCTTAGCATATGCCTATAAAAGGAGACCTCAACATGTGAGAGTTCCTTTGTTCCAGATTTTGGCTATCAATCTTTGTAATTCCTTTTTAAGTTAAATAAAATTTGAATTTCCAAAATTTTGTGAAATCTATTTTGTGTTTATTAAAAGTTGGTGTTAGAATAGCCTAAATCTGAGTTCCATTTGATCTCTAAGACCTTCCTTAATCTTGTGGTTAAGGCACGTCTTTGTTTGAAGGTTTTCAAAGGTTCAAAACCTTTGAAATCCTAGTTTTTGTTTTGGTTATTTACTTGTACTAACCCTTAGCCAAAAGCCTTAAGCTCCTTCAAGCTTGTTGACACCAAGCCTGTAAAGAGTTTTGAGCTCTTGGTTAAGTTGTTTGCTGATTTGTGTTGAAGAAATTTCATAATCAAAACTTTGTTCTACTTTGAACATCAACAGGTTTTGATCTTCCTTCTTGAAGAACCTTGGTCTTGTTCTAGTTGTTGAACAAGGTCCAAGGAGCATAGCTGGCCCTCCTAGGATGTTGTGGAGGGCCGGTATAATCCCTTGATTAAGTTTCCCCTAAAAATTTCATGTTATTGCCTGTTTTTGATTTTTTACTGTGATTTTGTGATTCTGTGTTTAAGGGTGTGATTTTTGTGTTTGATTATGTTATTTGTCATCTAGGAAGTGTTTTTGGATCATAAAATCAGTAGGTTATTAGTTGGAATCACAAGTTGCTTTGATAAGTTGTGGATTAAGGGTTGTTTGGGATAACAACTTGGTTTGGATTTGTGCTATTTTGAGTTGATGTTTTGTGGTGCTTTGTGTTGAAACATATCTCATAGGTGCTTAGTGTCATTTATCTGCAAGTTTTGTGGTTTGAAACACCTAAATCCATCAAAGTGTTATAAAATCTTGTTTACTTGATAAAATTGGCTGTGGTTTAAGGGACACCTAGATCTAATCATAGACTAGGGTTAACAAGTGATTAAACTTAGTTAATTACATCAGGGAAAGAGATTTGAGTGCTTGAAATTGGATTTGTGGTTAATTAGATCAGCAATAGGTTCTGCTTATGCATCTTGTTCATCAGTGACTGTTTTTGATTGATTTTGCTTGATCCGTGTGTGCAACTTGGTGTTATTTGTGCTTATATTGACTCCCAATAAGCCAAAGCTTATTGGGGTGCCTTTTGTTCCATCAAAAAGCAACAATCAAGGCTTGAAATCAAGTCAAAACCATTACTGCATATCAAGCAGTGGGAACTCCTTTCCCACTAAAGGTTCCCCCTGCTAGTGTTATTTGGACATCAGCTTATCAATAATATATTCTAGCTTATTTTAACCAGCAACAACTTGGATTTTGTAATAGGTGCTCATCAATTACCCATTTGTTCATACTGGAGCATTTGGTGGGTTGACTTTAGGGTTTGACTAGAAAACCAACTTAATTGACTTTTTCATAAGTGCTTATTGGCTTATTCTGGCTTATTGGTCTTGCTTATTGAATTTTGGTTGATTGATTTGGCTTATTGAAGTCATTTGTGACATTTTGCAAGTTGAATCAAGTCCTGAGGTGCCCTAGATCTCAAACCCGACTATTTTGTCTTTTAGTGGATTTATACTTTGCTTATTTCTGGCTTATTGAGTGTGCTTTTTCAAAATTTCTTTTTACAGGTCTCTTTAGTATCCCAAGAGAAGGTTGTGTGTTAAATTAGAGCTTATGGCATTGGCTTATTGCTTAATGGGCTTATTGGCCCAATAAGAATAAGCTTTTTGTTCATTAAGCTATGATAAGCTCACTTTCAGCTTTTGGGCCTTCAGAGTTTTGTGTTTAGAATTAAATTTTGAGTCAGATTGGGTTTTTCCAAGTCCATTGGGCCAAGTTTGACTTTTTGGGCCCATTTAGGCCATTTGTGTTGACTGTTTTGGGTTTTGGCCCATTTGGAGGCCCAATACGGGTATTTTGGTCATTTTGCTTTCATTTTTTGTTTTATTAGGTCAAAATAAACTAGTTTGCAAGTTTTTAGAATTTTTTATAATTTTTGGATTTTTAATATTATTTTAATATTATTTTATTATTATTTTTCAAATTTCACATTTTTGCACTTTTTATATTTTTCTTAGCTTAAATACATTAGAATAGGATTTTTGCAACTCTTAGATTAATTTTACCATCTTTAGATTAATTTTTATAATTATTTTAAGTTTTATTAGTTTTTAAATCATTTTAAATAGTTTTTCTTAGTTTAAAAATTTATAAAAATAGTTTTTAATCTTTTTAGGTCATTTTAGAGGTTTATCAATTGAAAAATCTTTATTTGGGCTTTTTGATAATTAATTTGATTTTTAGGGCTTTAATTAGCATTTAAAAATTAATATTTAATTAATTAAATGGTTTGAAAAAGTTTTGATCATTGGTAAACTCTTAGTTTATTTATTTTGATTTTTGGTGAATTTTTGGTAATTTTTAGAATTAATTTTTATTTTTGTACTTTTTACGGTTTTACGTGTAGTCGTCGTAGTAATTAATTTCACATCTTCGTCATTCTCTTTTCTCATCCCCTTCTAACCAATATTAATCTCAAACCAATTACGAATTATTCACACACATATACCTCCTTGAGAAACGAACTTTCACACCATAAGGGTCATTTGTACACGGTTTTCCTAAACCGTCGTACTTAATACTTTCCCTATTTTACCCTCCTTTGTTTTTCCTAAAGCAAGGGTGTGTAAAAACACTACAATCATTTATCTTTTTCAAGTGTTTTTGATCCTGACAAGGAGGAGGAAGGAAAACCTAGTTACAATAGGTTTAAACCAGCTGCAGCAATGCATGCCGTTCCTCCACCTCTTACAGGAACTTTTATGCCCATACCCAGGCATACTGACTTGGATGGATCACAGATGCATGAGTTTCCAAAAAGCTCTACTAATACTAATGACTTTGTCTCTTGTTCTTTCAGTGACAAGTCCAGTGACTATGCATCCTGTGGTTCAAGTGAAGAGTCAAGACCTTCAAGTCCCAAGACAAATGACCTTGCTGCTACTAGTGCTAAGATGAGTGATGAGAGAGTTGCTTCTACTTCTACTTCCACTGTTTCTAGTTCTAGTTTGTTGAGTCCTAGGAATGTTGATTCTCCTAGAATTGTTTGTAATAAGAATAGCAGTGTGAAACAATGTCATTTGAATAAAAGGTCTTTTAAAACATGCTTTGTTTGTGGTAGTAAATTTCATTTGATTAAGGATTGTGATTTTTATGATCAGACGCCTTCTGGTTATCAAGCTTATCCTGCTCCTTGTCCACCAGGAGTTGCTCCTTTTCCTTCTAGAAGATTAAACCCATGTGCCCAATCTTATCCTTCTTCTAGAAGGACCTCTCCTTCAGCTTCTAATCTTTGGAGAAGCACTGCTTATGCCTACAATAGACCAACCAACAACTATTTTCAGAACTTTAATCAGAGTTATGCTATTAATTCAGACCGAATGCATTATGGGTTGGGACATTTGGGTTCTGCTGTTAAGCCCTCAGCAGGTTGTTCTTGGTCACAAAATAACACCCATATGATGAACAGGCAACCTAAGAACAATGGTGGATCTCATCAATCTTCTTGGCTATCTACTAAAGATCCACAAGGCAGACTCAAGCCTGAAAAGGTCTGGGTCCCCTTAAGACACTAACTTTTGCATATGATTTTCTATTGTTGTAGATCACTCCATACCAAGATCCAACTCTTGGAATAATAGATAGTGGATGCTCTAGGAGCATGACATGAAATAAAGGACCTTTGACTAACTTTGTACCATTTCAAGGCGGAAAGGTGTACTTCGGAGGAGGTGAAGGAAGGATCTCTGGCAAAGGAACCATTCAGACTCCTAACCTTAATTTTGAGCAGGTTTACTGTGTGGAAGCACTTCAACACTTCACTTGATCTCTGTCTCTCATATTTGTGACAAGAAGCAGTTTGTCCTCTTTACGGATACTGAAGCACTGGTGTTGTCCAAAGACTTTAAACTACCGGATGACTCCTAAGTTCTACTCAAAATCCCTAGAAGACATAACCTCTATAGCATCAAGTGGAATGAAGTTAATCCTATTGTTGATCCCAAAGTCAGATCTTAAACCTTAGCTTGTTTAAGGGTTGTGATAGAGAGAATAGATTTAGTCTAACACTAGAGAAACTTTGCAATGCAAAGTAACTAAACAAGATGCGGAATGTAATGTTTAGCACAAGAACAAATGTTTAAATCAAACATTAAACTTTAATATATCATAGATATACGAATACCCAATAATGGTATTAGGGTTACAAAACCTTAAAGTATGAAATGAAAACTAACAGAGAAAGACACACTTTGCATGATAACCTAGTGAGTCCTTTTATAGTACAAGGACTCACGTACAAGATCACTACTAACAAACAAGGAAAGTATATCGGAGTAGTAACTGAAACGCGTTATAATCTCTTCCAAGTTTATCATTAGCAGTAGGGTCTTTGACTTCAGCAGGGGAACCAATCCCCCTGCCTTTGTTATTTAGCAGGGGGAACTTACACTAGCAGGGAAAACTATGACCAACTACCAGGGGAAACTCACACTCTTATATTTATTCCCAACAATCGTCCCCTAAACTTGTGCTTTCGCCTAAGGACAAGTTTCTGAATAAATGCTAGTTGATGAGGATGCTTACAAAGTTCCTGGCCAAAGTTGACTGTACATCATCCTTACCAAATCATAAGCAATAGGTGCTTTAGCATCTACAATCAAGTCAGCCTGTGCCAGTTTCTTTAAGGTCTCTTGAGTGAAAGGATAATAATGATGATTAAGCAAATAAACACTTACACCTTCCATGGCTATCTCATAAACCCCAGAGTTGGTGAACAGCTTCCAATACAACAAATTCCCCCCATTTACTGCATCAAATATAGGATCAAATAGTTCATGGTCATACATCCTATGCATGCATTCCCAGATCACCCAATCCTTCTCTACACCATCCATAGTAGGAGGATTTGCAGCAAAGGTTTTCTTCAAAAGCTTCCATAGATCATCTAAGTCCTCACTATCCATAGTTTGAAACATGATATCTAAACTCAGAAATGTCTGTGCTGTATTGTCAGCTCTTGTGAGCTTCCACCAAGTCATCCCCTTGTGTTCATAAACAGCATATTCTACTATGGCATACTTCTTCCCAAACTCACTGGGTGGGATTTCATCATTCTCTTACACAATCAGCTGCTTATATATCTCTTCATTGGGGGGATGTTGAGTCTCCTTAGTAACTATACCAACCTTTTCCATCCCTTTTAACCTTTTGGCTGCTCTCTGGGAATTGAGAATAGATCTCTCAATTGCTGGAAAACTTGCACCTGCTTGGGATGATGCACCTACTTGTGTTGTTTCCACTGTTGTTCCTTCAGCCTTTCTTTTTCTAGACTCCTTGGTTATCTGAATCATCTCATTTTGCTTCCTGAGATACTCAACCTCCCCAGGAGTGTTTATACCTATGAAGTCATCCACATTAGTCTCTCTGAGAACTGGTCTGACAGCCTTCTCTATGTCTTCAAAAGTCATGTTCTTGAAATGAGAATCAGTCCACCTCTTGTGTCTTTTGAGCATAACCTTGTAGTGTGCCAGCCTCCCCTTTTCAGACTTCAAATACTTTTCCTTCTGAATCTGACTTGCCCTTCTTTCCAGATATTCATTTTGATATTTGTACACCAATAGAGTCAGTTCATACCTGTCTTCCAAAGGAGAATTCACCAACTCCTTTTCCCATTGATCTAGAAATTCTTGAACATGAGGTACCCTATCATCTAGCTCTCTATGCATGATTTCAATCTGTTTAAGAGTTTCTTTATACTTCATTTGTTGCATTCTCTGATCTTGCATGTGTAGCTCTTCTTCTTGAAGTCTGAGGGCTACCTGTTCATCATGTTCTTCTTGAGCCCTTAGTTGTTCAAGCGTTTTGTTCTTGTACTTTCTCTTGGGCTGTTCAATCATTATTCCCTTTCCCTTGTCTTTTGGATCCACTGCTGGTTTTGCTTTTGGTGTAGGTTCTCTAATTTTTATTCCCTTCTGAGATGGTTGCCTTCTGTTCTTCCTAACAAATGTTTGAGTAATAGTTTTAGCAGGGGAAGGACTTACAGCAGGGGTATCAACCTTAGCAGGGGAAACTTTTGTAGAAGCAGGGGCTTCTTCTTGATTACCCATGGTCAACAATGTTTGGGAAACATCTTTGTAGCACTCCCCTTATCACTTCCTTTCTCAGCACTTGCCACCTTTTCTTGTCCTGGATCCTGTTCACCAGGATATTCATACCACTGAGTAGACCCTTCTGTTTGAGGAACTTCCTCCCCTTTGGAAGCATCCTCATCTGTGGAGATAATGAGTTTAGGTCTTCTCCTCCCCTAAAGTGTAGCAAGTCTAGTCTCCAAATTATTTATAACCAGACCTTGCTTTTTGACAGTTTGTACAAGTTGTACATTTTGCTCTTTCAAGCTAATGGACATATTCGTCAATTCCAAGATGGATAAGGGTTTCATTCTGCTCTCAACTCAAGGAGGGGATTGCTCCCCTCTTTGGGTATCACTGAGTGGGGGAGAGGACTTACTGATGGTGTCACTATCCTGCTCATCCCTTGGGGATGAGATAGTAGTGGCAGCCAAACCCCCAGTGTGCTCCAACCTTTTGGAGACACTCCTCTCTGCTACTTTTGAAGATTCACCAGGCAAGGGAGACCTGGCAAACCTGGTTTTGGTTCTCCTTTCATGTTGTGGATCAGCAGAGGGTAGAGAGATGGTAGGGGGATCAGATGGTGTATGTTTGGCTACATTTGGTTTAGCTGCTTCTTGTCTGATTTGTTTCATCATTATGGAAGTGAGGGGAACAACCCTGCCATAAAATTGTGGAGTTGGTGCAGCAAGTGTGGTGAATAGTTTGGTAGTATGTTTGGTGGCTGTAAAATGGCGTTTGTGTTTGATAGGACCATGTTGACTCATATTCAGCAAAAGTTCAGTAAACCTTGGATACATACAAAATTTAGAGCTGCATGTAACATTTTTGACCATACCTTTGAAAATCATTTGTGAAAAACAATACTTTCTCCCTGTTGCTAAGCATATCAGGGCAGAAGCAACTTCACTCCCGAATTCATTAAAAGCAGTGGTTTTAGGTGACAAACATTGTAAAATCGTATGAATCAAGTATTTCCAATGTGGGGCAAACTGACCTTTAGCAAACTTACACTTTTGATCATCAGAAATAGTGTACCCCAACTTTTCAAGACCCTAAAAAATTTCGGCATTAGGTAGGTCAGCAACCCCATCCTCATCATCCAGGATAAGCTTGTCTCGAATGGAGGCAAGTGTAATTACCTTGGGATGGCCATCTACTGTGCTCTGAATTGTTACCTCTCCAGCCACTGTTTTGGTCATGGAGTTAGAACAAAACTCTTGGATGTGTGAGGTGTAAATCCTAGGATTTATGAGAAGAGCTACTCTAAAATATGATGATTTTAGAAAAGCAACTGCATCAGTAAATTCTGCTGGTTCATCATGTAAAAGAGCAATTTGATTGTGATTAGCAACAATTTTGAGAGACATGATAAATATTGAAAATGTTTGAAGGTATAAAACTTGTGAATTATAAGTGGGATTTGATCGAAAGAGAGAGGTAGGCCTGCTGGTTAAGGGAATTAAGTTTATATAGGCTAACTGATGACCTGTGATTGGACCAAATTTTCAGATTGCAAAAATATTAGAGATAAATCTTGATAAGAAAGTAATTTATTTGAAATAATAAAGAAAAGATTAGCAATCAGCGAAGAAAGCGCCTTAAATATCTTTTGAAAAGAATAAAATATTCCCTAACCAAAAATTTAACAAGCAGGCCCAACGGCTATAAGCAGGGTAACGGTATTGTCGGTCAACGGTGAAACAAAGGGGATGTTGAACAAGCAGGGGTATCAAAAAGTAAAGCAGGGGAAACTTTCCTAAGGGTATTGGACTAATCCTGAATAGATCAATGCTAAATAGCTCTGCTCTAATGCACACCCTTGTAAACACAAGTTAGATACATAGAAACTCAAGAGTCCTCCATTCAGCAAAGTTCTAAATAAAAAGAGTTAACACATAAGTAACCCTGCACCTGGTCAACCCAAGAAAATAAGCATACCCTAGTCACCATCCCTACCATTCCCTTACCTATGGTTGGTTGGTCTTGGAAATATGTACTAAACATCTGAATTTAGACAACAAGCTGGTGAATACAGAAGTTTAAGTATACATTACAGTGCCTCAAGGTGTCAGAATTCTAACAAGCTTTGCAGCAAGTCTTCATCATTCTGAACCCTTACTCACAAGTGGATATGATCTAGAATCATATATGAGTATCCTAAGGATACCCTATACCCTAAAGGTGTGACCTAACCTCCCCTAAAACATAGAGCATATACCTGATCCTCCCATGTAGTATGCGCCATTTGAATCTCTGCATTGTTAGTCTAAAACCACATATAACTACTTTAAAAAGAACAAACCCAACTTAAGAGAAAACCTCTTAGCAGGGAAAAATGCCTTAGCAGGGGGATGAACCCCAGCAGGGGAATCTTTGTTCAAAAGCAGTAGAATGAAGAATGATAGAAAAAGTCACTAACATATATACAACAACAACAATAAAGCAATCCTGAATATACAAGACAAGTGGGACATCAATATTTAGGGAGTTACCATTCCAATACTTGCAACCAAGTACTGAAACCTCCCCACATCAAAAGCTGTTGTCAAAAGATCAGCAACATTAAGTTCTGTATCAATTGCCTCTGGGACAATCAACCCTTTTCAAAACAATCTCTAATAAAATGATGTCTTATTTCAATATGTTTGGTCTTGCTATGAAAAAAGGATTTTTAATAATGCAAATGGTGCTATTGTTGTCAATAAATATCTTGGTTTTAAGAAAATTGTACCCATAATCAAGCAGCTGGTTCTGAACCCAAAGAACTTGTCCACAGCATGCAGCAGCTGCTACATACTCAGCTTTAGTTGTGGATGTGGCCAGAATAGTCTGCTTTTTACATTGCCAAGATATGAGCCTGCTTCCCAAGAACTGACATCCACCTGTTGTGGACTTCCTATCATGGTTGTCACTAGCATAATCACTATCTGAATAGGATACAAGCTCAAATGGTGACTCCTTGGGATACCAAAGTCCTAGAGTTGGATGACACTTAAGATACCTAAAAGTTCTCTTTACAACAATGTCACACCCCACCATGGCGGAATATGGGGCGCGAGCTATGGATATCATCACAACAATAGCATGTCTATAGAGAGAACTATATGAAATTGAAATATCATAAAAGGTGACACAGATGTCATGACAATATCTCAATAATGCAGGAGTCTAGGTAAGTAGGTAAAAGTCCCACCTCTTACCAAAGACAAACAAAAAAACAAACAAACTAACATATAGGTGTTCATAGTATCACTTATTAAACAAACAAAAGAAGCTAAGAAGGAACGGGGATCTCCTTCTAAATGCATTCCTACGCAACTCCAAATCCTAGCCACTTATGTTCTCACGCTTACCCATAATATCACCTGAAAGAGACACTAAAACACGTCAACATAATGTTGGTGAGAGTCATAGGTTTAGACTCCAACCTCAAATAAGTTATAATATAAGCTGTAAATAACCACCAACAATAAAATATATGGACAATGTGTTACACATGTGCATTAACAACTAGCAATTCAAGATTTATCATACCAAAACAATTCTAAGGCTCCCAGCCTTACAAAACACCATGGTTCCATAGGCGCCCATACACCTATGAACCAATCCCAAGGCCCCGCCTTGTCAACATCCCCTTGGTACCAAGTCAAATCACAAAACAATCATGAATCAATCAACAGTTAACCACATAAGTACACACAAGTCCATCACCAATCATAAAACATTCACAACAACAATTTACAAAACCATAACGAGTGTCTCTTCCATCCCATCTGGAAGTCAAAATCATTAAAAGATATGGGACTATGAAACTCACCTGATCAAGCTTCTCCAAATATCCACGCTCTAGAGAAAATCTAAACACATAAACATACACAATCAAAACATGAACCACCTACCAAAATGGCTCATTAATCTATGATGGATATCTGACATTCTCCTCCAACTTAACCTCATTTACGTGCTATAAGCATCCCATTACACCCCGCTATAAGCCCTTAACTTAGTTAAGTTCATAACCCGTCCCGTTAACATTTTACCCGAAATAGTCCCGTTTTTCATACTTCAAACTATGGGTCGAACACCCCCTTAACCAAAATAATATGCACTGTAAAAGAAAACCTATGCTCTTACATGTGTTAGCTAACTCCCCCATTTGGCCGCAACCTTAAAGCTACTGTTAAGGCCTCCATATATATATATATATATATATATATATATACTTTTACCTATCCAGAATTTACTGATTTTGAACATATGAAAAGTTGGTAATGATCAGAGGGTCTTTCACTATCCCAATTGATTATCCCTCTTGCATATATCTTATATAACATATAAACTAACTCTCATGTTCGTTTGAAAGTCCAATTGTACTCCTAAGTACCCTAACTACCTTAAAACATTAAATTAAACCCGACTGATTTCACTGTTTTGACCTCCGACTGTTGTAACCTGTTTTTGACCCACTTCCCGACCTCCAATTCAATTCTCGTTTCTTGCATTTGAAATCCAATTCAATTACCTATCCAGGGACTACAAAAATCGCAATCTAAAAGTTTATAGAACTCTAGATATGATCAATACAATGGACCGAAAATTCTACTCATTTTTTAATTACGAATTTAATTAAATAACCTAATTAATTACCCATAATTTATTTAATTACAAGCCCTAATTATTCTAATAATTGATATATCATTAGAATACAGATTTTATAATTAAACCTAATCTAAATCCATCATATAGTTATTAAGATTGAATTGAAAACAATTAAATTGAAAAGGGATTTGAAGGTTTTTACCGTAAGAATAATGGAAGACAAAAAAATAGGAAGAAACCTAAAACCCAAAACAAATGTGGACTTCTTGATTTCTCCAGGGAATATGTTTTGTTTCCAACTTAATTAACACCTCATATAGTTATAATACTAATCATAACCCAAGTATAATTGCCATATATAATTTCCCTACTTTTTCTCTTTTTCTTTTCCTTTTTTTTCACTTAACCGTCCTAACCCCTTCAATTTCGTTTTTTCCTCCTTTTTATTATTAATAATTGTAATAATAATATTACCTTAATTTTCCTTAATTTATTTTAGCTCCTAAAGCCTCCAAAACCTCAAAACTGTAAAACTAGTCAAATTTACGCGTATACCGTAATACACGTAAAATATACAGTTTTATAAAAACTCTTGAAATATGAAATAAACTAATTAACTAAGTCCTAAATGACTAAAAACCATCCCTAAAAATACTCCCGCGACTAATTAACTCACCTGAGACCTCTAAATGCTAAACCTTAAATCGTAAAAATACGATTTTCCATAATACATATACGTATACATAAAACCACTAAATAACACCATCTTATTTCATAGTCACTAACATGTGAACTCATGAACATGAAAAAAATTCACACATCGTTTCACTCACAAGGTACCCCGTACCCGAAAACGATGTCCAAACCACACTCTATTCACACCAAAAAAACATAAACACATAAAGACACATAATTTCACGAAATATGCCCAAATTAAAACTAAGTGACGAACCTCAAAACCGTGGTTGTCACATCACTCCCTCCTAATAGAAATCTCGTCCTGAGATTTACTCCTTAGGACCATCATTAGCAAATAACTAAGGATACTTATTCCTCATAAACTCTTCCCGTACCCAAGTGAACTCTGGTCCACGTTTCGAATTCCATCTAACTTTAACCAACGGTATCTTACTTCTCTTTAGAGTCTTAACTTCACGATCCATAATCTCTACCGGCTCTTCAACAAAATGAAGGCTCGTATCTATTCTAATATCATTTAACGGGACCTGCAAGTCCGTCTTTGCTAAACATTTCCTCAAATTCGACACATGAAATACATCATGCACACTGCTCAACTCTTCCGGTAATCTCAACCTATACGCTACTAGCCCAATCCTTTCAAGGATTTCAAATGGACCCACGAATCTAGGTGATAACTTTCCTTTCTTCCCAAACCACGTCACTTCTTTCCATGGTGAAAACCATAGCATAACCTTATCCCCAATCTCAAATCCCAACGGCTTACGTCTGTTGTCCACACAGCTCTCTTTTTGGTCCTTTGCCATTTTCAACCTCTACTTAAGCACTACCACCACCTCTTGTAGTAGTCCGTTCCAACTCCGGTCCAATATGTTGACTGCCTCTAACTTCACCCACCGTAACGGTGATCCACCTCATCTTCTATGGATTAACTCCAGCAGTTTCTACTACATTTCCCATCACCAGACCTAACGGTTTTCCCTTCTATATCACTACACTATCTTGACAACCCTTTGCTCCCTCAAGCCATTCTTCCTCCATAGTACTTCTTGCTTGTCTCTCCATAATCTTAATTTCCATAACATCTTCTATCTCATCTTTAGCCAATAATTTAGGCGATCCTCTTTTATTCCCTACATTCTCACAACGAGGAATACACCCCTCTCACTAGTGAGTCTCTTTGTAGAAGAATTCTTCCTAAACAAAATGCAATCTCCAACTATCTCCAAACCGCAAGCCAATGCTCTAGGTGTTTTCCTCTATTATCCTTATGGTATGCTCATACCAACCATTAGTCTATCAACGGTATACTATGCTTACTTCCCATCGTTTATTCCCCTGCCATAATCCTTCATAAAGCATTCCATACTTCTTAGGCTAATTTTTTATGCAGAAACTCATATTCCATCACATCCGTATGCAATCCTTCCAACTTCTCAACTACTTGACGTCTCATTCCTCTTAGAATATGGGATGAATTATTCAGTCAATCGAGTATCACCCAACTCTCATCGTACTTATTACTCTACCCCATTATGTATGCCCTCTACCATCTTCGTCCTTACACCGCCCTTTCTATGCTACTCCTATCTATGTAGGAAGTATAACCTATTTCCCTTTTCTCCTTATGATTGTCCAAACCACGCAACATAAATGTTGACGCGTTCTCTGCTTTAGACAACTACTCGTGAAACTTACATCCTTCATCCAAACCCTCCTAACACGTCATCCATATAGCTAAATTTTGTCTCAGCATCACTTCCTCCCTCTTATTCCATGTCTCATTAACTATGCTCGCCTTTCCCAGATGGTACTTGGCCTTGCAATTTTCCTTCATCACTTAACTCCACCCATCACCTTTTCCAAATGTTCAATCAAGAGGACTGAATATGTGTTGGATACGTTCATGATCCGTATAGATCATTCTCAACGTCTCGTACACCAAATGCCTCTAGCATTCTAGGCACATCTAACTATCCAGCTCTACCAACTATGTCTTATCTAGTTCTTCTAAATCTTCAGTTCCTACAACGTATAAGCAATCTCCTTTCTTTGTCGTCCTCGTACGTATCCAAATCCTTGCTCCACGTACCGTCATGCTTCGCGAATTCATCCAGTCCTTCCGATAATGCCAAGATCTGCTCATTATCCAATCCACCTCTTCAGCCTCCAAAATGCCTCCTCATCCTTCTTCACTTCACCCTTGCTGGTTCCATGATATGTCATCATCTCTAACTGCTCATCATAGTAAACTTAATCCTAAAACTCACACTTGAAAATCTCACGTATAATTCCTTTTCCTAAACTACTCCAAAGCCAACACATAATTCGCCTCACTCTCCTTCTTTGACTTTGAGTAGATCAAGATGTCATTGATACTCCCGATGAAAACTCGTTTATATACGGTCATGCACACTCGGTTCATTGACTCCATGAAAACCGCTAGTGCTTTGGTGAAGCCAAATGCATAACCGTAAACCCAAAGCGTCCATTCAACATTATTAACATCATCCCTGCATCCTCTCTTGGCAGCAACACAAACAAATTTCTACCTCTTTCTACTCACGAAATTCTACACATAGTCTAAAAGATCGATACTCCTTCTTATCAACCCATCCAACCGCTTTCACATCACGTTTTCTACCAGGCAACTGAACCTTTATCTTGAATCCCTCTCCTGTCTTTAAAATCATTCCATCAACAATTGCCTTGGAAAGGCACTAACTACAACTCATCTTGCTCCTTCTACTGGATCTGTTCATGGTTCTACTTCAAGATAATAGGTAAACCTACTAAATCATAAGAAATTTTCGGAAAATTTTTCATACCTAACGAATATCACATCCCCTTCCAACATTCCCTACGATGCGTTACTTGTGCCAATATCCATACTTTATACAAATCTCTATTCATCTCCCTTGGCACTCCTAAGAGACCTCATGACCACATTAGTTCGTCTACGAACATCTAACTCTTTCCTCCCTACTAATGTCATTCCAACGATTTTCTCATGGCCACCTACTTAATCGTGTAGGCGCAACCAACTCTTCCATATGACTACCTCAACGCTCCCAATTAATATGAATCCAAAACTAAATCCTGAATCCACCAGATACGATCAACAAATCAAACCCACGGATAACTAACGACATTTCACGTGCACCAGTTAAAACACGTCAAAAACCACGAGACTCAAAAGAAAACTCAAACCCAAAACATGTATCAATTCAAAATGACCCATGACAACGAAAAATAATCCAAGAAACACCCAATGGCAACCAAAACATATTACGCCCCGCGACATACTTTTATTAAACCTTGCACAACATCGACTTTTCCTAAAATAATTTTTCTTTACCTCTCCACATCTATGTGACTCAAACAATCTACAAACAACCCTCTATACGATCTCAAGACTCAACTCAAAGACTAGGTACCCTGAACATCACAAATCGTGCGTTTAAAACTACTATTCAAAACTCAACCTTGTACCCGACACTTGTACAAAAATTTCGACCAAGCTACAGACCTCCCATGACTATACATTCTGAATATTTGAAAAGTACGTTCCGAGTACATAATTTTAGGCTTTTGAATCACCCAAAAAGCTATAAAAACGAATATGTTAAGACCATAACAATTTATACTAGTTGTTTTAAAACTAAAGAATCATCTTAGTGATTAATGTAATCCTTTTAAAAGAAAGAAATAATTGTATGCGAAATTTTCATGAACTCAATTTAACCTTGTATAAATAATTATAAATGACGTAAATCGGTTAAACTCATTTATATGAACTATTTAAGTAGAAAGGAATTTTATTTTGCTTTATTTTAAAGAGAGTCTTTTAGAATTTTTAAATAAATAAGTGCTGATTATATATCAAAGAATTTATGTTACCTCTTGTTCCAAACACGACTTCAACACTTTACCTTTATTTTATCAAATAAAACCAACTATCCTAACTCTACAGTAGATTTCAAAGTCCTTTTTCCATATAACGACCAAAAGAAATGTAAGACTCAACACAAAAGATATCATTATTCCAACAGAAATCACAAGTTATTTCAATAGACTTAACACCAAAAACACCATTTTAAAACGGACACGTGAAATAGGAAACTCGAAGAATATGCTACGCGGAGGTTCAATATCTAAAAAAAACGACCTAGCCACCCTCCTTAGGATACAATCGATAATAGTAGGGGATCATACATATATAGGCATATTAGGATACATATACTCAAATCCGTCCAACATCTACTATACAAGCATGTATTAATCCTCTTTCATGCAATCATACTTAGGAATCCATTGAAGTTGTGGTACCTGTATAACTATGTTAGCCACCATACTTATACAATTACCCTTTCCGCAATGCACTCCCTCCTATGATGACACTTATAAGTATCAATACAACACATAACACATACATCCATCAACTCGCCTAAGCACATAGCCACATAAACAATAAGGTCCAAAACTCCAACTAGTAAAATAACATAATCAAACTCTTGGAATACACAAATCCATAGTTTAGGTAAAACAACATAGACAAAATTCAAAACTAAAACATAATCAATTATAAGTCATGTCGCCCATCAGAGTGGAACAACTTAAAATCCTTCCTATCCACCTACCCCTAGTAACTTGAACCACCACATGATTCTTAGGGAACATGACTTAAACATCAAAAGAAAAACACTATACGTCAGGTACATAAAATACCTCAACAAAAGACAGAAACTACCATGTACCAAATTATGTACTATAATGTACAATTTAAGCAAAATACAACAATGACTAGCATGGACGATTATGGTTCAACCCGCACTAGTCACAACCCGAAAAGAAAATAACATGTGGCTAAGTATGAACCATAGTAGTTCATAACTTAACAAACATCACAAAATAACATTCAAACACATCAATTATTATAAAATGCACACATACTCCTATGACACCTATATGCAGGGACCCTTAAGCTATAGACTAGGCTACGCGACTAGGCAACCTAATTCCCTATAACCATTGTCTCTTGATACCATTCTGTCACACCCCACCATGGCAAAAAATGGGGCGCGAGCTATGGATATCATCACAACAATAGCATGTCTATAGAGAGAACTATATGAAATTGAAATATCATAAAAGGTGACACAGATGTCATGACAATATCTCAACAATGCAGGAGTCTAGGTGAGTAGGTAAAAGTCCCACCTCTTACCAAAGACAAACAAAAAAACAAACAAACTAACATATAGGTGTTCATAGTATCACTTATTAAACAAACAAAAGAAGCTAAGAAGGAACGGGGATCTCCTTCTAAATGCATTCCTACGCAACTCCAAATCCTAGCCACTTATGTTCTCACGCTTATCCATAATATCACCTGAAAGAGACACTAAAACACGTCAACATAATGTTGGTGAGAGTCATAGGTATAGACTCGAACCTGAAATCAGTTATAATATAAGCTGTAAATAACCACCAACAATAAAAATATATGGACAATGTGTTACAAATGTGCATTAACAACTAACAATTCATGATTTATCATACCAAACCAATTCCAAGGCTCCCAGCCTTACCAAACACCATAGTTCCATAGGCGCCCATACACCTATGAACAAATCCCAAGCCCCCGCCTTGTCAACATCCCCTTGGTACCAAGTCAAATCACAAAACAATCATTAATCAATCAGCAGTTAACCACATAAGTACACAAAAGTCCATCACCAATCATAAAACATTCACAGCAACAATTTACGAAACCATAACGAGTGCCTCTTCCATCCCATATGGAAGTCAAAATCATTAAAAGATATGGGACTATGAAACTCACCTGATCAAGCTTCTCCAAATATCGACGCTCTAGAGAAAATCTAAACACATAAACATACACAATCAAAACATGAACCACATACCAAAATGGATCATTAATCTATGATGGATATCTAACATTCTCCTCCAACTTAACCTCATTTACGTGCTATAAGCATCCCATTACACCCCTCTATAAGCCCTTAACTTAGTTACGTTCATAACCCGTCCCGTTAACATTTTACCCAAAACAGTCCCGTTTTTCATACTACAAACTATGGGTCGAACACCCCCTTAACCAAAATAATATGCCCTGTAAAAGAAACCCTATGCTCTTACATGTGTTAGCTAACTCCCCCATTTGGACGCAACCTTAAAGCTACTGTTAAGGCCTCCATATATATATATATATACTTTTACCTATCCAAAATTTACTGATTTTGAACATATGAAAAGTTGGTAATGATCAGAGGGTCTTCCACTATCCCAATTGATTAGCCCTCTTCCAGATATCTTATATAACATAGAAAATAACTTTCATGTTCGTTTGAAATTCCAATTGTACTCCTAAGTACCCTAACTACCATAAAACATTAAATTAAACCCGACTGATTTCAAAACTGTTTTGACCTCCGACTGTTGTAACCTGTTTTTGACCCACTTCCTGACCTCCAATTCAGTTCTCGTTTCTTGTATTTGAAAGCCAATTCAATTACCTATCCAGGGACTACAAAATAGCAATCTAAAAGTTTATATAACTCTCGATATGATCAATACAATGGACCAAAAATTCTGCTCAGTTTTTAATTACGAATTTAATTAAACTAATCTAATTAATTACCCATAATTTATTTAATTACAAGCCCTAATTATTCTAATCATTGATATATCATTAGAATACAGATTTTATAATTAAACCTAACCTAAATCCATCATATAATTATTAAGAGTGAATTGAAAACAATTAAATTGAAAAGGGATTTGAAGATTTTTACCTTAAGAATAATGGAAGACAAAAAAAACAGGAAGAACCCTAAAACCCAAAAAAAATGTCGACTTCTTGATTTCTCAGGGATTATGTTTTGTTTCCAATTTAATTAACACCTTATACAGTTATAATACCAATCCTAATCCAAGTATAACTGCCATATATAATTTCCCTACTTTTTCTCTTTTTCTTTTCCTTTTTTTTCACTTAACCATCCTAACCCATTCAATTTCGTTTTTTCCTCCTTTTTATTATTAATCATTGTAATAATAATATTACCTTAATTTTCCTTAATTTTTTTCAGCTCCTAAAGCCTCCAAAGCTTCAAAATCGTAAAACTAGTCAAATTTACGCGTATACCGTAATACACGTAAAATATACAGTTTTATAAGAACTCTTGAAATATGAAATAAACTAATTAACTAAGTCCTAAATGACTTAAAACCATCCCAAAAAATACTCCCGCGACTAATTAACTCACCCGAGACCTCTAAATGCTAAACCTTAAATCGTAAAAATACGATTTTCTATAATACATATACGTATACATAAAACCACTAAATATCACCATCTTATTTCATAGTCACTAACATGTGAACTCATGAACATGAAAAAAAATTCACACATCGTTTCACTCACAAGGTACCCCGTACCCGAAAACGATGTCCAAACCACACTCTATTCACACCAAATAACACATAAACACATAAAGACACATAATTTCACGAAATATGGCCAAATTAAAACTAAGTGACGAACCTCAAAACCGTGGTTGTCACAAGCAAACAGATGGAACTCTGTGGGTGCCACTTGGTATCTTGCACATAAGCAGACTACAAACATGATGTCAGGTCTTGAAGCTGTAAGGTACATGAGAGATCCAATCATGGACCTATAATTTCTGACATCAATAGGCTTTCCAGGGCCATCTTTTCCCCAAGGATGCTCCTTGTCCATTGGAGTGGATACTTTCTTTCCTTCACACATTCCAAACTTCTTCACAAGTTCAGCCACATACTTGTCTTATGAGATAAAGAACCCATCTTTCCTCTGTTGAACTTTTAACCCCAAAAAGAAGTTGAGTTCACCCATTGCACTCATTTGGAATTTATCCTGCATCAACTTGGCAAACTCTTTGCTAAGCATAGAATTTGTGGATCCAAAGATGATATCATCCACATATACTTGTACTAAAAGAAAGTCACCCTTTTGTTTCTTGATAAACAGGGTCTGGTCAATTTTCCCCCTGTTGAAGCCATTATCCAACAGGTATTTAGAAAGAGTTCCATACCAGGCCCTAGGAGCTTGGTGAAGTCCATACATAGCCTTCTTCACCTTGTACACTTTGTCTGGGTGTTCTGGGTCTTCAAATCCTGGAGGTTGCATAACATAGACTTCTTCATCAATGGTGCCATATAAGAAGGCACTCTTAACATCCATTTGGTATACTGTGAAGTCCATGAATGAAGCATAAGCCAGAAACAATCTAATGGCTTTAATCCTGGCTACTGGAGCAAAGACTTCCTCATAATCAATACCTTCTTTCTGAGTATATCCCTGTGCCACCAGTCTTGCTTTGTTTCTGACTACAATACCCCTCTCATCCTTTTTGTTCCTGAGTACCCACTTTGTCCCAATAGGCCTTGCCCATTTTGGACAATCTACCAGAATCCATACTTCTTGAATGTCAAACTGTAAGAGTTCTTCTTGCATAGCTTCAACCCATCTTGGATCATTGAGACCCTGAAAGATCTTCTTTGGCTCTTCTTATGACAAAAAGGCAGTAAACAGATAACATTGCATATTGTCATGGTTAAACTTCATAGTAATGCTGGCAATGAAGCTGTGCTCCTTTGCTGAATACCTTGTTTATCTGGGAGTGTCAAGATCACCTATGATTTGTGATTGGGGGTGATCTTTATTGATTCTGTAGGTAGGCTGCATGCTCATGATTACTTTTGTTTCATCCTCTTCCAAATCAGGATTTATTGGACTATCTTGATTGGGAAAGAACTCCTCAAAAGAGCTTCCAAATGATACTGCATGACTGAGAGATGGATGCTAATGATCTGAATGCAGCTCTGAATAACTTGGACCTCCATTCCTAATTATTCTGCTTCCACTGCTGGATATGAGTGGATTCCCAAAGATAGGTGAAGATGAGGAAATGAGTGGGGATTCTCTGTCTTCATCGTTAACATCATTGACAGGTGGTTCTTGAATAGCAGAGGAAGCATATGGTCCAGTAGGGGAATTCTGGATTCTACTTCTTTCAGCCATTCCCCTGCTTTTAGAAGTGGACTTAGCATGGGAAGGAATTGACTGCTCCTTCCTTGGATATGTATTATCTTCTTCACTTGTCTTTGTAGCAGCATCATCAATGGGAAACAGTGAGGGTATAATCATGTACCTCATTGGTGACTTCTCCATAGGAATTGGTTCTTTTGTACCTGAAATGTTAGTATTTTGCAAAGCAACATGCACATAATTCATGGATTTTGAAAGAACTTCAATGTCAAAGAACCAATCAGGACCTGTTTTTACATCTTCAGACTTGTCTTCTAGGAAATCTACATGGAGATTTTCTGTCACTTTTCTTGTCTTGTTGTTGAAGACCCTATATCCCTTGCTGTTTAATGAATAACCAATAAAGTACCCATCATCCCCCTTTTCATTGAACTTGCCTAAATTATCAATTGTGTTCAGGATGATCACATGACATCCAAATGGTCTAAAGAAGTCAATTAAAGGGGGTCTCCCATTAACAGCTTATAAGGGGTCTTGTTGTGTGCCTTAACCACCAAGGCCCTGTTTTGAACATAACAAGTCGTGGCTACAGACTCAGCCCAAAAGATAATTGGAAGCTTGGAATCAGATAGCATAGTCCTTGCAGCTTCAATAAGTGTCCTATTTCTTCTTTCTGCAACTCCATTTTGTTGAGGTGTTCTAGCTATACTGTATTCCCTCTTTATTCCTTTGTTTGTGCAAAAAGTGTCCAGTTTCTTGTTTCTAAATTCACCACCATTGTCTGATCTTATGATCACTACCCTCATACTTTTAGAAAGTTCAACCTGATTGATGAACCCTATGAGTACATCTGCTGTGTCACTCTTTTCAAACAGAACGAATGTCCATGTGAATATTGAAAAATCATCAGTAATCACCAGGCAGTACCATTTCTTCATTATGCTTGCTATAGAAGTAGGACCAAAAAGATTCATGTGCAGTAATTCCAATGGCTTGGTAGTGGACAGACTTGTTTTTGACTTGCAAGAGGCTCTATGTTGCTTCCCTTTCAAGCAAGCAGCACAAGTGTGATCATTGGCAAAGGATTTGGAAGGAAGACCATGAACCAAATTATACTTGACCAGTTTGTTCATGTTCTTGAAGTTAAGATGACCAAGGCTCCTATGTCATTTCTTGCATTCATCAACTGATGCTTTGGCAATGAAACAAGTTTCATTGTCTTGAAGAGAAATGTCCTTGAGATCAATTGTGTACATATTCTTTTGTCTTGGTGTTCTTAGCATAATAGGAGTGTTTGGTGGTAAAACAAACTCCTTCCCCAACACAAGACATTCAGTATCTGTAAATAGGACTAAGTTCTTGTTATCAGTCATCTGGGACACACTGAAGAGATTGTATTTAAGCTCTTTCACCAAGTAGACATTATCAAAAGTCATTCCATTAGTGACAATAGTTCCTTTTCCTGTGATTGTTCCATGCCCATCTCTAAAAGAAACACCATCATTGTCATGCAGAGGAACAAAGTTAGACAGATAGGATTTATGTCCAGTCATGCTCCTTGAGCATCCACTATCCCAGTAGGCTTTATAATCCCTGGTCTGCTTTGTTACCTACAAAAATAAAAACAATTTAGTTTCTCTTGGGGACTCAAGCCATTACAGACTTAGATCTACCCCGTGTATCAATATAAGATAGTTTGTCAAAGACTAGAGATACACCATTCGATTGAGTACCCCTTTTGGGTACCCAAATCCAACGAGCTGAGGCTTTCACAGCTTTTCCCCATCCGCCCATGTTTCTAGAGGGCAAAACCTTGCTAGTAGGGGATACTCTATGATTAACAGAGGGAATCTATCTTTTGTTTTGGCCTCTATTTGTGTGTTGGTAGGGTCTAGAGACAGATTTATATGCAGTATGAGGTGCTGGTTTGGTCATGTAAGAGCTAGACTTGGGACATGCATCATTTAACTTTCTTAGAGCAGGAACTACATACTTATCAAATCCCTTATTTCTCAAAGCAGGGGCAACATACTTAGCAGGGGAAAAGGATTTTGCCCCTGCATTCAAAAGAATGGCTTTTGGTTGCATGTCCTTTAAAGGATTTGCAGCCACCACTTCCATTGGGGCTTGACAATCTTGATAAGTGTGATCAAAACTGCCACATTTGAAACAAGGTTTGGTATTTATCACAAAGTCCTCTCCTAACTGATGAGACTTTTGGTCATTCCAATTTCTCTGATTACCTCTAATAGGCCTATACATACCAGCATATTTAACAGTAGTCTTAGAGGGCTTTGATCCTGACTTGGATTTGGGTGAACTGCTCTTAGAACTTGAATCACTTCCAAAAAGTCCTTCTCTTGAAAGAGAATAGGGTTATCTATTTTCCACTGTTTTAAAGCAATTTGTTCTTTTTCAAAGTCCCTAACAACACTAGTTTTCACTATTGGTTCTTCAATTTCTAGATTATTAGGTATGTATGCATTTAAGTCAAATTCAATATCTTCCTGCTTTTTGAAGCAGGAGAGACCAGTCCAAGACAAGTCTTTTCTAGGAAATGGTGCATGTATATCGGCAGGTGGTGGTGGTATGGTAGCATGCTCATTTTTGACACCAAAAACTGTTTTGTCCCTAGGAGGCTGCCCAATTTCAACTGCTTTTGTTAAATCTTTAGAAGCTTTTCCAAAATTTTTCAACAGTTTGATCATCTATCTTCTTATTAGCTCTAAAGACTTCTAATTCAGCAGTTAATTCTTTAATAGAATTATTATTTTATTTAGCATCTCTCTCTAAAATGACAATATGATCTCTGTAATCATTTTCTCTATGTTTATACTCTCTTATGGTGGACTCTAGCTGTTCTAAAGCACATTTGTAGTTATCAAGGTCATTATCACAATTAATATAATCAACTTTTATCTTTCTTATTTGATCATTCAATGACTCAGTATTTTTTCGACATGCTTTAGTAAAATATGAATCATCATATACCTCATTGTCTGAACTAGAGCTTGACTTGGCCATAAGAGCAAACTCTTCCTCTTTTTCCTCAGCAACTAATGCTTGATTCCTTTCAACACTCTCTGTCATGGCACTCCAGTCCCATCCACCTGCTCCATCTATCCCCTGCATGGATACCATAGCCTTAACACCAGAATCATCATCTCTGCCTTCCTTCCTATAGATGCTTCCATTCTTTGGCCCTCTACATTCCCTAGCAAAATGGCCTTTCTTACCACAGTTGTAGCATTCTACCTTTGATTTGTCAAATCCAGCTACATCAGAAGGGTTGATGGAAATCTTCTTCCCATACTTCTTGTAGAATCTGTTGGCTATCATGCTAAGTAGAGCCATGTTCCACTTGATGTCCATTAATAAGTGTGAAAACACTTATCCTTTTACCACTTATTTCCAATAATAACAACACCAAAACGTGTGATTTATGTCGTAAAAGTAGGAATTATGCGTGGTTTGTGTTTTTATTGTGTTTTAGGACCAAAATATGAAAAAGGAAGAAAACACGGGCTTTCATGGGCTTTTATTGAAGAAAACGGGAAAAGACGAAGTCAAAAGATCAAGAGTGCAAAAAGAATGGAAGTCCAAGGCCTATTCTGAAGATTTATCGAAGAAAAAGTCAAAAGACGGAAGATTAACGAAGTCGAAGAACTTAAGTCTAATAGAAGAAGAAAATTAAAAGACAAGTTCAAATCCCGAGACGACAAAGACGAAGAATTAAAGTCGAGTCGAGAAGAAAGCAAGAAAGAAGATACAACACATGCACTCCTTCCACCTCCCCTATAAATACCCTCCTAATAGTCATTAGGAGGGGAGTTAGAGTTTTTAGTTAATTTTCACTTTTTCTTAGTTTTCTCTAGTTTTAGAGAGAGAAAGTCTTAAACTTTCTCTCACTAAATTTCATCTTTTTCTTAATCTTTCAAGTTTAAACACTTTGTATTGCTTATTTTTATTAATCAAGTTCCATTTTAAGCTTTTAATCCTTATTCTCATTCTACTTTTCTTTAATTTAAGATTGATTTTGGTGCGATTATCGATAGATCCGTGTTGTTCTTAATGATTTTGTGCTTAAAAAGTTAATCTTTTGATCATTTTATAAGTTTTCATTTGATTAAGCTTTAAGACTTTTGTGCTTATTGGCTTATTTTTATGATTAACTTATTTTTCTTATAAAAGTTTTATTAAAAAGTTTATGTTTTTATTGTTAATCTAAAAAGTTGCTTATTTTCGAGTTGAATAAGTTGAGATAAGTGCTTATTCGATCCGGTTTAGTGATTGATTCGATTTAGTTTGGTGATAAGCTCATTGTTTAGCTTATTCACTAGCTTCTAGTCGGATCCCTTAGATTTCGGAAAGGGTACAAAGCCCCTTTCCGATTGGTGCCTTTCCAATTGACACATATTCCGAGCATCCCTCTTCCCCTTTCCCGATTGATCCAATCGGAAAAGGGTTTTGATTTTCCGATCATACCACAAGTGTTATTCCGATTGGACTGGTTTGAGTATTCTGATAGGTGCAATTTTCTGGATTTTCCGATTGATAGTCAATCCTATATATTCCGATTGTGAATTTTCTACATATTCCGATTGTGTGTCTTGTCTAGTATTCCGATTGACCCTTTATTGTTACATATTCCGATCGCTGCACTTTCCAACTTTCCGATCAACCGATCGGAATACATTCCGATCGGGCCTCTTTTGGCTTGTTTTGGTTTCTTTCGATCTTACTTTCTTATAGTACTTTTTATTTTCAGAAAATTTTCCAAGTGTTAGTTTTATTTAGTGTGTTAGTACTTTTCCATTTTACCTTTAAGTTTTTAAGTTTTTATGTTTACTCGTTATTTTTATATTAATCTTTTAACTTCCATTTTACTCAACGACACTTTAATTACTTGCTAATAGATTAAAACAAACAAACCAAACCATTCTCTTGATTCACCAAAAGACGATTGAGTCGCACTTAAGACCGGTTTTCAATTCGAAAAGATTCGGAACAACGAACTTTCATATTTGGTTGCAAAAGCCGAGTATTAAATGGCGCCGCTGCCGGCTCTTTTCGTTAAGATAAACGGTTTCTAGTGAGAGACGCATTGAATTTTGGGATCCGTTCTTTGAACGTTATTTTCATTGCTATAAAAATTTTCAAAAATCCATAAAAATATAAACTCTTCAAAAATCCAAAAACATTAAAAAACCTATAAAAACCAAAAATATTATATAGGTATTCTCTTTGTGTATATTTTTCTTCTGCAGGTGCATGCGTACTAGATCTACGAACTATTCTGAGCCCGAGACTCGTGAAGATTTAGATATGGCTGGTGTTAACAACAACAATAATCACCCACCTCAACACAATTTGAATAATAACAACAACAACAACAACAATGTCCTTCTACCTGATTTACGAACCATGGAGGAAGTGTGCCAACCCACCATGAACGGACGCGGAGGCCCGATTGCGCCAATGCACGTCACGGCTCAGGAGTTTTCGTTGAAGCATCACATGATACAACAAGTGCAAACGAACCCATTTCGTGGAATTTCAGATGATGATGCCAACAAACACCTCGACAAATTCATTACCATGACCCAAAGCATGAAGTGCTCCGGTGTTTCTATGGATGACCTTCGCCTTCAACTCTTTCCACACTCGCTTTCTCACCACGCCGGAAAATGGTTTGACCGTCTTCCTAAGAATTCTATTCATACGTGGAATGACATGACTCAACGCTTTTTATCGCGCTACTTTCCCCCATCCATGGTCACTAGCCTTCGTAACCAAATTAGTGGATTTATGCAAGAGAATGATGAATCACTTTTCGATGCTTGGGAACGCTACAATGATTTGATCGACCGCTGTCCTAATCACAATATGCTCCCCGTCACTCTCATTGACACCTTTTACAATGGTCTCACTTTTCGTGATCGTGACACGATCAATGCCGCCGCCGGTGGTACTTTTATGAAAAGGAGACCGGAAGAGTGTCGAGAGTTGATTGAAAACATGACTACTCACCACAAGAATTGGGATTCATCCGCATCCTTAAGATCTAATCAGAGAGTCAATGTTTCATCTACTTCTTCCACCACCAACTCGTCTATTTTGGAACGTGCTATTCTTGATATTAACAAAAGTCTCCAAATTTTGACTTCTAACCAAACTCAACAAGCTAAATTCGTTGCTATTTCTTGTGACACATGTGGTGGTCCTCATTCCTACAATGAGTGTCCTTCTACTCACGGCAATTATTCTGAAGACGTTAACGCAGCATACGGTACTTATCCCACGGGAGGCTATCAAGCTCGCCCTCAAGGAGACCGTAACTTGCTAAGTTATCGCTCCAACAATTATCTTGCTCCCCCCAGTTTCCCTCCTGCAAACCAATCCCAACCTCGTGCAAATAATCAATATCAATCCCAAAGAAACCCATACCCAACTTAAGGAAATTCTCAAGCTTACCAGGCTCCATGATAGGTGTGTAAACACCCATCCTTTTACCACTTAATTCGGGCTAAAACGAGACCAAAACACGTATTTAATATCATTTGTTTGGAATTATGCGTGGTTTTTGTGTTTATTGTGTTTTCAGAGGCAGCCGGATAAATATTGAAGAAAACATGAGATTGCACGGGTTTTACTGAAGAAAAAGACTCAAAGTCTATTGTCCAAGAGATGCAAAAGATTTGAAGTCGCTGGGCCTATTCGAAGATTTATCGAAGAAAAGGACCAAAGATGGAAGATTTATATAAGTCGAAGAAACTCAAGTCTATTAAACGAAGAAATTAAAAGACGAGTTGAATTTAATCGACAACAAATCCCGAATCAGAATCGAAAACGGAAACTTTTCTGAAAAGACGAAAAGACACGAAGAACGGGAGAAAGCACACTCACCAACCAAAGGAAACACCTATAAATAGGCCATCCCACACACATTTTAAGCTAGTTTTTCTTTCTTCCTCCCCACTCCTTCTCCTGGTTCGTGTAACACCACCACCACTAGGGTGAGTGGTGATTTTTATCTTTAGTTCTTTAATCTTGTAATTTTAATCTTTGTTTCATCTTGTCAAAACATCAATCATTCAATACTAAGTTCTTGTTTAATCTTTCATTTCATCTTGTTCATCATCATCTTTATCTTCAAGTTTTTAAGTTTTCATTTTCTTGATTTGATCTTCAAAAGTTGTTGGGTTTTGTGTTTTTGTTGATGGGATTTGTAGTTTATGGTTAGTAGATGCTTTGTGATTAGTTTATTTAAGTTTTTGGTGAAAAACTTGGTGATTTTTGGATCAAAATTGGTTTCCTTGTTCTTCGGGTAAACGACTGTTTTTATGTTCCCAGGTTCCGGATGAACTTTTCCTTCATTCGGAACTTTTTCCTTCATTCTGAACTTTTTCCTTCATTCTGAACTTTTTCCTTCATTCGGAACATTTTCCTTCATTCGGAACTTTTTCCTTCATTCGGAACTTTTTCCTTCATTCGGAACTTTTTCCTTCATTCGGAACTTTTTCCTTCATTCGGAACTTTTTCCTTCATTCTGAACTTTTTCCTTCATTCTGAACTTTTTCCTTCATTCTGAACTTTTTCCTTCATTCGGAACATTTTCCTTCATTCGGAACTTTTTCCTTCATTCGGAACTTTTCCCTTCATTCGGAACTTTTTCCTTCATTCGGAACTTTTCCCTTCATTCGGAACTTTTTCCTTCATTCGGAACTTTTTCCTTCATTCGGAACTTTTTCCTTCATTCGGAACTTTTTCCTTCATTCGGAACTTTTCCTTCATTCAGAACTTTTTTCTTCATTCAGAACTTTTCCTTCATTCAGAACTTTTTCCTTCATTCCGAACTTTTTCCTTCATTCCGAACTTTTTTTTTTCTTCATTCCGAACTTTTTTTCCTTCATTCAGAACTTTTTTTTATTAGTTATTTTTGGCTTATTTTCTCTATTTCATGCATTTGATCTTTTTTTAAGTAGCATAGAAAATCACAACCCTTTTTGTACCAAGAACAACTATTCCACTTTGAGCTGTAATCAATTCGAGAGGATACCGAGATTTAATCTGAACCCATACAAAATCATTGTATCAAATGGCGCCGCTGCCGGCTCTTCTCGTTAAGATCAAAAGTTTTTTGTGAGAAATTGGATTTTGGGATCCGTTCCCCGTGAACGTTACTTTTTCAAAAATCTTCAAAAACAACAAAAAAATATAAAATTTTCAAAAATCCTAAAAAGTAAAAAAACAATAAAAACCAAAAATATTTGTGCTTTGCTTTTCTTTGTTCGTTCTTTTGCAGGTGTATGCGCACTCGATCCACGTCTTATCAAGAGCCCGAGCCTCTCGATAACTTAAACATGGCTGGTGTACAAAACAACAATAACATACCACCTCCGAACAACAATAATAACAACAACAATCCGCCTTTCAACAACATGAATAACAACAACAATGAGCACCTTCCGGATAATCGCCCAATGATTGAATTGCTGCAAGCTCATGTCGATGGCAATACGGATCCAATTGTTATACCACCAATTGCCGCCAACAATTTCGAGCTAAAGTCAGGCTTTATCCAGATGGTATCCGCTCAACCGTTCTTGGGACGAACCATTGATGACCCACACGACCATATCAAGAGATTTCTACAACTCACTAACACGGTCAAGTTCAATGGAGTTCCACAAGAAGTGATAAGGTTACAACTTTTTCCCTTTTCTTTAGAGGGACAAGCCCGGCATTGGCTTGCTAAGGAACCGCCACAGAGTATTCTCTCGTGGACGGATTTGGAAACAAAGTTTATCAACTACTTTTTTCCACCCTCTCGTACTACCGCTTTGCGGAATGAGATTATAAACTTTGAACAAAAGTACGATGAGTCATTCAGTGAATCTTGGGATCGTTTTAAAGATCTTTTAAGGAAATGCCCACAACATGGTTTTACCAAAGTTCATCAAATCAATACTTTTTACAATGGTTTAAGCATGAGTGACCAAGATTCACTGAATAGTGCCTCGGGGGGGTAATCTATTGGCTAAGACTTCCAATGCTGCTTGGGATATCATTGAGAACAAATCTCGTGTGCAAACCAAGAGTGTTAGGACCAATGTTGCTAGTGCTAGCACTAATGACAGCGACAAGCGATTAGACAAAATCACTACGCTTCTTGAATCGCTTGTCACCCACACCGTCAGCAACAACAACAGCAACAACGCCAAAAACGCACAAGTGAACGCTGTCAGCCAACCTTGTGAGATATGCGGTGGTCCCCACTCTTACACAACTTGTACCGCCACCCAAGATTACCCTGCTGAGAATGTGAATGCGGCATATGGCACCTACCAACAACCTGCTTATCAAGCTAGACCTCAAGGTGACCGTAACTTGCTTAGCTATCGATCAAACAACTACCTTTCACCACCTGGCTTTCCTCCTACCAACCCAAACCAACAACAAAACCTTAACCGCCCTCCTCCACAACAACAACAACCTCGACAACCATACATCCCACCTCACAAGCAGCAACAACCACCTCCACGTAACAATCAAGTCTACCAACAACCTGCTTACCAACCACCTGCATACAATGCTCCTCCTACCCAAACCAACACTGCATTACACCAAGAGGTTGCAACTTATATGAGGACCAATGATGTGATAGTGGGAAATCTCCAAGAGGAAGTGCGCAATTTGAAGGCAGACTTGGTCAAGCAAGGAAATGATTTGAGAGCCGATATGAGAACTACGTTGGATAGCCAAACCAATGATCTGAGGAACATGATGGCTAGTTTTTTCCAAAGTAGTCAACCCTCTTCTACGGGTACTCTTCCGAGTAACACCGTTGCGAACCCAAGAGGGGAGATGAAAGCAATCACTACTCGAAGTGGTAAAGGTACCAAGGAACCCGAGCTTCCTATACCTCCACCGGTGGTTGTGACTAAGGAGAACGAGTCGCCTGCTCCTATTCCTTCTCCTTCCCAAATTTCTCCACCTCTTCTTTCTACCCCTCCTCCACCCGTGGTTGTGAGTGATCCTATGCTCCCAAAGCCTTCCTCTTCTTCCAATATACCTTATCCTTCTAGGTTGAGGAAAGAGAAGCAAAAGAGCAAGGATGATATTCAGGTTTCTAACTTTCTTAAAATGTTTAAACAACTGAATTTTAATATCTCCTTCGCTGAGGCTCTCGCTCACATGCCCAAATACGCCAAAATGTTTAAAGACCTTCTGAGCGACAAGGAAAAGCTCCTCGATATTGCCAACACCCAACTTAATGAGAACTGCTCCGCATTGCTCTTAAGGAAATTACCAACCAAGCTTGGTGATCCGGGTCGTTTTCTTATCCCTTGCAATTTCCCGGGAGTAGAGAATTGCATGGCCCTAGCCGATCTAGGTGCCAGTATTAATCTCATGCCTCTAAGTGTTTGGAAGCAATTATCTCTCCCAGAGCTAGTCCCCACTAAAATGACTTTGGAATTGGCCAACCGTACGGTTGCTTATCCAGTGGGGATAGCCGAAGACGTCATTGTAAGAGTCGACAAATTCACCTTCCCTGCTGATTTTGTTGTCGTCGACTACGAGATGGACCCTCGTGTACCACTGATTGTTGGTCGTCCATTCCTTAGGACCGGTCGCACTCTTATTGATGTTGAAGCCGGAGAGCTTATCATGAGAGTGGGTGACGACAAAGTAGTCTTCAACATGGGAAAGTTGTCTAAACAGCCTTATTCATATGAGAGCGTTAATTGTATTGACGTTCTTGATGAGGCTTGTGAAGAACACTTTAATGATGCTTGCAAAAGTATTCCTACCTCTCTTCCCACTGTTGAGACCGTGTCCTCAATTGATTCATCGTTGTCTCTATTTGGAGATAGTGATTTATTCTGGAACAATCTTGAAGCTACCATGGGAGATGCGAATTTAGCTACTAATGATTCTCCCACCGAGGGGGATGAAGACATGAGTTTCTTTGACAATCTTCTCACTGAAGACAATCCTTCGCCTCCATCTCCCACGGTCATTGCTATCGATACTCCGACTTTGAAAACGCCTCCCGTCGAAAATCCTCCGGATTTGGAACTTAAGGAGTTGCCGCCACATCTCGAGTATGTGTTCCTGGACGACAACAAGAAATCGCCCGTCATTATTGCGAAGGATTTGAAAGATGAAGAGAAGGCTCGCCTCGTTGCTGTGTTGAAGGATCATAAGAAGGCTATCGCTTGGAAGATTTCCGATATTCGTGGAATTGATCCTCACTTTTGCACGCACAAAATTCTCATGGAGGACGACTTCAAGCCCACTATTCAAAGCCAACGAAGGGTGAATCCAAAAATCCATGAAGTCATCAAAACAGAGGTTATCAAACTTCTTGATGCGGGTATGATTTACCCTATTTCGGATTCCCCATGGGTTAGTCCAATCCATTGTGTGCCCAAGAAGGGCGGAATAACCGTTGTTCCCAACGAACACAATGAGTTGATTCCCACTCGTCTCGTTACTGGGTGGAGAGTTTGTATAGACTACCGCAAACTCAATGATGCCACGAGAAAGGATCATTTCCCTCTACCTTTCATGGACCAAATGCTTGAACGATTAGCCGGTAATGAATATTACTGCTTTCTTGATGGTTTCTCGGGTTATTTTCAAATACCCATAGATCCCCAAGATCAAGAGAAGACTACATTCACTTGTCCCTACGGCACTTTCGCTTACAAAAGAATGCCTTTTGGCTTATGTAATGCGCCCGGGACTTTCCAAAGGTGCATGTTAGCTATCTTCCATGACATGGTTGAACAAACCATGGAAGTCTTCATGGATGATTTCTCGGTCTTCGGGGATTCCTTCTCTGCTTGCCTTGCCAATTTAGAACGTATGCTAAAGCGGTGCGAAGACACTCGCCTTGTTCTAAATTGGGAAAAATGCCATTTTATGGTAAAAGAAGGCGTCGTGCTTGGACATAAGATTTCGAAAGCCGGTCTTGAAGTAGACCGTGCTAAAGTTGATGTTATAGCAAAGTTGCCTCCACCTTCAACAGTGAAGGGTGTGAGAAGTTTCTTGGGTCATGCGGGCTTCTATCGTCGATTCATCAAAGATTTTTCGCAAATCGCTCGCCCGATGACCCACCTCTTAGAGAAAGATACTCCTTTTATCTTTTCCAAAGAGTGCCTTGAAGCCTTTAACTCACTTAAGGATAAGCTAACTAAGGCACCCGTCTTGGTTACCCCTAATTGGGAGCTTCCCTTTGAGTTGATGTGCGATGCTAGCGATTTTGCTATTGGAGCGGTTCTTGGACAAAGAGTGAACAAACACTTCCAACCGATCCATTACGCTAGCAAAACAATGACTGGGGCACAATTGCATTATACGACAACCGAAAAAGAGCTTTTAGCTGTTGTCTATGCTTTTGAAAAATTCCGCCCCTATCTTGTCCTTTCCACCACCATTGTGTACACCGATCATTCCGCGTTGAAGTACTTGTTGACAAAGCAAGATTCCAAACCAAGACTTCTTCGCTGGGTTTTGCTGCTCCAGGAATTTAAAATCGACATCCGCGATAAAAAAGGAGCAGAAAACTTAGCCGCGGATCATCTTAGTAGACTTGAGGATCCTTACCAAGGGGATCATCCGACCAAAGAAATCAATGATTCTTTTCCCTTGGAGACCTTAATGTCTATAAACTCGAAGCCGAATGAAACCCCGTGGTTTGCGGACTTTGCAAACTACTTGGCGGGTGGAATTCTCAAGGAAGGGTTGACGTTCCAGCAAAAGAAGAAGTTCTTTACCGACATCAAGACTTACTTTTGGGACGACCCTTACCTATTCAAACAATGTGCTGATCTGATAATTCGCCGATGTGTTGATGGACCGGCAGCGTCGGACATCCTTGATGCTTGCCACAAAGGACCCACCGGTGGTCACTTTGGTCCCAACTACACCGCAAAGAAAGTGTTTGATTCGGGATTTTATTGGCCCTCCATATACCGTGACGCTCACGATATGGTCAAAAGATGTGATGTTTGCCAAAAGCAAGGCAAAATCACACATAAAGACGAGATGCCTCAGAATTTCATTCAAGAGTGTGAAATTTTTGATGTTTGGGGTATCGACTTTATGGGGCCATTCCCTTCGTCTAAAGGAAACAAATACATCCTTGTAGCCGTTGACTACGTTTCAAAGTGGGTTGAAGCTAAAGCTTTGCCTACTAATGACGCAAGGGTGGTTTGTAACTTTTTGAAAGCTCTATTCGCTAGATTCGGTGTGCCTCGCGCCATTATTAGTGACCGTGGGACTCATTTCTGCAATGATCAATTTGCTCGAGTCATGGCTAAGTACGGTGTAAATCATCGTCTTTCCACAGCCTACCACCCACAAACTAATGGCCAGGCTGAAATATCCAACCGAGGGCTGAAGCGAATTCTTGAAAGGACCGTGGGAGAGCATCGTGCCTCATGGGCTGATAAATTGGATGATGCTTTGTGGGCTTTCCGTACTGCTTACAAGACCCCGATCGGCTGTACGCCTTATCGTCTTGTGTACGGGAAAGCGTGCCACCTCCCCATTGAGTTGGAGCACAAGGCCTACTGGGCCTTGAAGTGGGCTAATTTTGATATTAACAAAGCCGGTGACCTACGCAAGATCCAACTCAATGAGCTGAATGAACTCCGTAATGAGGCTTATGAAAATTCTTTGATCTATAAGGAAAGAACTAAGCTCATTCATGACTCCAAGATTAAAAACCGAGAGTTCCATGTTGGAGACAAAGTCTTACTCTTTAACTCTCGGTTGAAAATCTTCTCGGGAAAGCTCAAATCTCGTTGGTCCGGCCCATTCACCATTGCCCAAATTTTTCCATATGGTACTCTCGAGCTCGCTCAACCTAATGGACCAAATTTTAAGGTGAATGGCCAACGAGTGAAGTTGTACTTTGGTGAGGACACCTCTCAGGAGGTGATTCCATCCCTCACCACGTTCCCCATGAACTAATTTTGGGTCGAGTCAGGCTCGTGACTCGGTTATCAAAAACAAGCGCTCCTCGGGAGGCAGCCCGAGTATCTATCCTTGTATGTTTTAATCCCCTAAGTGTAGGGGGGGACTTCTATATGTGTTTGCCTTTGTGTGGTGATGTGATTACAGGGATAAGTGCACTATTGGAATCTTTGAAGAACCGTGCTCCCATGTTTATCCGAAATCCGGTTCTATCTCTCAACTATCGTGATTCAATTTTCTTCATAATCACATTTGAAATTGATCACTTTAGTCGTCTCTTCCTTAACTTGAGTTAACCAACGTGCACAATGTCATAAGTGTAGGGGAAGCTCTTCCCACATGCTTAAACATTGAGGACAATGTTTATCTTAAGTGTAGGGGGGACTTCTATCGAAGTTTTAAGTGGACTTTT
The DNA here is from genome assembly GCA_025667525.1 of Glebionis coronaria. Lineage (NCBI taxonomy): Eukaryota > Viridiplantae > Streptophyta > Magnoliopsida > Asterales > Asteraceae > Glebionis > Glebionis coronaria. The sequence goes on along the minus strand of CM046879.1, from coordinate 488,160,925 downwards.
CCATGAAAATGCCTTCAATTAACCGGAAAATCCTATTTTTCAACATTTTTCAAATTTTTTATTAACTTTGGCCATTTAGTTGTAATTTTTAAATTTTTATCGTTGCTTTCATATGTATATATCCCACAATAAAGTCAAATTTTAATAAAGTGGCGTAGCTAGTTTAGAAGTCTTCGATCTTGTAACACCCCCAAATTTATACAACTCAGTACAGCGGAAGACTAGTTGGTGTTACGGGATAGCACATTACTCACATCATAGACAACGCCTAAAAATCGCGTCGTTTAATATTAAATCATTTCCATTCATAAACAACAAAGTTACATCGGTCCTAAGTCATTACATTACATACAAAAGTTTTACAAAGTGTTTGAATGGAAAAATATTGTTTAAGTGCGGGCCATGAATTCTTGTCGTCTTCCCGAGAATTACCTTCAAGTACCTGAGATAAAACATGTTAAAAGAAAAGGTCAGCGATAACGCCGAGTGAATTCATAGAGTTAAATAAATTCCATCAATATAACTTTGGTATAAAATTAGCACCAAAAATCAATTTGTACAAATCATTGTAATAGGCAGTAAAATAGCCAAAATCATTTTATACAAATCTTTCTAATAGGCCATAAAATAGCCAAAATCATTTTATACAAATCCTTATCGAAAATCATAATATAGGCATTTGCCTTAAAATCAATATACGAGCCAATGTCGTAAAAACATCATACAATACGTCTTATGACGTTGTATGAAAATAAAAACCGTTATATGAGTATGGTTATGAAAACCAAAATACAAACATAATATCAATAGTATGACCCAGTATTGCTAGTCAGGCAATACATCGTAATTCGGAGCGTCCAGTAATATTTTGGTGATTGGATTATTATAAGCCGCATGACATTGTTACCTTACTAAAACCAAAACGGGTAGCTAACCCGATACCAATTTTGCCCATCTAAAGTAGCGTGTCGTCACAAAGGTCACGCTATTGAAATCTTCTCATACATAAATTCGCTTACCAATCAATGTGGCACGACGGGGATCAACCGTCAAGGCGCGAACTGGGGTGATCGTCCCCAAATAGTACTATTAAATGTATAAGCGTCTACCAACTCCCGGTAGTTCACAATTCATGCTAATGGGACTTTTAGTGACATAACCTAACTTTAATAATCCATTTAATTTCATCTATCGGGTCCATTAATCATTTATCGGGTCATACAATCGGGTCATTCAATCATTCGGGTCCAAAATCAATAAACAAACAATTGGGACAAATGGTGTCCAAACTTTTATAAAAACTAACATGTTATCTCCCTCGCGGGTTTATAAAGCATTTATAAAACATTTAAAAGAGTGCGAGGCTATGAACTCACGTTGATGTGGGAAGACGATTATCGGCGATTTGGATGTACGGTACGTGCTTCAATCACGGAAACCTAGACAAATAATACTCGTCTTAGACTCATGTCCAATGACTTTATAAAAATAGAAATTATGTATACATATGATGATTATATATATATGATGATCAAGTGGGTTTACATATTCTCGTTTACTCATTTTAGTGTTATATGTCGATAACTTTTATACTAGTTTACTAGTTTCACCTATTTTCGTGTTTTAAGTCCAATAAACTTATTATAAGTTCTTTAACTCTTATTAATCCTTTTCACACTTATATTATCAGTAGTTAAACTTTACAAGTTGGGCCCAAATGGGTTAAGCCCAATAAGTTCTTTTTACAAGTTTTTATCTTATTAAGTCCAATTATTAGTCCAATATGTTTATTTAGCTCGTAAATGTCCGTATTTCTTATAGTTCGGGTTTTATCGGTTTTTACTTGTATTAGTTACCTATACATCAGTATATGACTTTTATAAACTTTACATTAGACGGGTTTGGTCGTCTAAGTTTTATTTGGCGAAAAACGTTAATTTTACGGCGATAGCCGAAAAAGTCGTAAAAATCAAGTTTATAGTTTTTATTACTTATAAATATATTTTACCACTATTTATATAATTTACCCATTTAATTAACCTTTTATACATTTATATAAATAAGTTTTATAAGTTAGTGGGTTTATACTTTTACATTTTATACATTATAATGTGAGTGCTTATATAATAATAATAAACATTATTTCCAAAAATCTGATTTTTATCTTCACTTTCACCAAAACTGCCATATCTTGAGTTCTATATGGAGATAGAAGCTCAAATTTTTATCACATAAACTACATGATATGTGCTACATTTAACTCTTTTATAGCTACTGTTGAATCATCTTCTAAATATTTTCTAAAAATCGTCCAAAACAGTGAACTCAGATTTATACCTTAAACTTGTTTTGATCATATCTCACTCATTACTTTGATTCCATTGCATGGCCAACTCTCACATGTATACAAGACTCATAGCTTACTCTATATCAATTCTACTTCATCATTTTATCAGTTCATAACATGTTTCTTTACTGTTTTATACAGCCATGTAAATTAATCAAGATTTTAACCTTGTTTCTTATAGTTTTTCACCTTTTTAATCATATTTATCAACACCAAATCCCCACATAAAATTTTTATCATCATATAATCATCATATACATATACAATAGGAAATAAAATACATGTTTACATAATCAAATTAACAAGAGGATGAGGAGGACAATCTTTATACCACCATGATGATGTAGGTTGTGATCAAAACATGGATTTTGATGGAGAAACTTGTGCATAGCCAAGACCATCTTCAAGACCACCAATCTTCATGATCACCTTGTGGAAAATCAGCCCTAATACTCCATGGAAACTCCTCCTTGGATGTTATAATCACCACCAATCTTCATCTCTTTTGAAGGAGATTAACATATGTAAGTTATAACAATAGTTTGTGGTTAAATTTGGATCAAATGGGGTGTTTATGGGGTGATATAGGACGAAATAATAGAGGGAGGAAGAGAGGATTTAGTTGTTTGCATGAGTGGAAATGTGAGAAAGTGGTTTGGCTAGTGGTTTTGAGGTAATATGGCTTAAAGTGTAAGCTTACTTACACTTGTAAGTTTTATGCTAACATGATGCCACATCCTAAGATGTGGTGTCATGTGTGCCATCCCATGTTTATTAGTGGGGTGGGATAATGTATTTTGTCCCACCTCACTAATTTACGGGTATTCCTTGATTCTAGTTTCCTCGATTTGCGTGCCCTCGAGTCGTTTTACAAAAAACGTTTTTATAAATTATGAATCAACGGCACAAAACGAATCTAATAAAAATTGTCTCATCAAAAACGGAGTTCAAAAACGTAAATACGTAATCCTAAGGTTTCCGGTTTAGTCGTAAAGGACGTTAAAATAAAATCGTAAGTCCTAGTCTCTTCTCGTAAATTTGTGAGTTTATGAACCAACACAAATTTAAAACTCCAAAATAATATTCACGGATATATTTATTTTCTGAAATGTCGGACTGTCACCAAAGACGGTGTATGTAAACGTAAGCACGTAACGTTGAATCCTCCGGTTTAGACGTAGTCGATGCTACTCCAAGACGTAAATCTAAATTTCTTCCCAGAAATAAGTGAGTTCATATTATAACGTTAAAATAATGTTTTTAAATAAATATTGAGAATAAAATATCAATCGTAAATTGACGGATTGTCACAGCATTTACCCCTAAACAGGATCTTTGTCCTCAAAGATCATCTTACTACTCGCTTCTTATTGAGTTAAAGCCATGTGGGTATTTCCTCCACATTCGGTCTTTTCTCACAAGTGCAATTCATTACAATACGCGAGTTCTATCAAACATAACTACGGGAATAAGATCAGGCTTAATGTTGACTTACTTTCTCTATCCATGATATTCACGGGTTTTTGATGAATGCAACTTTTCGCCGATCTAAGCTCTACTAAGAATAATCAGATTCTCACTTGATATATATTCCATCAAGTTCGATATACGAAACATAATTCAGGCAGCTCTTGAAGTCCTAGGGTAGATCCAGCTTATATGCCTTTCAAACCAATCTTTTACATCATCTCAATGGTCCCATACAACGGGGACTTATATCCCATGATTTGTCAGATCATGAATTCATTTTTCCAAGGTTAAAAATTGTGGCATAACTTCGCTACCCATTTGGCATTTCAAGATCTACATTTCATATTCACATAACCTCTTGCCCACTACCGGCAGTCAATAATCAGATCCTAATTTCAACAATCATTTCAGATCTCGCGGCTCGGGTATTTTGCAAGGTTAGGTTCGTCATTATGGGAAACCTTAAACCTAAAAGACATGTCCAACTCACAATGGGTGTATGTCGGGTGTCTTCATCTCAACTCTTGCTTATAGATGCTCTAAGATTTAGATCCTAACAAGATTCGATTTCGATCCTAATACGATAATTATCAATGGTAATCCTTCCAAAGGAAAACGATTATACGGTTCATTACCAAAGGTCAATCATTCAAACACAAAACAGCACTTATATTACCATGTATTGTTACTTTACCTCGCCCCTTCGGTTTGGGGTGGTACATAGTACTCTCATCAAGGTTCGTTCTCAATGATTTCTGAGCAAATCTCTAGAAATCCGATGCGAAGCGAGGATCTTGATATAGATGATCGATACAGGCACGCTATGTTTACATAACTCTTTTGCATTTATCATTAACGAGAATGATATTAGCAGATTTGGTCAGTCTGTCGACGATGACCCAAATCGAATCAAATTCAGATGATGACCTTTGTAATAGCTAGACGTTTACTAATGTATGAGGCGATGTCTGCCTTCATAATTGCCATCAGTACAACTTCTTCAGACAAAGATATTTTTAGTCATCAATGACATAAATAGAATACTTATACTTACAAATTCCAACCTAACTATATCTCACAATCTCCATATTTAGGCAACCACAAGTGGCCTTTTAAAACATTTAACGCTATTGGTTTCTCTATTTTAATGGTTCACATAAGACGCGAACCTCTTTTTATTATCTGTATTATCTCTTTTTTTTGACAATCATCGGCTATATTTTTAATTGTTCGGAAATTTTATTTTGCACCTCCATTATTAAGGAACATGTTCTAATTGGTTCTTTATCTTTTCTACATAATGCGTCGGTATCTATTTTCACTTCTCATGATGATATAATTATCATGTCCACAATTTACTCAAATAGTCTTTCTATATTATGCGTCAGTAATTACGTTCACCTTCCTGATGAAATAAATATCATACACGTATTTATTCAAAATTCTTTCTTCATATCTTCTGTGTTTTAGTTTCGTCTTTACTATCATTTTTATCCGTTTTACTCAATCCGACGTCTAAAGCATCGATAATTATTACAACTAATTAAATATTAAATATTCAATTTTTATGAAATGTAAATGTAAAGATTTTAAATTTCATAGTTCGACCAATTATATATAAAATGTTCAAAAATAAATTTGAATTTAACAAGATTTTTGTTGATTTATCAAAAATATTTAATAAGATTCGTAAATGTTCGAAAAACCTTTGTTTATACTTTGGTCAAGTTTTCTTAGTTTGAAAAGCAAAAATTGTCGTTTTAAGTTTTTAAGTTATGGTATAAATGGTTTTACTCAGTCCTCTTAAGTTATCTTGAGGTATACACAAACATTTACCCCTAAACAGAAGTTTAGTTAAATGGTTTGTGTATAAGGGAATAATCCCTTAAAATCCTTTGTTAAAACATTTGTCAAAATATATTTCCATTTCTTTTTGGTAAAATCCAAAGTCTTAAAAGGGCTCTTAATTTTTGAAGAGTCTATATGCATACATCTTACCATTATTAATCCAACAGTCATTTTATGTAAAGGATTAAATCCTTAATCACATGTTAAATATTTAAGGTATAGGTTTTCATTGTTCAGCCAACTCAGGGCAATCCATAAATAATTATTAACTCATTCTTATTCTTATAAACAAATAAATGGTCCTTAATGATCGCGCCCATGAATTTATCAAATTACAGCCTACACACGTGATTCACCAAATTTATGAATGCTACATGTGTATTAGTCAATCCAAACGACATCACGGGAAACTCATAATGTTCATCACAAGTTCTGGATGCAATGATTGGAATAGATAATCTTTTTCGCAGATGCGAAGTTGATGATAACCATGCCATGGATCAAATTTGCTAGAACCTTGTAAATGATCGAACAATTCTTCCATTTCGAGTTATGGATATCCTTTTCGATTGTCAATTTACTCAGTCACAGTAATATATAAATATAGGGAAAGATAACACCATAGCTCTTCAGGATGACAGGCTTGGTATAATAGAATCTTTCTCCGACAACTTTCTCAGTTGTACGGTAATTCCTTTAATTTAGATGGTGCTGACGTACAGTGCACAAGCCACAAGTGCAGCACCGAGATTATAATCAATACTAGTTTCAACTTGCCTTAATGGCTAAAGTCTAGGTAATTCACCAACAAATACCTCCTAAAGTTTCAGATAACGGAAACATCTTTTAATAAATTCATTTTAGGTTCCTTCTAGATTATAATATCTATAACTAGTTCACAACCATTCACAATATAATCTCAAGTCTAAATGTAGGATATGGTCATCCATCAAGAATTATTTAAATCACTTTTGATAATCAACATCTTATCATTTAGGGGGATTCTATTCGAGTTCCCATCAATTAGGACAATGTCGTCATGTCATAACCAATCAATCCATTCCACTGGCATTATCAACTTTCCAGTTTCATTACCGTTGATAAGATGTGAACTTCTCAAAAGACTGATAATAACTCATAATCCTTCACAAATTTAAGGATATATGGAGACACAACTAACCTTAAAAGAGTAAGGTTAACGCATAATCTACCCGGAAGAATTTCAAATCAGATACAGACGAAAACATTTAATGAATGTTTTCATAATTTGAGTACGCCTTCGAAAGCTCCTCGGATCGTTACACAGGTCATTCAAATGAAATCAAATCATAAGAAATGATAAGAACGTCAATACATCCAATCGGGTATCAACACTCGGTAATCAAATACTTTTCCTAAGAGTCTCACTACGGGAGAATTGGACAAGAAAGAATTGTCAATTGTCAAATAAGACAATTTCCACAGATGAGTAAATTCGACTTAGAAGAATAGATACAATAGGCACATATGTTGGTGTCCCTAACACTATGTCCCTATTTTTCACTTCTTGCAGATCTCATAAAATTTAATTTTTCACAATCTTTAAAGAAAATGTAGTGTTTATTCATTAGTGTTATGGTGACTACTAATCAGCCTTGCATGGTCCATTCCAAATTGTATGTAGGCACGCAACTATATACAATTTCAAGATTAACGATGCAATACTCAGTTCGTCAAAATTTTATCATTATGTTTATAATAAAAACATTTTCATGCTTAATTCTTAAATAAGAATCAAAATAAATTTACAAAGATTTTCCTTGTTATGAAAACAATTAAGTTTTCCAAGATGTTTTATAAACAACTTCATTTCGATAACAATCACTTATAAATCTCACTTTGAATAATCCTTATAGTGATGAAAATTAAATTTTCTCAAAGGATACCGTTTTAACTTTATAAAAACAATGAGTGATCTGCAAAAGAGTGATGAAAGCTTGTTCGCCAAGAATTAACTACGATATGATAGGAAATGAGCTTAGCCAATTAATCATGAGGTTCATGACCTCGATGACACTCAACAAGAATACTTCACAACGTAACTCAAATCGAGATGAGTACTTGATCAATGGTTGCATCACTAATGCGAACATTAGGATGAAGCAATAAAAGATAGATAACATCGATACATGTAGAATTTAGCAATCAAAGGTAGTCTTTTTATTAATCACAAACAAGTCAAGATTGTACCGTAACACATTACGTGTCACCATGTCATACAATTCTCAGAACTCATCCTACCAACTGATATCTCAGTTAAGTTAGGGATTCTTAAAAGATACCACAATGAATACTAATCTACAAGAGACATTAGGTGTCCCACCTGTCCCGGAAGATCCATCGGTCCCAATTCAGAAGAAGATTTCTTCACTTTATTTGTTGGACACTGGGCATCCTCATTAGTGGACAATGGCCTAGGAACAACTCTTAACACGAACCTACAATCATTTAAAACCTCATAATTCAATCAAATAACTTAACGACTTATATTAACAATCTCATATTCCATATAGGTTAAGTTTCACTTTATTCAAGTTTTAACCAATTTTATACTCAATTCAATATCCTACCTCATATTCCAATACTTTCAATCTTATTCTTAGGCCTTAATAGGCAATAAAAGCTCGATATGATCAATACTTAATTTCCAATCCTATAGCTCTTACAACAACAATTATCAAATGAGTCACTAATATGAGATGACTCATACATTCAACTAGACTTCTCGGAAAGGTATTAGTGGCATGAGGCTTTTGGGTACTGGTTCCAATGACAGCCTCATGTGCAACATTCACCCTTTCGATTTCAATTTAAGAATCGGATGACAACGAATCATATGACATCTTTCCAGGTGATAACGTTTTGTCAAACTTCACTCTATAAGGAAAGATCGTCATGACATCGATATCAGAATTAATCTTGCCAATTCTTTTTCAATATCACAATCAACTAATATCTATATTTCTACGAATATCAACCATTTGTTGGGATCATAAATATCCACAACTTGGTTTAGATCTAGGATAGCTAGAATTCCTACGAGAATAGCTTCGATTAATTTACTAGGGGAGTTAGGGTTACTTGTGACAATCTACGTCGTATAAATACCTCGTATAAAAATCAAAATAATCATCAAACAATCATGTAATAAAATTACATCATATATATATATATAATCCAAGTTATATATATATATTAAAATAACACTTCTCAGTCTAGCCTTATCGGTAACTCGGGAATTCTTCGGCACCGTTATAGTCAAAAGATTTTTAGACATTTTTGAAAAATGTTTATAATTAAAAGATTTTGAAAAGTTTTATTCAAAACCTTAGTTTTAAAAATCTTTCGTTCTCTATAACGAGAGCTCTGGTACCAAACTGTAACACCCCCAAATTTATACAACTCAGTACAGCGGAAGACTAGTTGGTGTTACGGGATAGCACATTACTCACATCATAGACAACGCCTAAAAATCGCGTCGTTTAATATTAAATCATTTCCATTCATAAACAACAAAGTTACATCGGTCCTAAGTCATTACATTACATACAAAAGTTTTACAAAGTGTTTGAATGGAAAAATATTGTTTAAGTGCGGGCCATGAATTCTTGTCGTCTTCCCGAGAATTACCTTCAAGTACCTGAGATAAAACATGTTAAAAGAAAAGGTCAGCGATAACGCCGAGTGAATTCATAGAGTTTAATAAATTCCATCAATATAACTTTGGTATAAAATTAGCACCAAAAATCAATTTGTACAAATCATTGTAATAGGCAGTAAAATAGCCAAAATCATTTTATACAAATCTTTGTAATAGGCCATAAAATAGCCAAAATCATTTTATACAAATCCTTATCGAAAATCATAATATAGGCATTTGCCTTAAAATCAATATACGAGCCAATGTCGTAAAAACATCATACAATACGTCTTATGACGTTGTATGAAAATAAAAACCGTTATATGAGTATGGTTATGAAAACCAAAATACAAACATAATATCAATAGTATGACCCAGTATTGCTAGTCAGGCAATACATCGTAATTCGGAGCGTCCAGTAATATTTTGGTGATTGGATTATTATAAGCCGCATGACATTGTTACCTTACTAAAACCAAAACGGGTAGCTAACCCGATACCAATTTTGCCCATCTAAAGTAGCGTGTCGTCACAAAGGTCACGCTATTGAAATCTTCTCATACATAAATTCGCTTACCAATCAATGTGGCACGACGGGGATCAACCGTCAAGGCGCGAACTGGGGTGATCGTCCCCAAATAGTACTATTAAATGTATAAGCGTCTACCAACTCCCGGTAGTTCACAATTCATGCTAATGGGACTTTTAGTGACATAACCTAACTTTAATAATCCATTTAATTTCATCTATCGGGTCCATTAATCATTTATCGGGTCATACAATCGGGTCATTCAATCATTCGGGTCCAAAATCAATAAACAAACAATTGGGACAAATGGTGTCCAAACTTTTATAAAAACTAACATGTTATCTCCCTCGCGGGTTTATAAAGCATTTATAAAACATTTAAAAGAGTGCGAGGCTATGAACTCACGTTGATGTGGGAAGACGATTATCGGCGATTTGGATGTACGGTACGTGCTTCAATCACGGAAACCTAGACAAATAATACTCGTCTTAGACTCATGTCCAATGACTTTATAAAAATAGAAATTATGTATACATATGATGATTATATATATATGATGATCAAGTGGGTTTACATATTCTCGTTTACTCATTTTAGTGTTATATGTCGATAACTTTTATACTAGTTTACTAGTTTCACCTATTTTCGTGTTTTAAGTCCAATAAACTTATTATAAGTTCTTTAACTCTTATTAATCCTTTTCACACTTATATTATCAGTAGTTAAACTTTACAAGTTGGGCCCAAATGGGTTAAGCCCAATAAGTTCTTTTTACAAGTTTTTATCTTATTAAGTCCAATTATTAGTCCAATATGTTTATTTAGCTCGTAAATGTCCGTATTTCTTATAGTTCGGGTTTTATCGGTTTTTACTTGTATTAGTTACCTATACATCAGTATATGACTTTTATAAACTTTACATTAGACGGGTTTGGTCGTCTAAGTTTTATTTGGCGAAAAACGTTAATTTTACGGCGATAGCCGAAAAAGTCGTAAAAATCAAGTTTATAGTTTTTATTACTTATAAATATATTTTACCACTATTTATATAATTTACCCATTTAATTAACCTTTTATACATTTATATAAATAAGTTTTATAAGTTAGTGGGTTTATACTTTTACATTTTATACATTATAATGTGAGTGCTTATATAATAATAATAAACATTATTTCCAAAAATCTGATTTTTATCTTCACTTTCACCAAAACTGCCATATCTTGAGTTCTATATGGAGATAGAAGCTCAAATTTTTATCACATAAACTACATGATATGTGCTACATTTAACTCTTTTATAGCTACTGTTGAATCATCTTCTAAATATTTTCTAAAAATCGTCCAAAACAGTGAACTCAGATTTATACCTTAAACTTGTTTTGATCATATCTCACTCATTACTTTGATTCCATTGCATGGCCAACTCTCACATGTATACAAGACTCATAGCTTACTCTATATCAATTCTACTTCATCATTTTATCAGTTCATAACATGTTTCTTTACTGTTTTATACAGCCATGTAAATTAATCAAGATTTTAACCTTGTTTCTTATAGTTTTTCACCTTTTTAATCATATTTATCAACACCAAATCCCCACATAAAATTTTTATCATCATATAATCATCATATACATATACAATAGGAAATAAAATACATGTTTACATAATCAAATTAACAAGAGGATGAGGAGGACAATCTTTATACCACCATGATGATGTAGGTTGTGATCAAAACATGGATTTTGATGGAGAAACTTGTGCATAGCCAAGACCATCTTCAAGACCACCAATCTTCATGATCACCTTGTGGAAAATCAGCCCTAATACTCCATGGAAACTCCTCCTTGGATGTTATAATCACCACCAATCTTCATCTCTTTTGAAGGAGATTAACATATGTAAGTTATAACAATAGTTTGTGGTTAAATTTGGATCAAATGGGGTGTTTATGGGGTGATATAGGACGAAATAATAGAGGGAGGAAGAGAGGATTTAGTTGTTTGCATGAGTGGAAATGTGAGAAAGTGGTTTGGCTAGTGGTTTTGAGGTAATATGGCTTAAAGTGTAAGCTTACTTACACTTGTAAGTTTTATGCTAACATGATGCCACATCCTAAGATGTGGTGTCATGTGTGCCATCCCATGTTTATTAGTGGGGTGGGATAATGTATTTTGTCCCACCTCACTAATTTACGGGTATTCCTTGATTCTAGTTTCCTCGATTTGCGTGCCCTCGAGTCGTTTTACAAAAAACGTTTTTATAAATTATGAATCAACGGCACAAAACGAATCTAATAAAAATTGTCTCATCAAAAACGGAGTTCAAAAACGTAAATACGTAATCCTAAGGTTTCCGGTTTAGTCGTAAAGGACGTTAAAATAAAATCGTAAGTCCTAGTCTCTTCTCGTAAATTTGTGAGTTTATGAACCAACACAAATTTAAAACTCCAAAATAATATTCACGGATATATTTATTTTCTGAAATGTCGGACTGTCACCAAAGACGGTGTATGTAAACGTAAGCACGTAACGTTGAATCCTCCGGTTTAGACGTAGTCGATGCTACTCCAAGACGTAAATCCAAATTTCTTCCCAGAAATAAGTGAGTTCATATTATAACGTTAAAATAATGTTTTTAAATAAATATTGAGAATAAAATATCAATCGTAAATTGACGGATTGTCACAGATCTATTAGGCCCGTTGCGTTTATTTTGACTCAACCCGAATAGACTTATCCAAGTTTATTCTAGCTAGTATCCTTAACCATGTAGACCTTAATTGGTTTATTAGGCTAAGCATCCACAAGTCTCATTCCTTGAGATTTTAAATTGTGGAGGACGAGAAATGATAGAGTCAATTATAAGTCGGTATTCTTGCACAAGCTCACTTGGTGTAATTATTTACCTATTCTCCCATCACTTGCTAATAATTTATCTGCAATAAGTAAGGTCGTACAATTTGAAAAGTTACTTAGCTTCTAGCCCAAGATCGTTTAAAAGTTGCTCGGTAATGATAAGAGTTCATAGCCAAGGCATAACTTATGAAGCGGGGCGCGAAGATTGGCGAGTCCGAAAAGGCCCTAACAAGGCACGAGGATTCAATTTTATTGCTGAAGATCCAAAGTGATGTGAAAAGCATTATTCCTAAAGTCAATATGAAGGATCAAGACTCACGACGAAAAGCAATCAACTCCCATAAAGATCATGGAGAAGTCTATCCGAAAAGACCCTAACAAGGTATGAGGATAAATAGATCCAAGTCCGAAAAGGAGGCGGATCGTTGTATCTCAAAATCCCAATTAGAGATTGAAGAAATAATAATGAAGTCGTGGTCAACAAAGTTGGAGAACCCCTCAAAAGTCTCCAAGTGAAGAAACTCTATTATGATGAGAAGACCATTATCTCAAGAACGTCTCTCGAAGATATGAAGTATGAAGTACATGCCAAATATCGGCCCGAGAAAGGTCTCAAATCGTGAACCAAGTTATGCCAAGATATGAACTTTTTGATACCCCGAGAAGCAGTTTTAAGAGATTTTGTCCTTTAGCTAACTACTGATCAAATCGTCCTACTTTGCTTTCAGCCCTAATAAACTATCGAAATAAGTCCAAAAATGCATCTTCATGATCATTCTAAGACAAAAATAAAATATAAGAGATACACCTAGGAATAAGGGAGTTTAAGCATTTAATTAAGCCATGTGTGTAAGTGTTTGAATTGCCAACTTATAATAACAATGATCTCGTTTTTAAGCTTAGTTTGGGGAACGTGAAACTTGAGGGTGATAAATCTTCGCAGCACCAAAGCCCTAATGTAAGTCATCGATTTCTCTACAAGTTATTTCCATGTAGCTATTTTCAAGTGAAAATGGTTTTCTATCCCTTTGTTATCTTTGAAGTTTTATTTCTTTAATTTTTGTGTAGTAGAATTTTAAATAAGGCCAAGGTTGATTAATTATGAGAAAAGTGTAAACTTGCTTTATCACTAAGCATTGCATGAGGGCATGGCAATGGTTAAGTGTAGGGGATTTGATAGGTGTGTAAACACCCATCCTTTTACCACTTAATTCGGGCTAAAACGAGACCAAAACACGTATTTAATATCATTTGTTTGGAATTATGCGTGGTTTTTGTGTTTATTGTGTTTTCAGAGGCAGCCGGATAAATATTGAAGAAAACATGAGATTGCACGGGTTTTACTGAAGAAAAAGACTCAAAGTCTATTGTCCAAGAGATGCAAAAGATTTGAAGTCGCTGGGCCTATTCGAAGATTTATCGAAGAAAAGGACCAAAGATGGAAGATTTATATAAGTCGAAGAAACTCAAGTCTATTAAACGAAGAAATTAAAAGACGAGTTGAATTTAATCGACAACAAATCCCGAATCAGAATCGAAAACGGAAACTTTTCTGAAAAGACGAAAAGACACGAAGAACGGGAGAAAGCACACTCACCAACCAAAGGAAACACCTATAAATAGGCCATCCCACACACATTTTAAGCTAGTTTTTCTTTCTTCCTCCCCACTCCTTCTCCTGGTTCGTGTAACACCACCACCACTAGGGTGAGTGGTGATTTTTATCTTTAGTTCTTTAATCTTGTAATTTTAATCTTTGTTTCATCTTGTCAAAACATCAATCATTCAATACTAAGTTCTTGTTTAATCTTTCATTTCATCTTGTTCATCATCATCTTTATCTTCAAGTTTTTAAGTTTTCATTTTCTTGATTTGATCTTCAAAAGTTGTTGGGTTTTGTGTTTTTGTTGATGGGATTTGTAGTTTATGGTTAGTAGATGCTTTGTGATTAGTTTATTTAAGTTTTTGGTGAAAAACTTGGTGATTTTTGGATCAAAATTGGTTTCCTTGTTCTTCGGGTAAACGACTGTTTTTATGTTCCCAGGTTCCGGATGAACTTTTCCTTCATTCGGAACTTTTTCCTTCATTCTGAACTTTTTCCTTCATTCTGAACTTTTTCCTTCATTCGGAACATTTTCCTTCATTCGGAACTTTTTCCTTCATTCGGAACTTTTTCCTTCATTCGGAACTTTTTCCTTCATTCGGAACTTTTTCCTTCATTCTGAACTTTTTCCTTCATTCTGAACTTTTTCCTTCATTCTGAACTTTTTCCTTCATTCGGAACATTTTCCTTCATTCGGAACTTTTTCCTTCATTCGGAACTTTTCCCTTCATTCGGAACTTTTTCCTTCATTCGGAACTTTTCCCTTCATTCGGAACTTTTTCCTTCATTCGGAACTTTTTCCTTCATTCGGAACTTTTTCCTTCATTCGGAACTTTTTCCTTCATTCGGAACTTTTCCTTCATTCGGAACTTTTCCTTCATTCAGAACTTTTTTCTTCATTCAGAACTTTTCCTTCATTCAGAACTTTTTCCTTCATTCCGAACTTTTTCCTTCATTCCGAACTTTTTTTTTTCTTCATTCCGAACTTTTTTTCCTTCATTCAGAACTTTTTTTTATTAGTTATTTTTGGCTTATTTTCTCTATTTCATGCATTTGATCTTTTTTTAAGTAGCATAGAAAATCACAACCCTTTTTGTACCAAGAACAACTATTCCACTTTGAGCTGTAATCAATTCGAGAGGATACCGAGATTTAATCTGAACCCATACAAAATCATTGTATCACTCCACCTCTCAATCAACCAATGGCGGTGAATCCAGATGTCGAGACATTTATGAAGACTAATCGGGAGTTGGTGACGAATCTTCAGAGTCAAGTCCGCAACTTGAAGGGAGAAATGGCAAAACAAGGGAACGATATTCGAGCCGAGCTAAGGAATGACATGGCTAAACACAGTGATGCAATTAATGCAAACATGCAAAACTCTTTTAACAATCAAGCTCTTCACCTTCGTGATATGATTGGTTCGCTCATCCAAAGTAATCAACCCTCTTCTTCGGGTACTCTTCCGAGTAATACCGTTGCGAATCCAAGGGGGGAGATGAAAGCAATCACCACTCGTAGTGGAAAAGGTAAACTGGAACCCGAGCTTCCTACACCTCCACCCGTGATTGTGACCAAGGAAAAAGAGCAACTTTCCCCACCCCCTTCACCTTCTATCCCTATTTCCCCACCACCCGTGGTTGTGAGTGATCATATTCCCTTAAAGCCTTCTTCTTCATCCAATATACCTTATCCCTCAAGGTTGAGGAAAGAGAAGCAAAAGAGCAAGGATGATATTCAGGTTTCAAACTTTCTAAAAATGTTTAAACAATTGAATTTTAACATCTCCTTTGCCGAGGCTCTCGCTCACATGCCCAAATACGCTAAGATGTTTAAAGATCTTTTAAGTGATAAGGAAAAGCTTCTTGATATCGCTCAGACCCAACTTAATGAGAACTGCTCCGCAGTGCTCTTAAGGCAATTGCCCACCAAACTTGGTGATCCGGGTCGCTTCTTGATTCCTTGCAACTTCCCGGGAGTAGAGAATTGCATGGCCCTAGCCGATCTAGGTGCCAGTATAAACTTAATGCCTTTAAGTGTTTGGAAGCAATTATCTCTCCCCGAGCTAGTCCCCACCAAAATGACTTTGGAATTAGCCAACCGTACGGTTGCTTATCCAGTGGGGATAGCCGAAGATGTCTTTGTTGGCGTTGACAAATTCACCTTCCCGGCAGATTTTGTTGTCGTTGACTACGAGATGGATCCCCGTGTTCCATTAATCGTTGGACGTCCATTCCTGAGGACCGGTCGCACTCTCATTGATGTAGCCGCGGGCGAAATAATCATGAGAGTTGGTGACGATAAAATTGTCTTCAACATGGGTAAGATTTCTAAGCAACCTTATTCATATGAGAGTGTTAATGCTATTGATGTTCTCGATGAGGCTTGTGAAGAACATTTTCATGATGCTTGCAAAAGTACTCTTTCTTCTCTACCCAATGTTGAGACCGTTGCCTCAATTGCTCCAGCATTGACTCCTTTTGGAGAAAGTGACTTGGATGATTTCGAAGCTAGCTTGGGTCCTCTCGATATTAAGTATGATAATTTGTCCACCAATTGGGATGAAGATATTCGTACTATTGAGAGACTTCTCAATGAGGACCCGTTGTCTCCTCCTTCTCCTAAAGAGGTGATTAATGATGATCCATCGTTAGTTTCACCATCTATTGAGGATCCTCCTACTCTCGAGCTTAAGAACCTACCTCCTCATCTTGAGTACGTTTTTCTAGAAGACGACGAGAAGATACCGGTCATCATCGCTAAGGATCTGAAAGAAGACGAAAAAGCCCGACTTGTCGCTGTGTTGAAGAAGCATAAACGCGCTATCGCTTGGAAAATCTCCGACATCCGCGGAATTGATCCTCACTTTTGCACACATAAAATTCTCATGGAGGACGACTTTAAGCCCACAATTCAAAGCCAACGAAGGGTGAATCCTAAAATCCATGAAGTCATCAAAAAAGAGGTTATCAAACTTCTTGATGCGGGTATGATTTACCCTATTTCGGATTCACCATGGGTTAGTCCAGTCCATTGTGTGCCTAAGAAAGGCGGAATCACCGTTGTGCCCAATGCAAACAACGAGTTAATTCCTACCCGTCTCGTTACTGGGTGGAGAGTTTGTATAGACTACCGCAAACTCAATGATGCCACGAGAAAGGATCATTTCCCTCTACTTTTTATGGACCAAATGCTTGAACGTTTAGCGGGTAATGAATATTACTGCTTTCTTGATGGTTTCTCGGGTTATTTCCAAATACCCATCGATCCCCAAGATCAAGAGAAGACAACATTCACTTGTCCCTACGGCACATTTGCTTATAAAAGAATGCCTTTTGGCCTATGCAATGCCCCCGGGACTTTCCAAAGGTGCATGTTGGCTATCTTCCATGACATGGTTGAGCAAACCATGGAAGTCTTCATGGATGATTTCTCGGTCTTCGGGGATTCCTTCTCTTCTTGCCTTGCCAATTTGGAACGTATGCTTAAGCGGTGCGAAGACACTCGCCTGGTTCTGAATTGGGAAAAATGCCATTTTATGGTCAAAGAAGGCATTGTGCTAGGACACAAAATCTCAAAAGCCGGTCTTGAAGTGGACCGTGCTAAAGTAGATGTCATAGCCAAATTACCTCCACCTTCAACCGTGAAGGGTGTGAGAAGTTTTCTGGGTCATGCGGGCTTCTATCGTCGATTCATTCAGGATTTCTCTAAAATCGCTCGCCCGATGACCCACCTCTTGGAAAAAGATACTCCTTTTATCTTTTCTAAAGAGTGTCTCGAAGCCTTCAATCTTCTTAAGGATAAGCTAATTAAGGCACCGGTCTTGGTTGCCCCTAATTGGGAGCTGCCTTTTGAATTGATGTGCGATGCTAGCGACTTTGCTATTGGTGCGGTTTTGGGCCAACGAGTGAATAAACACTTCCAACCAATCCACTATGCTAGCAAAACAATGACAGGGGCTCAATTGCATTATACGATGATGTAGTGATTTTGTATATACTTTATTTTAGGAAAAACAAAGCAACACAAATAGTGGTAAGCGTGCACGACGATTTAGGAAAACCGTGTGTGAATGACCCTAAAGGTAGTTAGTTCGTTCTCTCGAGGAGGCACGTGTGTTGTGTAATGAATGATTGATTAATGTTTTTGGTTATTAACAAGAAGAAAAGAAGAGAAAATGACGAAGACGAAAAAAATAGAAAAATAAGGCAAAAACACTACTAGAAAGTTACGACGTAGAAACGTAAAAAGCACAAAATTTAAAATTTTAACCTAAAAATTCCTAAAAATTACTAAAAATCCCAAATAATATTCTAAGAGTTTAAAAAAATCCAAACTTGCCAAAACCTTTTAATTAATTTAATAATGACTTTTTAATGCTAATTAAAGCCCTAAAAATCACTTTTAAATATTAAAAAGCTCTAAACAAGGTTTAATAGTTTGTAAACCTCAAAAATGACCTAATTAAACTAAAAACTATTTTTAAAAATTTTAAAACCAAATTAAACTATTTTTAAACTCCTAAAAACTATTAAAATCTATTAAATCTTAAATTAATTCTAAAAATTAATTGAAAAACCTAAAAATTAATTGGAAAGTGACAAAGGTCCTATTTTAATGTCTAGAATCTAGGAAAAATGAAAAAAAGTTAAAAATAAAACTTTTTATTTTTATGAATAAAATAATATTAAAATAATCTAAAAAATTAAAAGTTCTCAAATAAATCCTAAAAAATTCTCAAAAATCCTAAATATTCTAATTAAGAAGAAAATGAAAATTAAAGCTCCTAAAACCTTTTAGATAATTTTATATTAATTTTTAAAATTGTCTAAAAACCCTAAAATTAAATAAAATTAAAAATCAAAGTTTTTGAAAACTTTATGATATGTAAACCTCAAAAATACAAATTAAAACCTAAAAACTATTTTTTTGTATTTTTTTATTACTGTTCACTATTTTTAAAATACTTTCTAAAAATAAAACTAAAAATAATCCTAGAAATTAATTAAATAATAGGAAAAATAAAACTTTTAAACAGAAAAATCCTAAAACTTATAAATATCCTATGAAAAATGAAATAAGCCCAAAAAGCTTAATAAATAAGCTGGAAAAAATCAAATAAGCTACGGCTTATTAAAATGAGCCAAAACAAAAACGTGCTTAAATACTTAATGAAATGGGAGGATAACGTAAAAAGCTATCTAGATCATCTGGTAAGCACGCTTAGTCCCCCAGCGAGGGGTCGCGTGTTCGAGTCTGGTGCGGGTATGCTTTTTACAACTTTTTTCTTTTTTATTTTTTTTTTACTTCCAATCCAATCTGACACTTTAATGACTTGAAAACACAATCCAACACTTTTTTAACAATGCTTGATCCAAATTAAGTCCAAAAACATTCCCAGTTCAAACTTTTAAAGAACACAAGCTTGTTTGTGTTCTGTTTTTCTTCACAGGTGCATGAATCCAAGAGGGCTTGGATTTGTGACTTTCTTGTGGATGTTTTGGATAACAAGGCACCCCTTCACTCTTTCTGAGTGAAGGGAGTCACAACAAGTAGGAATCAAGCACTAATCAAGCACTTAGCACATAAACAAGTTCACAAAAATCAAATCCAAGTTGCTGTGACAATGATGAAGTCTGGTGGTTTGATTAAGCTTAGCAAATGCACACAAATGATTTAATGGTCCAAATTATGCATACTCACTCACCATATAACATAAAAACCAAAAACAATCCTAAATTGACCTAGCTCTTATCAGATTTCATGAACTAGGAACAAAACTTGCATAAAACCAAGCAGAAAAGGCTATGACAGATTTTAAGCATACTTGTTTCACTTTTCTTTCCCAAACTTGCTTCAAATCTTTTCCAAATTAAACTAAAACCTAAATATTACCTATCACAATCCTACTTACCCTCTCTAACACGTTTTTAAAACACAAATCAAAACCTTTACCCTGCTAAAACATGTATCCAAACACCCTTTTAAAACTTTTTATGCAACTTTTTCAAATCAAAACCTTCTAAAACCTACTCAAACTGATCCTATGATCATCTAACATGCATACAAACTCAAAAGAACACAATTCAAACCAGAATTAACAACAATTATCAAATAATCATGCAAATCACATAAACCACAACTTTTCTGAAATTTTAAAAAGGAAAAGGGGATTTTACCTCAAGGACTTACATCCAAGTCCTTTGTGGATGTCAATCCACCTCCTTATACACTGGGGTGTATGCTGAACTTAATCAACAGCAGCTCCAACAATCAAACCTGCAAAATCAAACAAGAACACAAAGAAAATGTACTTTTCTGATTTTCTGAAACTTACAAACTTTTGAAATCCAAATACCTTTGAAACAAACAGTTTTAAAAGCAACTTATAAATCAGAAATCTTAGGGTGTTATTCCACTTTCACTTCCTAACAACCTCTAATTTCTGAAATTCATAAAATTCCTTCCAAAACCTTTTTGAAAAACTTGAAACACACAAAGTTTTCACAATAAAAAAATGGAACTCAGTTTCTTGGCCTTTGACACAATACACAACTTTTTAACTCAATACAAGGAATTATAATTGTAAAAACAAATACCAAACTTTATTAATTAAAAAAGGAATTACAAGGTTTTTGGCTAAAAACTGGAACAAAGGGATATGAACATGCTCATTCTCCTTTTATAGACTGAAAAGAACCTTCTAGTGCTAAAAACCCTAGCTAATGGAATTCCAGGAATGCCCTTGAGGAATCTTGAGTTTATGCTCCTTTGATGCCCTTTTTAAAATCATCTCATGTGAATTGTTGGAGTCTTGTGTATGCCAGCAGGTTACAAATGATCAGGGACGTCCAAAATAGCTTTGGGAGCAAGCTAATGCATCTAAATCGTTGATGTGGTCAAGCATGAACAGTGACACGTGAGTTGTGTAGCAGGGGAGGGGACAATGGAATGATAGGTCGTTTTCTGGGTTGTGGGGTATGTTGGGTGTGGGGTAAAGAGTAAAACCCCTATGGTTAATTAGGGTTTAGGTAAAAAAACGAAGGTAATTAAATCTGGGGTGGTTAGGGTTCTAGGGGATTAGGATGAGGTTTTGATTCGTTTTGTGGGATTAAGATTTTAAATAATGTGTTTAGTGGGAAAACACATTTGACCTTTTGACCAACTTAAAACCAGGTTTAAAAAATAAGGGGTATTGGGCTGGGTGGGTACGGGTTTGGGCAGGGTGTTTGTTATTTGGGTGGGTTGGATGAGGTGTCACAATGTGACTGGGTAAGGAGGTTTGGCAGGTTGGCAGAAACAGTCCCCAATCTATTCATTTTCTTTCATGTTGTAAATAATCCCATCAGCGCCTAATTTTGCCTTGTCAACTTTTGCCAAGTTGTCATTTTTGGCACAATCAATTCCAACACTTTTCCAAAGGGTATTTAATGTATATTCTTGATTTTCCAAGGACTGATCTTGTACAATCTTCAAATATTAAGGTCCATACTTGTACATTTGATATTTTGAGGGTCAAATGTGACAAGTTCTTCAAAGATGAGGGGCCATTTTTGCCAATCTTCAATTCTTCAAGGGTCTTTTTGCAAAATTCCAAACTTGGGCCCGGTTCATTGTGCGACTTCGTTTCCCGTGTTCGTTTTTGATTGATTCTTGTGTTCTTTTGCCAATTCCTCAATATCCGTACCTAAAAATACACAAGTAACAAACACGAGCATATATTTGGTCTATTTTATGATATTTTATGCAATTTAAGGCCGTTTTGGACGATGAGACCATGTATAAAAGCAGTCTCATCACTCCCCCATACTAAACCATTGCCGTGCCCTCACGCAATGCTAGAATAAAGTATCAAAGCATCTCCAAAATTCATTTTATTCACTTTATTGAAATGATAAACTAGCTACACTACTACTATTACTACTACTTGTGTTATAGACATAATGTATGATTTTCATCACAAAATGGGACGTTTAGGTTCATAGAATAAGAACACGTGAATGCTTCATTAGAAATAATTTCGTCGTCCTCGATTTTCACCTTAATTCCATGCCAAGCGTGCAACGAGATCATTGTCATTATAAGTTAGTAATGCTAACACTACTCATATGCCCCAATCACGTACTTATTCTCCCATTATTCCTAAGTTGTATCTCTTATATTTTATTTTGTCTTAATGATCACGAGGATACATTGTTGACTTATGCGATAATAGAGATTTAGGTCTAAAAATAGAGTCCTAACGGTGTAACTAAGACCATCAAATCAATAACCCCTCCTAATAGACAACGATGTTAAAAAATTAAGTTGACAAGAAGAATCGATAAACACCGTTTTATAACGGTTTTGAACATGAGACTTATTACCAAGACTTTTATACGCCCCCTAACGGAAGGACCTTATTATCTTTGGTTTACCTCCATCTTTTATTCAACTTCGCCATGAAGCTTTTATTATGACTTTGGTCTTGCCTTGCCTTTTATTATCCGCCTCATCGGTGGTTTTATTAGCCAAAGACGTATATCCTCACGCTAAAGCGAATTTTGGATCTTTAAAGCTTCGAAGATTAAGGCTTGATTCACTTTCAATTTTGCATAGATTTTAGGCCTTGTGGGGCTTCAAATTGTTTGCTTGATTTAGGTGAGCACTTGAAATCTTATTATTGGGTGGAGCTTTCGATTATTCGGGTGCCAATACTTCAAAACTGTGACGCTGGCGATACCTTAATGTCTTCCCAATTTAATTACACGGAAGCTACTAGAAAAGACTAGAAACCCAACAATCAAAACTAAACCGCTAAGTCAATATTTATTAAGCAAAAAATATTTACATGCGAAGGGAGAATAAGCAAACAACGAGAACACATGAGTTTTTGAAAGAATACGAGTACTCTACGTTTAGCATAGTAACTTATAATTAACTCTATCATTTCTCGTCCTCATTTAAGAGACTTAGTCTAATGTGTAGTTAAGGAACCAAAGCTAAGTGCTCAACACGCACGGTCGAGTCAAAAATTACTCTTATTCTCGCCATCGGAAAATCTACATTCGTGTCTTCAAACACTTATAAAACATGAGAAAAATTTTAAAATTTGGCCATTTTTAGCCTTATTTTGCAACAAAACGATAAACAAAACGATAAACTTTGGAAAGCGTGAAGGTTTGGCAAGGCAAGTATCTATTCACCCCCCCATACTAAAGTTAAACATTGTCCTCAATGTTTCGAGTCTAGGGGTGCAAACACCCCCATACTAGAGACGTAGTCGAATGCCTAATCTAGCATGGAAAGGGTGTAACCAATAAGTAATAGCCGTTTATGAAGTGTGCTAAAAACCTAAGGTTAGAACATAAAAGGATATATCATATGGATATTGGGAAAGGCCTCCAAAGCAAACGATCGAGTGCTCCCATGAAACGAACACGAGAGGCTCCAATCGTGAAGATCATGATCTAAAAACCACAATGCACAAACAATCACGGAACAAAGGTTGGAAGGGCACAAATCCCCTCACATTAAACTAATTAGAAAGCAATAATATGTACATGGATAAGCATGGGTCTCCCCCACGAGGCACCTTGTTTTTGATAACCGAGTCAAAAGCTCGACTCGAATCCCCATAAATGTGATCATTTAGGGATAATCATGGTATGGTCAATTTTTGGTGGGGCTTACATGATAAACAAGGCCCAAAAGCACGTGAAGTACTTTAAAAATCCGATAAACGTATACCGGGGTCAAAGATAGCGTCCTCGTTTTCGGATGAAAGACGAGACAACACAACTCCAACACAAATCCCAATGGGATAGAAGAAAATAGGAGAGAAGAAATAGAAGGGTGGGACAATGGGTAAGGCAAAACATTGAGCTACTCGAGGTAGACTCGCACCAATCAAATGAAAAGATTTTCCATTTATTGCATCGGTGGAAGACCGAGATTTCCCTATATAAGCAATTCCAGGATCAAATATCTCGTCCTCGGTGGAGAAAGGGGAGGGAACATAAGGGGCTTCCCCCACACTAGGTCCACACAAAGCATCGTCAAAAGGAGAAGACGTGCTTGTAGTACTCAATAAACGTGGTGATGACGGAGTTAGAATTGTAGAAAAATCTTTTAAATTAAATTCAAAATCTTTCCCTTTTTCATCTTTAATACTCTCCTTGTGAAAACCCGATTTGATTATGTCAAAAATATTTGGTGTATCTAAAATGATGTTAGTCACACTAAAAATTCTCACATTTTGAAATCTTTTTGGTTTAGGTGGTGGCAAGTTTTCAAATCTTTTGTCAACAAAGAAAACCTCCCTATCGGGATCAACGTATTCATCATCGGAAGAATCACTCGAGATTGGAATCATAGGCTTAACACTCTTAACCTCCAACGGCGGAGGGGACGGAACTTCATTTTTATCAACAACTAAAACTCTATTTGAAATCTTTTGACAAATGTTTTTGATGGGATTGACATTGTACAAAGATGTGATCGAATAAACATGAGAAAGAGTGGAGTTTTGGGTTGCATTAATGACGAGTTCTTCCTCATTGAAACGAAGAGTGATTTTTCTTGCATGCACATCGATAATTGCTCTCGAGGTATCCAAAAAAGATCGACCTAAAATTAACGGAACTTTAGGATCGATGGGAATATCAACAACAATGAAGTCCACGGGATAATAGAATTTCCCAACTTTCACAAAGACGTCCTCGGCAACTCCACAAGCTAGAATCGTAGAATGATCGGCCATTTCGATTGACATTCTTGAAGGAGTGAGATTTGGAAGATTGAGCGATTTAAAAATCTCAAGAGGCATCAAATTAATACTAGCACCAAGATCGGCCAAGGCGTAGCATTCTTCCATGTCTTGGATAGCACATGGGATTAAAAACTTTCCAGGATCACCGACTTTTTGAGGTATGCGGCTTAGAAAAACCGATGAACAACTAGATGATTTTTGCAATTTCTCTTTGTTATTCAACATACTTTTGAAGTTCGCGGCAAATCGAGGCATCATGACTAAGGCGTCGGCAAAACTTATATTAAAATGCAAGTCACGAAACATTTTCATAAAAAGTTCAAATTGGTAATTATTTCGTTCTTGTGCCTTTTCCTTGTCTCGTCTTGATGGGTAGGGTAAAGGTGGTGTGGGTTGGGGCAAATTAGGCATAGGCATCGGCCTTGGAATCTCGGGTTCCATTATGGGTATTGGTTCAACCGTAGGTGTGGTTTGAGCGGTACTTCGTGGGCTTGTAATGTGCTCCTTTTCAATCACAACCTCGGGTTCTTTCTCTTTTTCCTTCTCCATAGAAGTACTTGGACGAGAAATGGGTTCTTTGAAAGTTTTACCACTACGAGTAGTAATAACCTTCAATTCTCCTTTCGGGTTCATGATGGTATCACTAGGAAGACCACCCGAAGAAGAGGGCTTACACATGATAGCTTCAAACATTTTAGCCATTCGGTCTTCAAACTTAGATTGCCTAGCATCCGCTTTTAACAACTCTTGCTTAATCTCATGTTGTCCTTGCTCCATTTTTTGTTGATTTTGTTGGAGTCGTGTGACATTTCCTTCCATTTTATTAGCATGAGTTTTAAGTTCATTAGCAAGTTCGTTTTTAAGCTCGTTTTTCAACTCGGATCTTAAGCTAACCATTTCACGTTGCATATTGTCAAATTTAGCATCATTAGCCTTAGCATAATTCAAAAACTCTCCTTGAAGATTTTTGGTGTGATCGTTTTGAAAACCTTGGGCATTAGTTTGAAAATCACGGTTTTGGTTTTGGTTTGAAATTTGCCCATTTCCACTTTGGTAATTACCTTTGTTATAATTTCTTTGATTTCCTTGGTAATTTCCACCTTGGTTGTTGTTGTTGCGATAGTTATTAGCATTTTGATTGGGTGGAGCTTGATTTGAACGAGAACCTTGACCGATTTGGTTATAAGTTCCCGTGGCTACAAAAGCATTCGAAGTGTTACCATCCGCGGTAATGCACTCGGAAAGATCATGAGCTCCCCCACACGACAAACAACTCTTAGAAACCGCTTTAACCGAAGCGGTGTTGGAAGCTTCTTGAGCCTTCCAATGGGACATAAGGTTAGCAAATCTATCAAAAAATCGGTTTTCTTCATTTGCTTCATCATGTAATGCATTGATACTTTGAGACGATGATGAGCCCCTTTTGGCAACACTCGGTGTGTGACGAGGGCTATAAACCTTAGACCTATTCTCGATTATGACCAAAGCTTCTTCAACCGTTTTACACAAAAAATTACCACCCGCGGCGGCATTTAAATAATCTCTTTCATGATCGTTGAGTCCATTGTAAAACGTGTCAATTTGGTGTAAATCGGAAAAACCGTGATGAGGACATTCATGCAACATCTCCTTAAACCTATTCCAAGCCGTAGAAAAACTTTCATTTGATTCTTGTGAAAATTTAGAAATTTCATTCTTCAAATGCGTAGTCTTAGAGGGCGGAAAAAATTGGTTCACAAATTTCGAAACGAGATCCTTCCACGTCAATATAGAATTGGGTGGCTCTTTCTCTAACCAAATTTTAGCGGGCCCCGCTAAGGAATACGGAAAAAGCATCATCTTAATCGAGTCATTCGAGACATCCTTAAATTTGCACGTGGCGGTAAGACGATTAAATTGGCGGATATGGTTGTGGGGATTGTCCTTCTCATCACCACGGAATTTGTTGTTTTGGATCATCGACAACAAACCCGTTTTAACTTCAAAATTCTCCGCAAGGATTGCGGGAATCACAATAGCTTCTCCATAACCCTCGGTGGGTGCTTGAAGTAACTCCATCATAGTTCGATTCGCCATGGTTGGTTCTTCTCGTACAATGGGTTCGTCAATAGGAGACTCCTCACTAGAATGAGTGAGTGATTTGTTTCTTCGTTTACGAGCACGTTTTGCTTTGTTACGAGTGAGCATAAACGTCACGTACAACGTGGAGACGAGCAAAGAAGATTCTTTTTGGTATTTTTAATTTTTCAATTTTTTTGTGGTTTTTGATTGTATTAACCTTTTTTGGAAATTGGTGAATGTATTAAGTAGACAACAAGTCCACAAATCTCCTCACTAATCAAATCTCTTGATTAAAAAGGCCTCAAGGAATGAAAACGATCACGTGGAGTGAACGCCTTCGATGACTTTAGAACGATGGTGGAACACCAAATCGTTCAAGAGGGTTTAATCAAATAAAAACCAAGAAAATATATATGATATGTAATAATACTTTGGGCGGCAAAACCCTCGATTCACTCTCAAAATCAAATACGCACAAGCAAGCGGAGGAAACGAGGCGGCGCCAAGCACTTAAGAGCCTTTTTCCTTTAGGTCGTGAAATACAACCGCCTTATACCCACCTCATAGTTTGTATTATCAAAATCAAGCTTCACGAAAGTATTTATCTATTTTTGCCTTTTTCTTTGGTTTGAGATTCGAATACAATGATCGAGTGATGAAATCCCGAATCAAGGTTGTGATTGCTCACGTATTTGGAGTACTTGTGTATTTATTGTTCTACGTATACAATATAGTAATAGTATTCACACAAAAACCGAAAAACGATAATACGTATTAATAGAGTGCTATTAATACAATTACTATTATGGCTAATATAGAAAACAACAATTGTCAATCAAAACACAACACGCCTCCCCGGCAGCGGCGCCATTTTCATGTAGTGATTTTGTATATACTTTATTTTAGGAAAAACAAAGCAACACAAATAGTGGTAAGCGTGCACGACGATTTAGGAAAACCGTGTGTGAATGACCCTAAAGGTAGTTAGTTCGTTCTCTCGAGGAGGCACGTGTGTTGTGTAATGAATGATTGATTAATGTTTTGGGTTATTAACAAGAAGAAAAGAAGAGAAAATGACGAAGACGAAAAAAAATAGAAAAATAAGGCAAAAACACTACTAGAAAGTTACGACGTAGAAACGTAAAAAGCACAAAATTTAAAATTTTAACCTAAAAATTCCTAAAAATTACTAAAAATCCCAAATAATATTCTAAGAGTTTACAAAAAATCCAAACTTGCCAAAACCTTTTAATTAATTTAATAATGACTTTTTAATGCTAATTAAAGCCCTAAAAATCACTTTTAAATATTAAAAAGCTCTAAACAAGGTTTAATAGTTTGTAAACCTCAAAAATGACCTAATTAAACTAAAAACTATTTTTAAAAATTTTAAAACCAAATTAAACTATTTTTAAACTCCTAAAAACTATTAAAATCTATTAAATCTTAAATTAAAAATTAATTGAAAAACCTAAAAATTAATTGGAAAGTGACAAAGGTCCTATTTTAATGTCTAGAATCTAGGAAAAATGAATAAAAGTTAAAAATAAAACTTTTTATTTTTATGAATAAAATAATATTAAAATAATCTAAAAAATTAAAAGTTCTCAAATAAATCCTAAAAAATTCTCAAAAATCCTAAATATTCTAATTAAGAAGAAAATGAAAATTAAAGCTCCTAAAACCTTTTAGATAATTTTATATTAATTTTTAAAGTTGTCTAAAAACCCTAAAATTAAATAAAATTAAAAATAAAAGTTTTTGAAAACTTTATGATATGTAAACCTCAAAAATACAAATTAAAACCTAAAAACTATTTTTTTGTATTTTTTTATTACTGTTCACTATTTTTAAAATACTTTCTAAAAATAAAACTAAAAATAATCCTAGAAATTAATTAAATAATAGGAAAAATAAAACTTTTAAACAGAAAAATCCTAAAACTTATAAATATCCTATGAAAAATGAAATAAGCCCAAAAAGCTTAATAAATAAGCTGGAAAAAATCAAATAAGCTACGACTTATTAAAATGAGCCAAAACAAAAACGTGCTTAAATACTTAATGAAATGGGAGGATAACGTAAAAAGCTATCTAGATCATCTGGTAAGCACGCTTAGTCCCCCAGCGAGGGGTCGCGTGTTCGAGTCCGGTGCGGGTATGCTTTTTACAACTTTTTTCTTTTTTATTTTTTTTTTACTTCCAATCCAATCTGACACTTTAATGACTTGAAAACACAATCCAACACTTTTTTAACAATGCTTGATCCAAATTAAGTCCAAAAACGTTCCCAGTTCAAACTTTTAAAGAACACAAGCTTGTTTGTGTTCTGTTTTCCTTCACAGGTGCATGAATCCAAGAGGGCTTGGATTTGTGACTTTCTTGTGGATGTTTTGGATAACAAGGCACCCCTTCACTCTTTCTGAGTGAAGGGAGTCACAACAAGTAGGAATCAAACACTAATCAAGCACTTAGCACATAAACAAGTTCACAAAAATCAAATCCAAGTTGCTGTGACAATGATGAAGTCTGGTGGTTTGATTAAGCTTAGCAAATGCACACAAATGATTTAATGGTCCAAATTATGCATACTCACTCACCATATAACATAAAAACCAAAAACAATCCTAAATTGACCTAGCTCTTATCAGATTTCATGAACTAGGAACAAAACTTGCATAAAACCAAGCAGAAAAGGCTATGACAGATTTTAAGCATACTTGTTTCACTTTTCTTTCCCAAACTTGCTTCAAATCTTTTCCAAATTAAACTAAAACCTAAATATTACCTATCACAATCCTACTTACCCTCTCTAACACGTTTTTAAAACACAAATCAAAACCTTTACCCTGCTAAAACATGTATCCAAACACCCTTTTAAAACTTTTTATGCAACTTTTTCAAATCAAAACCTTCTAAAACCTACTCAAACTGATCCTATGATCATCTAACATGCATACAAACTCAAAAGAACACAATTCAAACCAGAATTAACAACAATTATCAAATAATCATGCAAATCACATAAACCACAACTTTTCTGAAATTTTAAAAAGGAAAAGGGGATTTTACCTCAAGGACTTACATCCAAGTCCTTTGTGGATGTCAATCCACCTCCTTATACACTGGGGTGTATGCTGAACTTAATCAACAGCAGCTCCAACAATCAAACCTGCAAAATCAAACAAGAACACAAAGAAAATGTACTTTTCTGATTTTCTGAAACTTACAAACTTTTGAAATCCAAATACCTTTGAAACAAACAGTTTTAAAAGCAACTTATAAATCAGAAATCTTAGGGTGTTATTCCACTTTCACTTCCTAACAACCTCTAATTTCTGAAATTCATAAAATTCCTTCCAAAACCTTTTTGAAAAACTTGAAACACACAAAGTTTTCACAATAAAAAAATGGAACTCAGTTTCTTAGCCTTTGACACAATACACAACTTTTTAACTCAATACAAGGAATTATAATTGTAAAAACAAATACCAAACTTTATTAATTAAAAAAGGAATTACAAGGTTTTTGGCTAAAAACTGGAACAAAGGGATATGAACATGCTCATTCTCCTTTTATAGACTGAAAAGAACCTTCTAGTGCTAAAAACCCTAGCTAATGGAATTCCAGGAATGCCCTTGAGGAATCTTGAGTTTATGCTCCTTTGATGCCCTTTTTAAAATCGTCTCATGTGAATTGTTGGAGTCTTGTGTATGCCAACAGGTTACAAATGACCAGGGACGTCCAAAATAGCTTTGGGAGCAAGCCAATGCATCTAAATCGTTGATGTGGTCAAGCATGAACAGTGACACGTGAGTTGTGTAGCAGGGGAGGGGACAATGGAATGATAGGTCGTTTTCTGGGTTGTGGGGTATGTTGGGTGTGGGGTAAAGAGTAAAACCCCTATGGTTAATTAGGGTTTAGGTAAAAAACGAAGGTAATTAAATCTGGGGTGGTTAGGGTTCTAGGGGATTAGGATGAGGTTTTGATTCGTTTTGTGGGATTAAGATTTTAAATAATGTGTTTAGTGGGAAAACACATTTGACCTTTTGACCAACTTAAAACCAGGTTTAAAAAATAAGGGGTATTGGGCTGGGTGGGTACGGGTTTGGGCAGGGTGTTTGTTATTTGGGTGGGTTGGATGAGGTGTCACAATGTGACTGGGTAAGGAGGTTTGGCAGGTTGGCAGAAACAGTCCCCAATCTATTCATTTTCTTTCATGTTGTAAATAATCCCATCAGCGCCTAATTTTGCCTTGTCAACTTTTGCCAAGTTATCATTTTTGGCACAATCAATTCCAACACTTTTCCAAAGGGTATTTAATGTATATTCTTGATTTTCCAAGGACTGATCTTGTACAATCTTCAAATATTAAGGTCCATACTTGTACATTTGATATTTTGAGGGTCAAATGTGACAAGTTCTTCAAAGATGAGGGGCCATTTTTGCCAATCTTCAATTCTTCAAGGGTCTTTTTGCAAAATTCCAAACTTGGGCCCGGTTCATTGTGCGACTTCGTTTCCCGTGTTCGTTTTTGATTGATTCTTGTGTTCTTTTGCCAATTCCTCAATATCCGTACCTAAAAATACACAAGTAACAAACACGAGCATATATTTGGTCTATTTTATGATATTTTATGCAATTTAAGGCCGTTTTGGACGATGAGACCATGTATAAAAGCAGTCTCATCATACGACAACCGAAAAAGAGCTTTTAGCTGTTGTCTATGCTTTTGAGAAATTTCGCCCCTATCTTGTTTTATCCACCACCATCGTATACACGGACCATTCCGCGTTGAAGTACTTGATGACTAAGAACGATTCTAAGCCAAGACTTCTTCGCTGGGTTTTGCTCCTTCAAGAATTCAACATTGAAATTCGTGACAAGAAGGGAGCCGAAAACCTGGCCGCGGATCATCTGAGCAGACTTGAGGATCCATATCAAGGGGATCATCCGAACAAAGAGATCAATGACTCTTTCCCCCTTGAGACCTTAATGTCTATAAATCTCAATCTGGATGACACCCCGTGGTTTGCGGACATCGCAAACTACTTAGCGGGTGGTATTCTCATCAAAGGGTTAACATCCCAACAAAAGAAGAAGTTCTTGAATGATGTTAATACTTACTTTTGGGATGACCCTTATCTATTCAAACAGTGTGCTGATCTGATTATTCGTCGATGTGTTGACGGACCGGCAGCTTTTGACATCCTCCAAGCTTGCCACAAAGGACCCACCGGTGGTCACTTTGGTCCCAACTACACCGCTAAGAAAGTGTTTGATTCCGGATTCTATTGGCCCACCATTTATCGTGACGCTCACGAAATGGTTAAGCATTGTGATGCTTGCCAACGTCAAGGCAAGATCACACATAAGGATGAGATGCCTCAAAATTTCATACAGGAATGTGAAATCTTTGATGTATGGGGCATCGACTTTATGGGGCCATTTCCATCCTCCAAAGGGAACAAGTACATCCTCGTCGCCGTCGACTACGTTTCTAAATGGGTTGAAGCTAAGGCTCTTCCTACGAATGATGCGAGGGTGGTTGTTAACTTTTTGAAGCAGCTTTTCGCTCGATTTGGCGTTCCTCGTGCTATAATCAGTGACCGCGGGACTCATTTTTGCAACGATCAATTTGCAAGAGTCATGGCTAAGTATGGTGTCACTCACCGTCTTTCCACCGCCTATCATCCCCAAACCAATGGGCAAGCCGAAATTTCCAATCGTGGCTTGAAGAGAATTTTGGAGCGTACTGTGGGAGAGCATCGCGCCGCGTGGGCCGATAAGTTAGATGATGCTCTGTGGGCTTTCCGTACTGCTTACAAGACCCCGATCGGTTGTACACCTTATCGTCTTGTGTACGGGAAAGCCTGCCACCTACCCATCGAGCTGGAACATAAGGCGCACTGGGACTTGAAGTGGGCGAACTTCGACATCAACAAAGCCGGTGATCATCGCAAGATTCAACTCAACGAGCTAAATGAACTGAGGAATGAAGCTTATGAGAACTCGCTGATCTACAAGGAGAAGACGAAGATCATTCATGACGCTAAAATCAAGAACCGAGAGTTCCACGTTGGTGATCAAATCTTACTCTTTAACTCTCGGTTGAAGATCTTCTCTGGCAAGTTGAAGAGCCGCTGGTCTGGTCCATTCACCGTCTCCAAAGTCTTTCCATATGGGACCATTGAGCTTTCTCAGCCAAATGGGCCCAATTTCAAGGTGAATGGCCAGCGTATGAAGCTGTACTTTGGTGAGGACATCTCCCAAGAGATGATTCCATCCCTCACCACGTTCCCCATGAACTAAAATTGGGTCGAGTCAGGCTCATGACTCGGTGAACAAAAACAAGCGCTTCTCGGGAGGCAACCCGTGTTCTATCCTTTACTGCTTTCATAATAAGTGTAGGGGGAGCCCCGCATATGTTTGTTGTCTTGTTTCTTGTGCTGTGCAGGGATTAAAGCCTCAAAGATCCACCTTGATGACTTTTGACGAACCGTGATACCGTGTTTCCATCTTCCCGGTTCTATCCTAAACTCTTGTGATTCAATATTTCATATTTTATATGTTCACACTGAATTCACTTTAGTTATCCTCTCCTTAGCAAGATTTAAACAAAGTGCATAATGTCATAAGTGTAGGGGAGTTTACTCCCACATGCTTAAACATTGAGGAAAATGTTTATCTCAAATGTAGGGGGGACTTCTATCGAAGTAAGTGGTCTTTTCCATGAATTTGCCCTCATTTTAACCGGAAAATTTGATTTTTCGACATTTTTCAAATTTTTAATCTATTTTGGCCTAGTTGTATAGTTGTATTACCTTTATTATGTTTCCTTTGCTAGAATAAATTTTTAATAAAGTGGTTTTAGATTTTTCTTAGTCGTGAACATTTTGACTCAACCCGAGTTTACTTGCCTAAGTCTACTCTAGCTAGTATCCTTAACGTTTTTAAGTCAAGTTTTGCTAGGCTTTTATATAGGGAGCTATAAAACGCGAAAGTCTTAACTCTCACGGGTTAAGAACAAGAACTTTTCGCAAGTTCCTATAATTGACCCTAGAGAGTCGTTTATCAAGGGAACTTTAAAATGCGATTTCTAAACTTGAAAAAGTTCAAGAATTTGCAAGATCCTATAGGCGACTCGAAAACCCAAAACTTTGATTTAATAGGCTAAGCATCCACGAGTCTCATTCCTTGAGATTTTAAACTGTGGAGAACGAGAGATGATAGAGTCAATTATAAGTTCGGTATTCTTTCGTGAATTTATGTGAGTTAATTATAAGCCTATTCTCCCTCCGCTTGTTAATAAATTTATCTGCAATAAATAAGGTTGTACAATTTAAAAGGTTACTTAGCTTCTAGCCCCAAATCGTTTAAAAGTTGCTCGGTACGGATTAGAGTTCATAGCCAAGGCATAACTTATTGAAGCGGGATGCGAAGATTGGCGAGTCTGAAAAGGCCCTAACAAGGCATGAGGGCTACATTTTGTTGCTAAAGATCCAAAAGTGATGTGAAGAAACATTTATCGAAAATCAATATGAAGGATCGAGACACACGACAAAAAGAAAGAACTCCCCAAAAGTCATGGAGAAGTCTATCCGAAAAGACCCTAACAAGGTATGAGGATAAATAGATCCAAGTCCTAAAAAGGAGGCGGATCGTTGTATATCAAAGTCCAAAATAAAGATTGGAGAAAAATGAAGAAGTCGTGGTCCAAAGATGAAGAATCTCTCAAAACTTCAAGTGAAGAAATTCCTATTATGAAGAGAAGACCATTATTTCAAGAACGTCTCTCAAAGATTCGAAGTATGAAGTCGCTGCCAAATATCGGTCCGAGAAAGGTCTCAAATCGCGAAGCGAGTTATGCCAAGATATGAACTTTATGAGGTCCCGAGAAGCAGTTTTAAAAGATTTGGTCCTTTAGCTAACTATTGATTAAATCGTTCACTTTATTTTCGGACTAAATAACTATCGAAATAAGTCAAACAATGCATCCTCGTGATCATTCAAGACAAAAATAAAATATAAGAGATACACCTAGGAATAAGGGAGTCTAAGTGAATAATTGGCCCACATGAGTTCGTGATAGTTTGCTAACTTATAATAACAATGATCTCGTTTTTAAGCTTGGTGTGGGGAACGTGAAACTTGAGGATGATAAAAGTTCATGGCCGCCAAAACCCAATGTAAGTTTTTAATTTCTTTACTTATTTCTATCTTTTATATTTAGTATTTAATAAAGGCCAAGGTGGGTTATCTATGATGGAGAATGTAAACCGTGCTTTAAAGTTAATGCATTGCATGAGGGCATTGCAATGGTCAAGTGTAGGGGATTTAATAAGTGTGAAAACACTTATCCTTTTACCACTTATTTCCAATAATAACAACACCAAAACGTGTGATTTATGTCGTAAAAGTCGGAATTATGCGTGGTTTGTGTTTTTATTGTGTTTTAGGACCAAAATATGAAAAAGGAAGAAAACACGGGCTTTCAGCGGATTTTATTGAAGAAAACGGGAAAAGACGAAGTCAAAAGATCAAGAGTGCAAAAGGAACGGAAGTCCAAGGCCTATTCTGAAGATTTATCGAAGAAAAAGTCAAAAGACGGAAGATTAACGAAGTCGAAGAACTTAAGTCTAATAGAAGAAGAAAATTAAAAGACAAGTTCAAATCCCGAGACGACAAAGACGAAGAATTAAAGTCGAGTCGAGAAGAAAGCAAGAAAGAAGATGCAACACATGAACTCCTTCCACCTCCCCTATAAATACCCTCCTAATAGTCATTAAGAGGGGAGTTAGAGTTTTTAGTTAATTTTCACTTTTTCTTAGTTTTCTCTAGTTTTAGAGAGAGAAAGTCTGAAACTTTCTCTCACTAAATTTCATCTTTTTCTTAATCTTTCAAGTTTAAACACTTTGTATTGCTTATTTTTATTAATCAAGTTCCATTTTAAG
This sequence comes from Glebionis coronaria, assembly GCA_025667525.1. Taxonomy (NCBI): domain Eukaryota; kingdom Viridiplantae; phylum Streptophyta; class Magnoliopsida; order Asterales; family Asteraceae; genus Glebionis; species Glebionis coronaria. Next base: position 488,124,825 of record CM046879.1, on the reverse strand, counting down.
CTTTTAATCCTTATTCTCATTCTACTTTTCTTTAATTTAAGATTGATTTTGGTGCGATTATCGATAGATCCGTGTTGTTCTTAATGATTTCGTGCTTAAAAAGTTAATCTTATGATCATTTTATAAGTTTTCATTTGATTAAGCTTTAAGACTTTTGTGCTTATTGGCTTATTTTTATGATTAGCTTATTTTTCTTATAAAAGTTTTATTAAAAAGTTTATGTTTTTATTGTTAATCTAAAAAGTTGCTTATTTTCGAGTTGAATAAGTTGAGATAAGTGCTTATTCGATCCGGTTTAGTGATTGATTCGATTTAGTTTGGTGATAAGCTCATTGTTTAGCTTATTCACTAGCTTCTAGTCGGATCCCTTAGATTTCGGAAAGGGTACAAAGCCCCTTTCCGATTGGTGCCTTTCCGATTGACACATATTCCGAGCATCCCTCTTCCCCTTTTCCGATTGATCCAATCGGAAAAGGGTTTTGATTTTCCGATCATACCCCAAGTGTTATTCCGATTGGACTGGTTTGAGTATTCCGATAGGTGCAATTTTCTGGATTTTCCGATGGATAGTCAATCCTATATATTCTGATTGTGAATTTTCTACATATTTCGATTGTGTGTCTTGTCTAGTATTCCGATTGACCCTTTATTGTTACATATTCCGATCGCTGCACTTTCCAACTTTCCGATCAACCGATCGGAATACATTCCGATCGGGCCTCTTTTGGCTTGTTTTGGTTTCTTTCGATCTTACTTTCTTATAGTACTTTTTATTTTCAGAAAATTTTCCAAGTGTTAGTTTTATTTAGTGTGTTAGTACTTTTCCATTTTACCTTTAAGTTTTTAAGCTTTTATGTTTACTCGTTATTTTGATATTAATCTTTTAACTTCCATTTTACTCAACGACACTTTAATTACTTGCTAATAGATTAAAACAAACAAACCAAACCATTCTCTTGATTCACCAAAAGACGATTGAGTCGCACTTAAGACCGGTTTTCAATTCGAAAAGATTCGGAACAACGAACTTTCATATTTGGTTGCAAAAGCTGAGTATTATCCATCTCCTCCTATCCTTGCTTGCTGATTTGATTCAGATCTTCATGTAATACAGTAGATCCTTGAGATCCTTGAGATGCTATGAAAGTACAAGCAGTATCAAGACTGAAGGTTGCAGGCCTTTCTTCATCATGAGATAGTCCAGACGTTACAGCAGGGGAATGACTAGTAGGGGAAATTTTAATTCCACTGTTTTTAGAGATTCCACTGCTGTGAGATATAAATGCCATGTTGGCAGGGGAATCAGCAGATCCACTTGATATAGTGGGGATAGTTCCTGATGACTTCATTTCATTAACTACTGGCTCAAATACTTTCAGATTATTGTAGATGTCATCAATGTTCTTATCATCAACGTCATCTCTGTTCTACCAAATAGATTTGTGCACAAACCATTCCTTCTGAAGACTGTCAAGGAATCTTGCATTTATCTGTTCAGCAGGCACTTCTATGTCAAAGAATTCTAGTTGTGCCACCAGATCTTGAAGCCTATTATAGATGGAACCAATTGATTCATCACCATTTGCTTTAAAAGAAGCAAATTGGTTGATCATCTGATTCTTCTTCTTTTTCTTAGTGGCTTCATTTCCTCCAAATGTTTTCTTAATTGCTTCCCAAAGATCCTTAGCTGTCTTATGCTTCCTAAACCTTAACTGATGTCTATCAGGTAGAGCTAACAGCAAAGAACTGTGAGCTCTGACATCATGTCTTCTAGCCAGTATCTCTTTGTCTGCAAGAGCAGCAGACTTCTTTTTGGCATCACCTTTGGAACATTCACCACTTGCCTCTCCCTTATCACTTTATTCAACTGCTACTATTTTGGTGAATTGATCACCAAACTCTATGATCTCCCATAGAACATAATGTTCCATCTTGAGGTATTGTTGAATTCTGAACTCCCATAGTTCAAAGTTTTCAGGATCCAGAATGGGTAGTTTGAGAGAGTTGTTGTTGGTTGAGGATGAATGTGAATCTGAAGACATGGCTGGTGTTGTTTGTGAGAGATGTTTTGTTCTTGGTTTAATCACAGTTTCTCAACAAGCTCTGATACCACTTGTTGATCCCAAACTTAGATCTTAAACCTTAGCTTGTTTAAGGGTTGTGATAGAGAGAATAGATTTAGTCTAACACTAGAGAAACTTTGCAATGCAAAGTAACTAAACAAGATGCGGAATGTAATGTTTAGCACAAGAACAAATGTTTAAATCAAACGTTAAACTTTAGTATATCATAGATATACGAATACCCAATAATGGTATTAGGGTTACAAAACCTTAAAGTATGAAATGAAAACTAATAGAGAAAGACACATTTGCATGATAAGCTAGTGAGTCCTTTTATAGTACAAGGACTCACGTACAAGATCACTACTAACAAACAAGGAAAGTATCTCAGAGTAGTAACTGAAACGCGTTATAATCTCTTCCAAGTTTATCATTAGCAGCAGGGTCTTTGACTTCAGCAGGGGAACCAATCCCCCTGCCTTTGTTATTTAGCAGGGGGAAATTACACTAGCAGGGGAAACTATGACCAACTAGCAGGGGAAACTCACACTCTGATATTTGTTCCCAACACCTACTGGTCAACTAGCGTGTTTTGTTGCCAAAGCATCAGAAGATGAAGCCACCAAATGACATAGATGGATGGGACATGTAAACTTCAAGACCATTCACAAACTGGCGAATATGAACTTGGTCTCTGGTCTACCTCCCAAAACTTTCAGAAATGACATCAATTGCCTTGCGTGAAGCAAAGGCAAACAACACAAAGCATCCTTCAAGGCCATTACTTCTCTCAGCCTCATAACTGAACCATTGCAGCTACTACACATGGATTTGTTTGGTCCTACCTCCATTAGGAGCATTGACCATAAACACTACTGTCTTGTGGTAACTGATGGGTATAGTAGGTTCACGTGGGTTTTCTTTCTGGCTGCCAAAAGTGAGACCTACTCCATTCTCAAAGACTTCATTACACTCATTGAGAATCAGCTGCCAAAGAAGGTGGCAAATTCAAAAATGCAGATCTCATAGCACTTTGCAATTCCAAAGGTATCAAAAGAGATTATAGTGCTACCAGGACTCCTCAACAGAATGGTGTTGCAGAAAGGAAGAACAGGACTCTTATAGAAGCTGCAAGAACCATGCTTACAGATTCCAAGCTTCCAACTATGTTTTGGACAGAAGCTGTCAACACTGCAAGTTATGTGTTGAATAGGGTCTCCATTACCAATCCCCATAAGAAGACTCTATATGAGCTACTCACAGCCATTGTCCCAAGAATTACTCATTTGAAGCCATTTGGCTGTCCTGTCACCATTCTGAATACTAGTGACTATTTGAAGAAATTTGATGGCAAGGCAGATCAAGGCTACATTGTGGGGTATTCAGCTCACTCAAGACCCTATCGTGTTTACAATCTCCATGCCAAGCGTATCATTGAAACTATAAATCTCAGGTATTTTGAGGAGAAGACAAACATCCAAGGCAAAGGTCCTGAGTGGTATTTTGATCTTGATTATCTTAGTGACTCATTAGGATATTTTTGTTTCAAAACTAACCAAGATGCAGGTCTACAAGTGTTTGCAACTTCTAGTGCAGGTGCTACTTCTAGCTCTTTAGACTCAGATGAGGATGATGACATTTTTGTTGTACCATCCTATTCCACCACAGTCGCTCCCAACACCAATGCTACTCCTATTGATGCTTCTTCATCAGACATTGTGGATTCACAAGGAGCTCTTGACACACTACTCAAGCAACAACAAGATGCTACTACAGCAGCTACTCAAGGAGGTTTTGAGTTGCCCTTGAGTACTCCTGTTGTACCAGTTACTCCTATTGATCCCAATGTTACTCCTAGTGCAGGTTTAACACCTATTGGTACTCCGGTTAGTGATCCTACTTCCACAACTAGGTTCTCTGGTCCTTCTGACTTGGGAAACTATTAAAAGAAGACTTCTACTAAGCTGGATGATATTCATAAGCAACCAATAGATGGCATTTTCGACTCTTCCTCATATGATGATGACATTGTTGGGGATCTTAATAACTTGGCACCAGAAGTGGATGTAGCTCCTACTCCTGTTCAGCAGATCAATAAAGACCATCCTACTACTCAAATCCTAGGAGATCCTGGTTCTACTGTCAAGACTCACCGTATGCATAAGAAAGCAACGTCTGGTCATCATGCTCTTGTGAGCTATATTGAAGACCAAAAGCGTAATAATCACACAGAATTTCTTCACTGTTTGTTTGCTTGTTTTCTTTCGTAGGTGGAACCTAGGTCAGTCTCACATGCTCTTGAGGATCAAAGTTGGGTTGAGGCTATGCAGGAGGAGATGCATCAGTTCTTGTTTCAGAGTGTTTGGATCCTAGTTGACTTACCAGATGGAAAGACATCAATTGGTACCAAATGGATTCTCAAAAACAAGAAAGATGCAAGGGGTATTGTGGTGATAAATAAGGCTAGGTTGGTCACACAAGGTCACACACAACTAGAAGGAATTGACTATACTGAAGTCTTTTCTCCTGTTGCTAGAATTGAGGCCATTCGTCTGTTTTTGGCTTTTGCTTCTTATGTTGGCTTTACGGTTTTTCAGATGGATGTCAAGAGTGCGTTTCTCTATGGAAAGATTGACGAGGAAGTTTATGTCACTCAACCTAAGGGCTTTGTGGATCCACTTCATCCCAAGAAAGTCTACAAGGTGGTTAAAGCTGTTTATGGACTTCATGAGGCTCCTAGAGCTTGGTATGAGTGTCTATCCACTTTCTTGTTAAAGTATGGCTATAGAAGATGCACTATTAACAAAACATTGTTCCTTAAAAGGAGTGCTAAAGATATCATCCTTGTTCAAGTATATGTGGATGATATTATCTTCGGTTCTACTAGGAAGGAATGGTGTGATGAGTTTGAACAACTAATGAAAGGCGAATTTCAGATGAGTGCCATGGGAGAACTCACATTTTTCCTTGGTCTTCAAGTCAAGCTGAAGTCGGATGGTATCTTCATTAGTCAAGACAAGTATGTTCATGAGATCATTCAGAAGTTTGATGTGGAACCTCTTAGACCAGCAACAACACCTTATGAAGTCACCAAAAACAAACTCAAGAATGAGCCAGATCCTTAGGTAAATGTTCACATGTACAGGTCAATGATTGGCTCACTCATGTATTTTACTACCTCACGCCCGGACATTTTGTTTGCTGTAAGTGCTTGTTCTAGACATCAGGTGGCTCCTACCGTATCTAACTTGAATGCAGTCAAGAAAATCATCAAGTATATCAAGGTACAACCCAAGCTCGGTTTGTGGTATCCAAGGGAGTCACCTTTTGTTCTTGAAGCCTATAGTGATAGTGACTATGCAGGTTAATAATGATAGGAAGTCTACTACTGGTGGTTGTTAGTTTTTGGGTCAAAGACTTATCTCATGGCAATGTAAGAAACAGACAATAGTAGCTACCTCCTCAACAAAAGCTGAATATGTAGCTGCTGCTAGTTGTTGTGGACAAGTCTTATGGATATAAAATCAAATGCTGGATTATGGGTTCAACTTCATGAACACCAAAATTTTCGTCGATAATCAAAGCACTATCTGCATTGTGAAGAATCCCGTGTTTCATCAACGAACCAAGCATATAGAGATTCATCACCATTTTATACGTGATGCCAATGAGAAAAAGCTGATTTAGGTTCTTAAAGTACATCCGGATGATAATGTTGCTGATTTGTTGACTAAAGCATTTGATGGTCCAAGGTATCGGTATGGTCAATCCTTGAGGTCTAGCATTGAGGGGATGCTAAGCCTAAGGGGAGGCTTATTGTACATATTTACTTGTATAGTCTTACATATGGTAGCTTCTAACAACAGTTTTTATGGGTATCCGCGGTGTGTGCAACTTCTAGTGGAAGATTCTGGTTACTCCTAGTGGCAGTCTTCTACTCCTAGTGGGTACAAATTCACTTGTGGTTGGCTTCTAGGATCAATTTTGGTCACTGTTCATTACGTTGACTTTTGTTGACCACTCACTGCTCGTAGTGTTGACCTTTATGCGGTTTACCTTTCAGTCAACGCGAGTTACTTCTGGTGCACATATTTTGTTTATCTTTGGTAACTGGGATTTGCTAATTATGTTTTCAAGGGTGGTTACACTACATTAATGACTTAATTGGAAAAGTTAACCCCCATAATTAGGGGTCAATGAACAGTTTTTGTGACCATTATTTATGGTCAAGGGGATCATTTGACTAAATCATCATAAACACAAAACACACACATCTGCTCCTACCCTTACCATCTTCAATCAATCATCTTCCACTATTCAAATCATCATTAATGGCATCACTCCAGTATAAGCCCGATCATAACAAGGTGGCCTATCTTGGAGAAGGCCCTAAAAGAGACGAGTTCCTTGACATCCTAGAATACATTGAAGCTTCAAATATAAGGTATGCTCTTACTGTTTGCCCCAATGTGTATGATACCGTCATCAGTCAATTTTAGGCAACTACCAACACCAATGCTGTTTTGGGTCGCCCATCAGAGCTCCATGCTACTATAGATGGTCTCTCCTATGTGGTGATTGAGGCATCCATTAGGTCCGCGCTTCATCTCCAAGATGAAGATAGCATTATCTCTCTTCCTAATGCGGAGGTGTTGGATGGTATGGCTGCCATAGGTTATAATCATGAGGGGAAGTTTAACTTCCAGAAAAATAGATTTGCCCCTCAATGGAAGCTGCTGGTTCACTTTTTGATTCACTGTTTGAGTCTAAAATCTTGGAGTTGGGATGCGTTTCCCATCCCCCTTGCTACTGGTTTGATATGCATTGCTCAGGGTCACACTTTTAACTTTTCTTGTTACCTGTTTGATGGCATGCTTAGTAATCTTAGTGACACTGGTTCTAGGAAGAATTTCTTGATGTACCCTAGGTTTTTGAAGAAGGTTCTTATGTGCTTACCTAGGTATAGAAAGGAATATGTGCCTCCTAAGCTTACTCAGAAAGTTTATGCGAATATGGCACTTGGTTATAATGGTCCTTTGAGGCCCCTCACTGATGCTATGCTGGGCCTTGCCCAAGGGGGTCCCAATGTGGTTCCTCCGGCTAGCCAAGCCGAGGAGGAACCTCTATTGGTGGATGATCCTATAGAGGAGGAGAACCCTGCTACTGGTGTGCCCCATGTGGAGGTTGAGGAGCTAGTTCGAGAGGTGGTGGTAGAAATGCCATCTACCTCAAAGGCTGCCCCTTCTTCTCGCCCACATGAGTCCCCATTTGCTGATTCTCCCCCTTCTAGTCTAGCTCTACATTCTGCTGAGAAGCCTTCCAGTTCTCATGCCTGTATGGATGACCCATCATTTGCTTCAGGTCCCAATGACGCATCCCCTAAACCGAGTCCTCTTGGTGGGGACGTTGAGGAACCTGTTACTTTGACTTCTTTGTTTGCTCTTATGCACAGGTACTATGCCAAGATTGTTTCATTGGAGGATGAGCTTAACCAACACCACAAGCTCACAAGGGATTTCGTGCTCCCATTGGCGAACATGGTCAAATCCTTGGAGTCGCAGCTCAAGCGCCACAGGAAGAAGGTGGTGCTAACTGATTCTGATGAAGATGAAGAGGAGGATAGGTTGACTATTTTGGCAAGGGCTGCGTTTGCTGCTAAGCTAAGTGATGAACTGCCTGCTCCTCATAGTCCTTCCCGTATTCCAACTGCTGCTGCTGGCCCCATGCCAAGGGATGATGCTTCTGCTGGTCCTTCATCTCCCACTCCTGGTCCATCTCATGATCCAAAGGGGAATGCCCCTATGACTGATGCACCCTCTCCTCCGAGAAAGAGAACTCACAGACAATTAGAGGAGGAAAGATTGGGAGAAGAGGTTGCTCAGCGATTACAAAAGGAGTTAGATCATCAAGTTGCGGCTGCCTCAACGGCTGCGGCGAAAGTTGAAGCCTTAAATCAACAAAGACGTGAGTAGATAAGGCACAATGCCATGCATTAGGATTCTAGTGACTGGATGAATGTGATCACAGTCCTTACTTCTGAATACTCTCAATTCACCGATCTGTTAGGAGCGAATGTGAATCAGGGAAATTGTGTTCAACGGGCAATGTCCTTGATGCAAAGGACACGGGAAGATCTAGCTGCTCAACTTCGCGAGCAACATCGCAACCGACCTCTGTCTCAGGCTGAGCAAAAGAAGTTGATGCAGCAGTATGTGAAGAATCAGTCTGGTGCCTATTTTCAGACTGGTTGGACATGGACGAAGGTGAGGAAGCTATCCTTTGATGAGCTTAAGGAGCTGTACACCAAGATGATCAGGCAGAGGGATGTCCCCATTCCTGAACATGCTATCTATCGCCCACCTCCTCGTGTTGTTCATACTTCTATGCCTACTGCTGCTCCTACTTCATCGATGGTTGTTCAAGAAGGTACTTCTGGGGTTCCATCCTCTAGTGCACCTACTACTGTTGTTCCCGCCACCACCACTTCCAAGATTGATCCTACTCATTCTCCTGTTGATACTACCATGGCTGATGAACCTACTACCACTCCTGCTGTTAATCCTACACCTACACCGGTTCCTCCACCATTCCCTACTTCATCTGCAGCTGCAACCACTTCTGCACCTATATTTGTTGATGACTTTATGTCTGCTCCTGCTGCACCTACCAATGCCAAGGTCAAGACGGAATCCTCTTCTGGTGTTCCCACCCCTCGCTATTCTATTAGGAAGAAGAAGGCTCGTCGTGGTAAGACTGTACCATTTGAGAAGAGGGATCCTTCTCATCTAATAGATGCCGCTTCTGATAGTGAGACTGAGTTACATCTTGGCAAAGGCTGGATTGTAGCTTGGGAGATTTGGCCATCCCCCATTTCTCGTGGTACCTATACTCATAAGATTACGACTAATGATGGCTACACTCGGTATGTCTCTGGATTGCAAAGCATTTTGTCGTGGGTGGAGCGTCGCGATCTTATGCTGTTGTATGGGTTGGTTGATGCTGAGATTCCTATGTCTCCTAGTGAGCTTCCTAACTGGTCGGGGTTAAAAATTTGGGGATACTTGAAGATAATGTTGGATTGCCCCCTGATTCTCCTCGTGCTGGTGTATGGAAGGAACAACCTCGCTGGGTTGTAAGGAGACAGAAGTTGTATGCTGGATGTGGTGTGGATTGTTGGAACTTGAGTCTGGTGCTACTGTTTTCATGCTTGTAGATCTGGAGTATCCTTTGACCATTGCTACCATGGAAGCCATGCTGGAAAGCCACCTAGTGGTGTCCAATGCTCCCTCTGGCAACGAGTCTGCTATGGCCACCTCTTTGATTGAAAGCATTCAAGCTCAGCTGCTTCTAGTATGTAATTGGTATGTGTTGGTTTGTTTCTATTTTAATTTTGATACTTTTTACATTCTTTTCACCAATATGTACAGTGGTTGGTGACTCACATTTACTTTAGTTAGTTGTTACAAAAAAAAAACAAAAAAAAAATTTCTATAATATCTGCTTATACTTTTGACATGTGATGGAATTTCAAAACTTGTAAATCATATATAATATCTACTTATACTTTTCCATCCCTGAAACTGTTTTCCACTTGGCATTTTCACACTTGGGCTGTCATGAGATGTACTACTGGTGTTGGACCTAGTCCATACAATAAATGATGCTCAACTCACCATGTCTTGCTGACAAGAAAGAGTTGATTCACCATGAGGGTACGGCTCTGGTGTGATTATCAAATCCGTTGATGGTTGCCAGTTTACCCAAAATTGGATGGTTTTCACTTGCCTTGGTCCTAGACTGAAACGTGGCTAGTCCAAGGGGGTACGACTCTTGGTAAAGACTCATATCAAATCCGTTGATAGCTATAATAGCTTGCTCAAAGCTATAGGGTTTTCAGCTCACCGATGCTTTATTGCTAAGAGTTGGCTAGTCCGAAAGGGTACGACTTCTGGTAAAGACTCATATCAAATCCGTTGACGGCTGTGATGTTTTTCCTAAAATCATTAGGGTACCCACACTCACCATTGATTTACGTTCTAAGAGTTAGGCTGGGTTCTGGTCTCCCAGGGTGATGCTTATTCCACCACAAAGACTAGTTAGCCCAAGAGCGAGCAACTACTTTGTAAAGGCTAATAAAATCTGCTCATGTTGCCGTAAAGATTCAACAAGGTGCAGATATGTTCCACGCTTTCAAGAAGCTTCTCGGTGTTACTTGTTGCAGCAGTCTTTGTGTTTTCAATGTTGATGGTTATATTGCTGCTAATTGTGCTGCTGTTTCAATCCTCGTGCTGTTTTGCAAGATCTACCAAGAAACTTGAACTCAACCAGTCAAATTCAAGTTTAGGGGAGGATTGTTAGGACCTGTAGAATAGATATTTGTAATAGATAAGCTAGGAGGTATATAGTTCCTCCTGGTCCTAGTAGTAGTAGCAGCAATACGTGCTCCTGGTCTAGTAGAAAGTCGAACATTATTATTCTTAGTAGTTTGTTAGGATATGCATGAGATATGTTAGGAAAGGATATGCATATCAGAAGTTACACGTTTTGGTTTAATGTAGTATTAGGGTTTCCTTGTAGTATAAAAGGAACCAATTGGCAGAAGGGTTAGACACACATTTCATCATTAGTATTCATTTCATATTAATAGTAGAAATCCTTAGTATGGATCAAGTTGTTTAGTTATTCTGTTTCTTCTCGTTCATAGTATTTGTATTCTGCACTTATACTGTGTGTTACATTAAGAGTCTCTCTGTGAATAGACTCGTGATTACAGAAGTTGTTCACCATCCTTAACAGGCACCAAGATCCACATCTAGTGGACCCAACAGATTTATTCATAGACTTTTATGCATTATGTTATGCATTTACTGAGACTGTATAATTATTTAGGTTGTTGACTGTGTCGTGAGCACCACATTGGATTACTCGTGACTTATTTCTGTACTACTGAGGTGAGTTTAGGGCCCCACTTTATATATTGACAAACTTTTAAACCATTTATGGGGAAGAAAACATGCAACATATTTTTTTTGATAGACATAGACTGAACTACGAAACCTTTGATTACATTTGCCTATTGTAGAATGCCTCCCTTACCCTGGAATTGGAACTGTTAAAATTATTGAATTGCCTAAATGTATAAATAGATCTATTTGGGATTGACCATCCCCATCTAGGTGAGTAACGTCATTGTGCCTGGGCCAGCACAACAAATGTTTATCATGTTTGAACGGAATATTGGGTGCATTTTTATTAATGTGAAGGGTCCTCATTTGTTGTGGGCTTAACGCGTCAAGTGTGAGTTTCGGGCAATAGAAAATGTAGTTACCTTTAAGTATTAATGCTATGTGCATTACTACTTCAGTGAACGTTTATTGTCCAAACTTAATTTATTAAACCCGTGAATTCACCAACTTTATGTTGAGTCTATAAGCATCATGATAGGCTGCATTTATAGAGCTCATCTAGGGTTTTATAAACGGGGAAATTATCTAAACTGTTGAAAAAATGTTTAAGACAATTTTTATAACATTTTGCACTTTAATTAATGTAATAATTGTATTGATAATCTTTTATCTGTTGCTTTACATTATCGGTTGTTGATCCACCTACGTGACACCCAAATATTATTTCCGCTGCATTTGACCAATTTGAGGGTGTCACAGAATGGTATCAGAGCGATAGTTATAGAGAAACAGACCAAAAATTAAATAAATATAAAAATAAATTTTTTATATAAACTAGACTATAACTGCTTAAAAATCTTTTGGTATTTTCGGGAATAGAATAGTTAAGCATGTACAGTGTAGAGCATACATTTATTATGTGTATAACTATGCACTGATTATTAACATCCGGTTGATTAATCTTATAAGTATTAACGTAACCTTTAACTTGCGATGTTAAACGGCACTATCATATAATTTACAACTATGATTTCTAGTTTTTTTATTAAGTAAGCTTATACTTACGTCAATTAAAAATGATATTATTTTCAGATTCATCATGACATCACCCGCTGCATTATCACCGACATCAGTTTTACCTGGTTGGTTATCGGCTAGCAAGTCTGATGACAGTCACGCTACCGGCGATGTCGCACTCGTCGATACTCTCATTGTCTCTCCACCTGCTACACCTGTATCCCCTACTAGGGATGAGGACCAGCCGACTGCAGCCCCACCACCTCTACCACCAGCTTCCTCACTTCTGGGCTACGCACCCGAGTCTCTGCCACCTCGTAAGAGGAGGTATGAGGCTCCTCTCGATTCTACATTTGATATTGGTGAGGGTTCCAGGGCGAGACGTGTTGACCCCGTCAAGGCCTATATTGCTGCACTGGCCGCACGCCAGGCTTAGGATATAGCAGATATCCATACTCTGCTATCAGCTGGACAGGCTGGACGCACTGTTCTACAGGAGCGTCAAGACCTACTGTCTTGGACTGTTAGTGCCGAGGCACACGCTGCTCGGGGAGCATGGTCTACGACCTACCACTCCCTACAGTGGCTGATGGAGGAGAACGAGTTTCTCCGCAAGCGGATCTATACCTTAGAGGGTAACCAGTATGAGACCCATGTTGCCCTCATGTCCATGGAGCAGACACTCTCGATCTTCTATGATCCATAGGAGGTTCGTCACCAGGGTTTGACTGCCGAGATTGCCCATCTCAGAGGAGCCGACGAGACCTTCAGAGCTCAGATTCTAGAGGCACTCCGACTCCGTAAGGAGACCCGAGATGCCATGATTTTAATGCAGGAGGCTATGCAGGCACCAGTTGTCTCATCACCACCAGTAGCACCGGCCATCTCAGAGGAGTCTGTTAGGCATGAGTAGACTAAATGTACTAGATCTTTTGTACATCATGATAAGATTTTGGGTTACATCCGAGCTATCATGATATAGGACCTCATGTATTTTATTTCCTTTCATCATTTGTATTCTATCCTTGTACTATACTATCTTAGAATAGGTGTTTGTAGACGATGTACTTTAGATTATGTGTACCACTATCCCAGACAGGCATGCTGTGCTCTGTCTTGGATTGGTTGTGCATTTTATTATTGTTGTTCTACCGTAGAAATGACATGTACTCATTATCTTTTGTTATATTATGTGCTATATTATATTATGAACTCTTAACAGGTTATCCAATTTGTTGTGAATTCTATGCATGAACTTCTTTTCATGTATTTAAATATAAAACTGTGCTAAAGCCTAAAAACTAATGATTTCATTTTTGTGTATGACTATAGACAAATGGCAATCACTAGAACGAACACCAACAATGCCGAAGCTACCCAAAACATCACTGCCGCCCAACTAAGGGAAATGATTGGTCAGGGCATCGTAACTGCGATGGCTGCTAGTAGGAACATGGACGATAGCCAAAACTCCAACGCCCGCAGAAATAACCAGACCACCAGGGGTTGCTCCTATCTTGACTTTCTGAAGTGTAAGCCCTCATACTACAAGGGCAGAGAGGGTATTGTGGAGCTATGCAGTGGTTTGAAAGGTTGGAGACTGTGTTCCGCATCAACGATTGTGCAGAGGAGAACAAAGTCAAGTTTGCCACCTGCAAGTTGCTCGAAAGTGATCTTACTTGGTGAAACTCTGTAGTTGCTACTCTTGGACACAATGTTGCCTATACTCTCAACTGGACTGATCTGAAGGAGAGGATGATGGAGAAATAATGTCCAAGGGGTGAAATGAAGAAATTGGAAATCGAATTGTGGGTTCTCCAATGTAGGAACAATGACATCGCGGCATACAACCAGAGGTTCCAAGAGTTGACCCTGATGTGTACCAGAATGTCCCCTGAGAAAGATGAGAAGATTGAGAAGTATATTGGTGGACTCCTAGACGCCTTCATGATAGCGTGCTTGCATCTCGACCCACTACTGTCGAGAGTATCATTGAGTTCGCTACTGAATTGATCAACAAAAGAGTCTGTACCATGTCTGAGAGACAAACTAAAAGGAAAAGGAAGGCATATGAGAATTTCCGCAGTCAGCACCAACAGCCACCCAAAAGGCAAAATGCTGGATAGGTTTACAGTGCTACCACCACAGGATCTAGGCCATATGTGGGTGCAAAACCCTTGTGCTCAAAGTGCCACTATCATCATACTATTGATTGCCCATGTCAGTCCTGCCACAAATGTGGACAAGGTGGCCATTTTTCCCGTACATGTCAAGTTAATGCTGTCACTCAGGTCCGACCCAACCATAACACCGGGAACCACAACAATAGGGGCGGATACAATGCCCGTGGGAACGGGAACGGACATCAGGGAAATCGAAATACTGCCAGAGGAAATGACAATGAACCCAAGAAGGGAGTTGTGGGCTATGAGTGTGGAGCACCAGGACATGTGAGACCAGGTTTTCCCAAGTTGGCCAACCAGAACAGGAACAGTGGAGGGGCTTCATCAAGAGTGTACGTGGTGGGCAATGCAAAATCCAACCCTGATTCTAATGTCGTTACTAGTACGTTCCTACTAAACAATCGTTATGCATCTATTTTGTTTGATACTGTAGCAGACCGAAGTTTTATATCCACTGAATATAGCAATGTATTAGAAGTCGTCCCATCGATTCTAGATCACCGCTACTCCGTAGAATTAGCTGACGATAAAACTGTAGAAGCTGACACTATCAATAGAGGTTGTACCTTAAATATTTCTAAATATCCCTTCAACATTGACCTTATCCCAGTAACCCTTGGTACTTTTGACGTTATTATTGGCATGGACTGGTTGTCAAGATACCACGCAGTCATTGTTTGTGACGAAAAACTAGTCCATATTCCGTGGGAAACGAAACCTTGATCATTCAGGGAGACGGTAACACCGACCTTACTGACACTAGACTTAGTGTTATCTCTTGTACTAAAGCCCAGACATATTTGTTGAGATGATGTCATATCTTCTTGGCTCATATTTCCCAAACAGATGAAGAAGAAAAACCCGAGAAGAAACAAATCAAGGACGTACCTATGTCCAAGATTTTCCTAAGGTCTTTCCTGATGAGTTGCCAGGCTTACCACCAACCCGACAAGTGGAATTTCAAATTGATTTGATTCCCGGAACTGCACCTGTGGCTAAAGCTCCATACCGGTTGGCACCATCAGAAATGAAAGAGCTAGTTGAACAACTTCAAGAATTATCTGACAAAGGATTCATCCGACCCAGTTCCTCTCTGTGGGGATCTCCTATTTTATTTGTCAAAAAGAAAGATGGTTCCTTCCGAATGAGCGTCAACTACAAAGAACTAAATCAGTTAACTCTGAAGAATCGTTATCCACTTCCTCGCATTGACGACCTATTTGACCAACTACAAGGGTCAAGTGTGTATTCCAATATCGACCTGAGATCTGGATACCATCAATTGAGAGTCAGGGAGGAAGATATTTCATAAACAACTTTCAGAACCCGTTACGGTCACTACAAATTCCAGGTTATGCCATTTGGGTTGACGAATGCGCCAACCATTTTCATGGATCTTATGAACCTTGTGTGGAAACCCTACCTGGATAAATTCGTGATAGTCTTCATTGACGATATACTCATTTATTCCAAGAACGAGGGAACACCTTGCTCAAGTACTAAAGGTACTCAAGGAGGAACAACTTTATGCTAAATTCTCCAAATGTGAATTCTGGATTCCCAAAGTGCAATTCCTCGGTCACGTAATTGATTGTGACGATATTCACGTAGATCCAGCAAAGGTCGAATCTGTCAAAGATTGGGTATCCCCTAAGTCACCGACGGAGATCCGCCAAATTTTAGGCCTTGCCGGGTACTACCGTAGATTCATTAAAGATTTCTCCAAAATTGCCAAACCAATGACCAAACTTACTCAAAAAGGAATAAAGTTCGATTGGGGAGAGAAGGAAGAATCATCTTTTTAGCTGATCAAGCAGAAGTTGTGTAGTGCACCTATTTTAGCCTTACCAGCGGGCAAGGATGATTCGTTGTATATTGTGATGCTTCACACAAAGGTTTAGGTGCAGTACTGATGCAGAGAATGAAAGTGATCGCCTATGCTTCAAGACAACTGAAGAAGCACGAGAAGAACTACACCACTCATGATCTAGAGCTTGCATCCGTAGTATTTGCTCTCAAAATCTAGAGACATTACCTATACGGAACAAAGGGTACTATGCATACTGACCACAAGAGTTTACAACACATATTGGATCAGAAGGAGCTAAACATGAGACAACGTCGTTGGATTGAGTTGTTAAGTGACTATGACTGTGAGATCAAATACCACCCCGGTAAAGCAAATGTGGTTGTTGATGCTCTAAGCCGTAAGGAAACGGACCCTCCTATGAGAGTCCGAGCACTGGTAATGAGAATCATTTTGGACCTACCCAAGCAGATTTTGGAAGCTCAGACTCAAGCCCAATTACCTGAAAACCTCGTGAAGGAAGACGTCGGGGAATGCTCAGGACCCGACCTTACTAAGGAGAAGTTAGAACCAAGAGCAGATTGAACCCTGTGCCTTCACGAAAGGAGTTGGTTACTTTGTTATGGAGATTTGAGAAACGTGATCATGCACGACTCATAAGTCTAAATATTCTATACATCCCGGATCTGAAAAGATGTATCATGATATGAAGAAATTATACTGGTGGCCAAATATGAAAGCTGACATCGCCACCTATATTCAGAAGTGCTTGACATGTTCACGTGTCAAAACTGAACACCAGAGACCATCAGGTTTACTTGTACAGCCCGAGATACCAAAATGGAAGTGGTACAACATCACCATGGACTTTGTCACCAAACTCCCAAAGTCATCTCACGATTACGATGCTATCTGCGTAATCGTCGATCGACTCACCAAGTCCGCTCACTTCCTACCAATTAGGGAAAATGATTCCCTGACGTACCTGAAGGAGATAGTGACCAAACATGGAATACCAGTCTCAATAATCTTTGATCGAGACGGTAGGTTCACATCGAACTTTTGGAAGGCTTTTCAACGGGCCTTAGGTACAAATTTGGACATGAGAACTGCTTATCATCCACAGATCGACGGTCAAAGTGAACGAACAATCCAAACTCTAGAAGAAATGCTACGAGCATGTGTGATTGACTTTGGAAATGGGTGGGTTGACCACGTTCCTTTAGTGGAATTCTCCTACAACAACAGCTATCACGCCATTATCAAGGCTGCCCCTTTTAAAGCACTATATGGTGAAAGTTTCGTTCACTTGTGTGCTAGGCAGAAGTAGGTGAATTTCTGCTCACTGGACCCGAGTTAATCCAGGAGACTACCGACAAGATCGTCCTCATAAAGCAAAGAATTCAAGCTGCTCGTGATCGTCAAAAGAGATACGCGGACCAGAAGCGTAAACCTATGCAATTTGAAGTAGGTGACCACGTCATGCTCAAGGTATCACCTTGGAAGGGTGTTGTACGCTTTGGTAAACGTGTAAAACTAAACCCACGTTATGTCGGCCCTTTCAAAGTGATAGCCAAGATCGAGGAGGTAGCTTATCGTTTAGAGTTACCCCTACAATTGAGCCGGGTACCCTCTACCTTCCACGTGTCAAATCTGAAGAAGTGCTACACTGAAGAACCATTGGCTATGCCATTGGAAGGAGTTCAGTTTGACGACAAACTTCAGTTCATAGAAGAACGGAGAACGGTTAAGAAATTGAAACGTAGTCGCATCCCGTTGATCAAGGTACGTTAGAACTTGAGGAGAGGTCCTGAGTTCACATGGGAACGGGAAGACTAATTCAAAACCAAGTACCCACATTTGTTCACCTGACAGGTGACTTCATCTTAAGATTTGAGGACAAAGCTAAAACAACTGGATTTTGTTGTAAAACCTTTGATTTTACCTTATTGACTTTATCAACTGTTGTACTCTTTATTTTTGGAATCTCCATATTTCCACTTTTATATGATTAATTATTATCTTCATTTGTCATACTATCATTTCATATTTATTTTTAATATATCTTTACATTATATATAAGAGGAGGGGTATGCCACATCATATCCACGTCATCACCTTTTTATCTTTATTTTTTATTTTTGATTTAAATTTCTTTTTGACTTTTTATTTAAATTCGGATGATGGTAATCGTAGACTTTATATTTCAAAATTCCGATTGTAGTAATATGTAAAAAATTCTTGACCATTAGCATGGTTCGAACACAGGATCTCAACAATATTAATGATATGTGTCAACCGCTGGACCATCACATTCTTTTTATTTTATCTTGAAAATCAAGATATATGAGTCGCGGTAAATTGTATACTATCAGTGTAAATTTTAAGTTGATACAGTATAAAATAGGAATTTTGGTTAGTACTTTTCAATTCTTTTGTAGAAAAAGATAAACGATTAGCGCATTAACCTCATAAGATCACAGAACGGGAAAACCCTAAACAAAAAACCTAAAATCCTAATCTACTAAACTAATCTTTAAATCAATATTAATATCACAAACACGATCATCTATTAAACCCTCAAATTAGACCCACAAGTTTACATAATCACAGTAAATAACCTAAATTACAAGCGCGAATATGGTTTTAGACTAAGGTTGTGTGTCACGATTATATACATAGTGACACAGGTATGCGATTGATTGTTACAATTTTTTATATCATGACCTAATTATGTAATAGCGTATCATGACTGATTATGTCTCACGATTTTAATTTGTTCAGATTGAATCCAAATAGCTTAGCCGGTCAAATTGGATGTCTGGTGATTTAGGGATTAATTTATATGTAATAATAAATTTTAATTATTGATTTCATTCTTGAAATCAACACAATATTTTGAATGGATAATGAGTGCTCAGCCTAAAAACTAGAGGTTTGACATATATTGTCTATTTGTATTGCCAGGCATGTTCCTTCAAGCATGTGCTATTGGATTAATGCCTATGATTGATCAGGTAATTAGCCTAACTTATTTCATGAATTTAAGATTCTTACTGCTTTTAATCTCTTCGGTAAGACTCTTTTAATTTGGAATATATGATACTTTTTATTGCGTGGTAAAGGAGATATGCAGATGACCCTGGATTTTGACGCTACATTAACATCAAGGAACTTCCACCCCCATTGTCTTGCTGAAATCGTCGGTTCTTTGAATAATTTTTCCTAAAGTGATCAAGTTTCAACTGAAGCATAGGGTATTCAGACAAGAAATTTCAATCTGCAAGGTAAGACATACTCTACATTTGAATTTTTATTTCTACATCTTAAATCTGTCATTTTAATTTGAATTTTGTTTTCGTTTCTGCAAGCCTATTTTAAGATATATTATTGCACATCAATGTATCTATATGTTTTAATTTCCCATCTCTCATGCAGGCTGGCGATTGAGATTTCGAATGGATTCACAAGTCTAGACTATTGAGTGAGGTACTTCCCCCTACTGTCTTGATTTAGTTTTCATTGGTACTTCTGAATGGCTGAATATTCTACAATGGTATCTTTGCTGAAGAAACTAGGATTGTTGAGGGATTTGCTTCATTCCCAGTAGAGGCAATTGAAACTCCTCCTACTGCCGAGACAAATGCCGGTTCAATATATGTTTTATTATCTTACGTATGCTATTTTTGCACATCGTTGTCTAACCAAGTTCCAGATTGATGTATGAGTTTCAGGTTAGCTGATGAAAATGTTGATAGTGATGTTGAATTTTTTGTTAAAGAGACTAAAAAGGAGAATAAGGCTGCTGAAG